>OY757264.1:11948974-12300219 GCA_963584085.1 Pyrausta aurata | reverse complement strand
AAGTCGAGATACATATTGACTCTGCTCCTATGGCTAGATGGCGCTATACTTACAGTACTTCAACCATGTCTATCTCACTTGCACTTACCGATAGAGCGGCGCGCTGCATGGTCCTATCTCTGTTGACATTATGGCTTCACGACTCGGTCCTAACGCAGTCGGTAAGAAGCGATCTGCTTAGTATTTACCTGGTCATCACTGGTGCCCGCTTCCATCAAGCTCTGCTGTATAGCATACTGCAGCAGACTCTCCTCGTCGTCCAGCGCGCAGGTGAGCCTCTCCTCGGTGGCGGCCGCGTCCCGGTACCCGCGCCCGACGTCGAAGCACGCGTCGTCTATGACGCACGAGAGCCTGTCGCCCTCCTGTATGCACTCTATGTGCGGCACGGGCGTCTCCGTTGCGAATATGTTGCCGAATGTGATGCGTGCGTTTAGCACGTGGAAGAGGGGGATTTCTGGAAAAAAATATTGAATTTTTTGTTTGTGACTAGTACATTTTATTGTAAAATTATGCAAGGAATCGATTTAATAAGGATTTATTGATGACCGCCACATTTGAACAAAATTAAAATGGCGGGCCGAAAGAAGTAAAATTTTTACATTAGAAACTTATTTGAAATAATAATATTGGAATAATAATAAAACTGCTAGATTAGGCTTTATTTATCTGTCCAATGACAGCAATGTATAATCATATATACTGAACTTATAATTTAGGCAGGGATATTTCGCGCATGTGATTAAAAACTACCCTCAAAATTTCACTGAAAATCCGCGATATCAACATTTTAGGTTCTACACACTGCGATATTTAGCAGCGACGCTGATGCGATGCAGCATCGATACAAAAATCCGTTCATTGTTGAATCGATGCTAAAAATCGCAGTGTGTAAAGGGCCTTAAATCTTATGATATAATTAAAAAGGCTCGCTCACCAATTTTGACAGGGAAGCCTGAAGGCAGCTGCATCTGCACGAAGTCTTTCAGCTTGGCGAAGTGCGGAGACGAGATCGACGCCATCAGATCCAGGATCGGCATTATTTGTTCCTGCAACTGAAAAAAAAACTTCCTTTGAGTATCGAATTCAAGGTTTATTTATTTGTCGAGGAGAAGATTTGACACTTACGACGTTAAAAACGAAGTTGAACTTTAAAAAAATTAAATCATATAAATTGAATATCATCTATGGTTCGTTACATTCGTCATATTCTTTATCTCTTGATTTGTAAATCGATATCGTAGAGAAACTACTAGAATAGCCCTCATTTATCGCTTGCAATCCCCGAAAGGAGGCGTTGTTCAGCAGTGGACGTCCTGCAGCTGACAATGATGATGATTACCACAAAATAATCCTATTCACCTCCAAATATCGCAGAATCACACCGTTGCTACCGGTCGCTGTAGAACACCTTGCCTCCGTTCACAAGTGGACGTCCTACATCTGACAATGACGATGACAACTCCTAAATAACCCCACTCACTTCCAGCGGGTAGTCCTCGCACAGCCACAGCGTGGCGCGGAACTTCTGCAGCTTGGTCTCGACGGCGCGCGGGCGGCCCACGTCGCGCGCCGGCGCCGCGCCCGCCGAGCCGAAGTACTCCGCCCACGACACCGGCGCCGGCGCAAGCTCCGGGCGAGACTCGCTCCTGATCAGGTGCTCTTCCTGGAAGCCAATGACATACATGTTGGATGGATTCTATTTTTAGTTTTATTTGTTTTAGTATAAATCTTAAGGTTGAAAGGTTGATAAGTAATAAGACAAATAAAGGGATACATCGAACTGCATTGAAAAAAACACCTCAGCTGGCGAACACAGCGGTGTCACATACCTTATCTAGTGGACACAGCAACGAAACATACTGCAGCTGATAAACTGGAGTGCAGTAAAAAAAAAAAATGTGAGTTACAGCGGTCAAACTTACCCCAACTGTAAGTCACAGCAGTCAAACACCCCGAGTATGAGTCATAGCAGTCCAACATACCCCAAATGTGAGTCACAGCAGTCAAACATACCCCAACTGTGAGTCACAGCAGTCAAACATACCCCAACTGTGAGTCACAGCAGTCAAACATACCCCAACTGTGAGTCACAGCAGTCAAACATGCCCCAACTGTGAGTCACAGCAGTCAAACATAACCCAACTGTGAGTCACAGCAGTCAAACATACCCCAACTGTGAGTCACAGCAGTCAAACATACCCCAACTGTGAGTCACAGCAGTCAAACATACCCCAACTGTGAGTCACAGCAGTCAAACATTCCCCAACAGTGAGTCACAGCAGTCAAACATGCCCTAACTGTGAGTCACAGCAGTCAAACATACCCCAACTGTGAGTCACAGCAGTCAAACATACCCCAACTGTGAGTCACAGCAGTCAAACATACCCCAACTGTGAGTCACAGCAGTCAAACATGCCCCAACAGTGAGTCACAGCAGTCAAACATGCCCCAACTGTGAGTCACAGCAGTCAAACATACCCCAACTGTGAGTCACAGCAGTCAAACATACCCCAACTGTGAGTCACAGCAGTCAAACATACCCCAACTGTGAGTCACAGCAGTCAAACATGCCCCAACAGGGAGTCACAGCAGTCAAACATGCCCCAACTGTGAGTCACAGCAGTCAAACATGCCCCAACTGTGAGTCACAGCAGTCAAACATGCCCCAACTGTGAGTCACAGCAGTCAAACATGCCCCAACAGTGAGTCACAGCAGTCAAACATACCCCAACTGTGAGTCACAGCAGTCAAACATACCCCAACTGTGAGTCACAGCAGTCAAACATACCCCAACTGTGAGTCACAGCAGTCAAACATGCCCCAACAGTGAGTCACAGCAGTCAAACATGCCCTAACTGTGAGTCACAGCAGTCAAACATACCCCAACTGTGAGTCACAGCAGTCAAACATACCCCAACTGTGAGTCACAGCAGTCAAACATACCCCAACTGTGAGTCACAGCAGTCAAACATGCCCCAACAGTGAGTCACAGCAGTCAAACATGCCCCAACTGTGAGTCACAGCAGTCAAACATACCCCAACTGTGAGTCACAGCAGTCAAACATACCCCAACTGTGAGTCACAGCAGTCAAACATACCCCAACTGTGAGTCACAGCAGTCAAACATGCCCCAACAGGGAGTCACAGCAGTCAAACATGCCCCAACTGTGAGTCACAGCAGTCAAACATGCCCCAACTGTGAGTCACAGCAGTCAAACATGCCCCAACTGTGAGTCACAGCAGTCAAACATGCCCCAACAGTGAGTCACAGCAGTCAAACATACCCCAACTGTGAGACACATCAGTCAAACGGGGTGTATTTCTTGTCTTTATACCTCTGGCGTCGTTTCCTGTGGCTCTGGCTCCGGTTCCGCATCGGCCAGCGCCAGCAGCCCCGCTAGCGGAGCCCTAGGGCTGCGCACCGGCCGCTTGGAGGCGGGCAAGTGCTCCACTCTAGTCTTGGAGACCAGCTCCACGTTGTTCGCGCTAAACACTTTGCACTCGTACCCGTTGACTGGTTCGGTCTTGTCTTGCCGCCATCCCCAGATTCCGCTTTTGTTTCTGTGAATGAAGAATATTTAGGTGACTCGAAATCAGTGTTTCCAGGCATGTAAAAATAATATTTTAATGGCATTATCTACAATGAATTTCGTTGAGGAAAATACCCCAGGGGGATCAAATCCAAAACCCCATCATACTGCAGTGAGTTTTGTTTTTATTTTAACAACAAATACCTGATACTTTAATTTTACAGCAGTTTGAGTCTCGCGTGGTGTAGGGTTCATTTTTGATGTTATATCAAAGAAGATGGTGTGGTATAACTAAACTAATTTATTAAAAGACGCTATCAAATGACTCCATTTTATTATTGCCGAAATGAGAAAGTATTTTTTAATAGTTTTTTTGCGCATTCGGGCAATTTATTCTAAAATAGTAATAAAACGAGGCCATTGACATATTAGCAATCAATAGCAATAACTGCTTTCGGTTTAATACTTCAAGAGTCATTAACTCGTCAAGTATGTGTGAACGAGACACAATAGAAATTCCATTATTATGCGACTCCCGGCAGTCGTTTGATACCTGACTGATTAACGATTAAAAAGACCCCTTTACTCATATTTACGTCAAAAGGCCTGCCTTACCATTAGGCTGCGTTTCCACCAGAGATGTGCGATGGAAATGTGTCGTAAGAGGATGTCTAGCTGTGCTGTGAAAATGTGTGGGTGTTTCCACCAAAGCTGTGCGATGAAAATGTGTCTACGAGGATGTGTAGCGGAGCTGTGAAAATGCGCATTAATGTGTGGTGCGAGGATGCGTTGCGAAGCTGTGAAATGTGTCGACAGGGGTGCGGTATATGCGCAAACCTATTCAACACACATTCCTCGCACACATTCCTCGCACACATCCCTCGCACACATCCCTCGTACACATCCCTCGCACACATCCCTCGTACACATCCCTCGCACACATTCTTCGCTTGTTTTGTATGCGCAAAAACCTAGCTCCGCTGAGCCGTTTCCACCAGAGCTGTGCTGAGCGAGGCGAGGTAAATGAAGCGATTCTATTGGTTCTTTACAAACACATTCCTCGCTACGCATCCTCGCACATCTCTGGTGGAAACGCAGCCTTAGGGAACGCTGACCAGGGCCGATTGTGTAAAGCAATCGTACATAATTATTTGACAATTAAAAACGTACAGTATGATCGGTCAAACATTTTGTTCTTTGCCGTTTGACAGATTATACAGTACGTTTTTAACTGTCAAATAAATACGATTGCTTTACACAACACCATATCAGTACCGTTACCACGAGCGTACGTCGGTTTTACTCGCTAGCGACGACGCAACTTTTTGTGTAGGAAATTTTAGTTCTGCAAGTGACCGCTAGGGGGGCGCTGTGCACTTTTCCATAGACTTTTTTCACGTGGTCGCTAGCGAGTAAAACAGTCGTACACTCATGGTAACGTTACAGAACTTATTACGTAATCCTACTACTATTATAAAGGCGAAAGTTTGTAAGTATGGATGTATGGATGTTTGTTACTTTTTCACGTAAAAACTATGGATTTGAATGAAACTTTACCACAATATAGCTTATACATCAGAATAACATATAGGCTACAATTTAGGGCTCTGCAGTGCTTAGTTACCGTATTTCTTACTTATTACTAGACTAGACGGGACGAACCTGAAGTCCACGCGAACGAAGTCGCGGGCAAAAGCTAGTTCAACTATAATTCACCTCTCGAAGCTGATCTTGTCGGTGTCCAGATAGTTGATCGCGAGCGGCGCGTTGAGCCGCTGCTGCAGCAGCCGTTGGTGCGGCGCCGGCCAGTCGCGCGCCGTCGCCGGCTCCACCACCTCGCGCCACGCGGTGCCCGCCTCGTGGTCCAGCTCGATCAAGCTGGCTGCCCGACCTGTCCAGAGGTTAAGCCTTAGTTTGTGGTGTATAGATGATGTTGTCATCGACAACTCGTTTGGTGCAGTGGTTAGCGCTCCAGATCCTATCCTTGGCACAAACAAGAAGTAAATTGGACACAATTGGATTTGATTTTGATTCTCAAAAGAGAAAAACCGGCTAAGTGCGAGTCGGACTCGCGCACTGAGGGTTCCGTGCCAACTTTAACTGAATTAGGGATTCTTACTTCCACTTAGCCAAAATACTACAATATTTTGTTGACCGCAAATATAACTTTGTATTTCATACTATATGTTTGAAGAACAAAGTTTGCGGTTGTTGAAGATGTGCTATACCTCAAAAACTACTTGTTTGATTTCGTTCAAACTAATTTTCGTTGAAAGTATTTGTTAAGATCTACATTATGTATTTTTTTCAAAATTTACACTCGCTTAGTTTAAAAGTTCGATGGGGGGCGACGCCCACAGACAGACAGACAGACTTGACGAAACTATAAGGGTTCCGTTTTTTGCCATTCGGCTACGGAACCCTAAAAAGGACCTAAATGTGGAAAGACCTTACTTTTACTTCCCAAACAAAGCATTTACCCCTCGTACTATCACTTACCTTGTCCCCTAAATATATACGTCCTGTCGCCGCGCTGCCAGCGATTGTTCTCGAAGCCCACAAGCGTGGTGTCGACGCGTACGTTCCCGCCGCGCTTGTACACTTTATACGTGTCGAACGGGCACATGCGTGACACTAGGGGCACTGGAACAAACAACAAGTTGATTTAAGTTACAGAATGGATGATTTAAAAAAGAGACCTCGATTCATTCATTAATTTATTTGCCATAAATAGGGTTTGGTGACAGTTGATCACTCCTGATTTCAGTGAAACGTATGTCCCAACTCATATCACATTTTTTTTTTATTATTGCAACAAAATCCACTAATTAATGACTTTATTTCAGTAAAATTTAGCTCAATTAGTAATCAAAGCAGCAAAATTTAAAACCATGGGTGTCACAACATTATAACATACTCCGGATAATGAAATATACATACCAGCAATGAAATATACATAAATACGTGGTATATTTGATAGCTGTCACCATCTGGAAGATGGTAAATACAGAAATAAAACATACCAGACCCGGTAAATTCATCAATGAAACACGCCAGCTGGCGGACGCCGAAGTGAAACATACAGCAGCTGGCCAGACAATCCAGCCAGTTGTTACAGCAGGTGACACACACACACCCTTGTTGGCGGCCACGGCTGTGAAACACTCTCCGGTTGGCGGCTACAGCAGTGAAACACACCCCAGCTAGTGAACACAACAGTGAAACACACAACAGCATCCGTACGCCGCAGTGAGACACAACCGAGCCAGTTGTAACAGCAGTATCACATACCCCAGCTGGTGAACTCGCACTTCATCTCGACGTAGAAATCGCCGTCGCCCGCGCGCACCACGTGCCGCTGGTAGTCGCGCCGGGACAGCACTAGTGAAAGGAGTTCCATGTGGATACACCGTAGCGCCTAGCTACTGGAGACAGCAGTGATACACACCCCAGCTATCAGATACAGCAGTGTAACACAGCCCAGCTAGTGAACACATCAGTGCAGCACACCCCAGAAGATGGAAATTAAAGTAAAACACATCTCAGCTGGTGGACATTGCAGTGAAACACGCCTAGGCCGGTTGAAAAACACCCCAACCGGAGGAAACAACAGAGTAATACCCCAGTCGGTTTAAACACACCAGCTGGCGGCCGCCGCAGTGAAACACAACCCTAGCTAGTGGAAACAGCAGTGAAACATACCCCAGCCGTTTGGAACATGGCGGACGCCGCAGTGAAACATACAGCAGCTGGCCAGACAATCCAGCCAGTTGTTACAGCAGGTGAACACACCCTAACTGGCGGCCACGGCTGTGAAACACACTCCAGCTAGTGAATACAGCAGTGAAACACACCCCAGCTAGTGAACACAGCAGTGAAACAAACCCCAGCATCCGTACGCCTCAGTGAGGCATAACCGAGCCAGTTGTAACAGCAGTATCACATACCCCAGCTGGTGAACTCCCACTTCATCTCGACGTAGAAGTCGGGCGCGAGGCTCAGCCGCCGCAGCAGGTCGGGGATGCCGCCCGCGCGCACCACGTGCCGCTGGTAGTCGCGCCGGGACAGCACCAGTGAGAGGAGTTCCGCGTTGCCCGTCGCTGTTGCTTCTTGCACCGCTGTAATAAAGCAAAGTGATGTGCTGGAAATACAAGAAACTATCATCTTAACACGTTCCGGGACACTATTCCAGACACAATAGATGTTTTATTGTTTTAACGCCTGTAGGCGTTCACTGTCCCGAACATGTTAATTCATAATTCACTGGTGGTTCATTCCAAACCACCCACAAAGGGTAACCTCAAATAAATTTTACACAGTGGCTCATTTAAATCAAGTCTGATCCCGCGAACTTCCTGGTCTCTTATCTAAAGTTTACTAAATTTCACGCGGTCGAGCCGATAGCAAGGTAGCTCCATTGGAAAGAGCGTTGGCCCGGTTTGCTAAACGTTTCAGGTTCGAGTCCCTTGCGCATTTTTTGGTTTCTTATTTCACCTTATACATCTTTTCAATACATTTTAGCTTGCGAGAAATTGGTGCGACGCGTTTGGTGTATTGGTTAGCGCTCCTGACTATTACGCCAGCCGTCGCGTGTTCAAATCTCGCAGGGGGCAAATGTTTGTGTGATGAGGAGGAACATTGTACCTTTGTCATGGATGTTATATGTATTTAAGTATTTATGGGAGACGCCCCCGTCATAATCGTTGTCTGATACTTCGGACCACAAGGAAGAAAATTCCTTACCACGAAACCAGACAATTGGTGTGTTGTCTAACGCATATTTATTATTATTATTTATATTTCATATAATGATTCTTACCAGTCCATCCATCCTTCTCGCAGTTAACGTCTGCGCCGGCGTCGAGGAGCGCACGCACCGACTCCACGTGGCCCAACGTCACAGCCAGCAGCAGCGGCGTGCGACCTCGAGGGTCTTTCTTCTCTATGTCTTCCTGGGTGAACTGGGGAGATAACATTTTATTAAATACTACCAGTGAGTTGTTATTACTACGTATAGAAAAGCTATGACAAACAAAAAATGTGTCACAAATACGACGACAAGGTTATGATTATATTATGATGTATTCCTTGAAATTTGCATTTCGAATATGAAACTCCAATTACATACCCAGATTATTCATTCAGTGGAATTGTATGGTTTTTTATTGAGATAGGCCTTCATAGTTTTTCCATTAAAATATCTAAATTCCTATACAATGGACAGGGTAAATTTTATTAACAAATTCTTACTTAACAAGGTGGGGCTTCTCTGAGGACGACACGTGCGAGTGTGGCGCCTTACAATCTATGCCACACTTAATGTCGTGCCCTACCTCTCCTGCCACCTGCACGCAAGAGGACCTCTACAACGCCAACCAGAAGGCCATTGATGTTGCCACTTTTTGGGCGCAGAAAGTTTAATTGCCATTGACTCGAAAAGAAGAAGAAGAAGATTAACAAATCAACTTGAATTTGCACCACAAGACCCCAAAAACATGCGAGTGGTATATAAATGACGTCAAGAAACATAAATAAGCATACAAAATAAATGCAAAACTCTAAACATGTATAAAAATATATTATTTTTGCATATTGTGAATCTGAAATCAGTTTTTTATGATATTTCCAAGGTTACAAGATAGCGTTATCAAAATGTGATTGTGTATATACTGTTTCCATACAAAAACAATCACTTGTAAAGGTATTTGTAGCACTAGTCATAAATTTATAAAATGAGGAAATGCTTTATTCCTAAATTTCCTGAATAAGATATAAAACTATTGACTCATAACTTTGTTTATGAACATAAAACAAAGTATGTCAACATTTTTTAATAATACACTCTGGGCAGGACTCAGATAGAAGCAAACACCAATCCCTTTTGGTTCAACATTTGAGTGGACTATCTGTTTAATTAACTAATTGTTTTAGTCAATCTATGTTCAGCTCAATTTAAATAGGGTTCATTTAGGTACACCCAAGAACATGTCTCTTTTATATTGATCTTTTTTCTATATTTTTACATAAACACATTCAATGTTTGACATAATATAAGTCTATAGAATGTCTCCCATTTCTCATACAAACAAAAAAAAGTATCAGGTGTGACAAATCAAATTAGCAGAACAGAAACCAGGCATTACAAAAGTATTCTTCCAAATCATTAGATAGGTACTAGGCAATGATACACAAACCTTATTAGCAACCACTTACATTGTATGGCTTTACAATAATGAGATTATTTTTGCTAGAATAAGTGTACTTTTACATTGATTGTTTGGCTTCATTGATTCTACAGTTTTAACAATGTTGTATGAATAAATACAAATACAGCCTATGGTAGAGGTTGCATAACATAATAAATCTAATAAATGTTGTATTTGAATGATATTTGTAAGAGTGTTGGAATGATGAAGTCAAAAGACCAGGCAATTAGCTGTGAAATTATGAATATTATTCAAAAGCCCCATATCATTTAATTCATACATAAGAGGTCTTGTTTAAATAATTGCATTTCAGTATTGAATTTTCTGTTACTGTAAAAGAATATAATAGCTACAGAGAAGTCATGAAATTAATTAGTTATAAGTATTACATTACATTGTATTTATAAGACCTTGTACCGATTTGTATCTGGGTGTTCAACAATGTAGTATGCAATAAAGCTGAATCTGAATCTGAATCTAATGTTACCATTGTGTCCTAGCTATTTTTTAATGAAATGCACTGATAAATAACAGTTTGCAAGTTATTTCAATATCCAGTTTCACTTCTTGGTGTGGCTGAAGTAAAATTCTGATTAAGTTGCATAGAGACATAATCTGCACAGTATATGGTACAGACAAACCTACTCTAGCTTTCATAGCTATTCAATAAGCTGTTACAGGCTTTTTTTTGGCCACGAGCAAAATGAGTATATTATATTCATCAAAAAGTAAGTTTATTAGGATGTTCACATAGTTAAGGAGATGGTAGTTTTTGACCTGTATTTATTTTATGTATCTGTTCGTTTGTGTGACGCATTTTTGTAACAAAACACAGCATAAAGCACAGAAAATCGTTAGGGGCAGAGGTGGAGTATAACCTAAAACTGTACTAATTTAATTTACCGAAGACATCACATATGGGCATCCCTTACCTTCTTAGACTCCAGGAACTCCTTTAGCTCTTCATGACGGTTGTGCCATACAAGCCAGTGTATAGGATAGCGCTCAGATACTTCTTCTGCGGATAACGCCATCGCGTCAGATGATCATGAGTTATTGACACCACAAACAGATATAAAACCGTTAATTAAAGCTCATAACTCCTTCCTTTTTACGTTTACACTAGGCTCTGTACTTTTTGGGCAATAATTATTTGAAATAATCAGAAAATAGCTTGATTTTCCGCTCTCTTCTTCCCATATCCCATTCCCAAAATATGACATTTATTTTTTTAATCGCATCATCGTATACCATTACTTTTCTTGTATTTTCGTTCCTTATGGAACAGGCTAAGGTCATAGGACCATGCTGCCTTGTCATAGGTTTGTTTATATCTTCGTCAAATCGTCAGTACTGTACTAAGTACATAGAGATGTTCTCGTTTACGTGTGGGTATTACATATTCACCTTATATTCACGTAGAATAACAATTGATTTGATAGTAGAACAATCAGCGTTGCCATACTGGGGAATGGCTAATTTTGGCGGGGATGTCATGGTGATGGAAAAAAACGGGTAATGATGATAATGAACATAAAAGGGGGATTTTAATATTAAATGAATAGAAACCATACCATTTGAGTTTAATAAGCTGATGATGATGCTATAATGCCATGCTATTATAATTTTATTGATCAATCATCATATCATATCTTTCTTACCCGTTTCTATTCTTAAATAAAACAAAAAAAAACGTGACGTACTATGTAATGTACAACTAAATTGTTTTTTTAACCAAAATGACGATTGACGATTGGTAAGCGCTGTTAACTGCTAAATACTAGCTATTTTAAGATTAATCATTTTTACTTCTATTACATCGAAAAACTTGTACGGGGGAATTTCGGTACGAATAGAGAAAATTTTTCAACATGAAACGAGGAATTTACTAAACTTCCTCTGACACCAACAATGAAAGCAATCGATCTATCCATCCACCCATACCTTTCGAATAAATAGGTAGGGTAAATAAAAAGGTAGAACGTAAACAGTGATTACTTTAGTAACAGCAGCACTAGAGTAACGTCAAACCCATAAATATGACAAATAATACTGTCAAACACCAAAAAAAAGTAAAATGTCAACTTCGGACGGGACGGGGACGGACCAAAATATTTTAGAAAATCGGAAGAAACATTTTTATTTATCTTACGTAATTACTATGCTGTTGTAGATAAATAATGAAGTCCTCTGTAAATCTATTAGTTTCCTTGCAGCGCAGAAATCCGTTTAACTTATATTATAACCTGATTGCAGGTAGAACTTTGATATCCAAATCAGACGAGAAAAAGATACAGGTAAGTTGCGATAAAGTATAGTTATTAATTTAATATCTTACCTAGCTGTTTTCTCAATTGCGATCCTTCGTTATATATTACAGATAAATATGTTAACATTATTTCAGGACTGCTATAATTTATTGAACATTCCGCTAGACTCTAAACAAGATGCAGTTCGCCAAGCTTTTCTGGAGCTGGCGAAGAAATACCACCCTGATTCGGGCTCGCCGGAAGCAGATATGGACAAGTTTGTCGCTGTGGAAAATGCCTTTCGGGTACTAACCAAACACAACACTGGCAAATCCAGCAGTGAAGAAATCGAAAAGATTGTGTACGATATTCAGGTGTGCACACTATAGTTATTAAATTTATATACATTTAATCAGTCAGGTAAATAACGAATGCCGAGAGTCGCATAACAATGGAATTTTTATTGTGTCTCGTTTACACATACTTGACGAGTTAATTAACTATTTTTGTATAACACTATTATTATTATATTGAAATCTCGCCTACGGGGCAAAGGGGTGCGGGGGGAGACGAGAGCGCGATTAGGGAGCGGTGCGGGCGGGTGTTTCCGCGCCGCCCGCACCCCTCGCGGGACCTTCTATCGCCTCCCCCCGCGCTCCTGTGCCCCACAGGCGAAGTCTCAATGAAGCGGTTTACATATACAATTAATAGAAAATGTGTTACCAAATGGGTTACAGCACACTGCTCCTCAGCATCGTCAGTACCTTAGCTTCGAGGGAGTCGGTCATGGGACTCCATTCCAAAGACAGAAACAATGGGTCCAAGCTAAAGCCCAAAGGGCAGCCATTAATGTCATGGAACACCGTGTCGCTAAAGAGTCCATGTCAAAAGGTGAATTTGAAAATCTAAGTGGGAAAGGAAAGCCATTGAAAGACCAAAATACAAATCCGTATGTTGACTTCACTACACATAAGTTAAATGAGGTTATACAATTAGTATTATGTATTGTTGCTTTAACTGCTTATTTTGCCCAATAAGTAAAAAATAAAGTTTATTTCAGGTCCTTATAAACAATGGTTTTACTCCTGAATGGATAACAATGAGCAAAGAAATTGATCAAGATATAGACCTTTTGAAACGTGACATCAGAAACGAGAGAATGGTTTTAGGTCCATATCCACTAAATAAAGCTGATGAATCAAAATGGCAAAAAATATGCAAAGACAATAAAGATTTTGTCAAGACACTAAATAATAAAATAAATAAGTACAATCTGATTGTTCCCTTAATAAATAGGCAGAAATTCTATGTAGAAATAGATAAAATATTAGATGACACTCTGAAGAATGGACCACACTCAATGAAAGCAAAAGTTGAGAATGAAGACCATATCAAAACTGAGATAACACAAAATGATGATTTATTTGGAACACTACTAAAAGCTTTTGAGGAAGTTTTTACTTTTAAAAACAAAAATAATGATCAACAAAGCGAAAATAAAGTTAGAAAATAAGCCTTGAAATTAGTGAAAAATTACAAGCAATAGAGAGAGAATTTTTATATACTTTGTATACTTATATATTATACAAAGCACCAAAATGCTTTAAATCAAATTCTAAGTTTTTAGTAGTGTGTGTAAGAAAACTAAAGGATTTATTTGTAGTTGTATAATAATGATGATGATAACTAATTCTGTGATAAAACTGTTAAAAGTTATTTTAAATGTTTTCAGAAAATAAACACTAAACAACATATAAAACTTTTATTTTTCCTTGATAATGATTAACAATAATAATAGCAAATTGATTGGTTGACTAAACTGATGCAAACTATCTCACAAACAACAAACTATACTTATTATAAAACTTATTTCATATAAAGTTTCACACATTATATTTTATTTTTAGTGATTGATTATTTTGATGCCATCAATAAATCTATCGTAAATTGACACAACAAGAAAGTTATTCTTGAAATAAAATACTTAATAGTAATATTACATGATAAATATGTACAATTTTATTGAAAAGTGATGTAGAGATTTAAGGAATACTTATATTCGAGATTTGTGGTTCAAAAGATTAATAAGTCTTTTTTTATGGCACAAAACACAAGTCAGTGGAATGTTTTTGACACAATTTATCGGTTATATAGGAATGTAGATATGTATCACATCTTATTAGCATTTTGGAAATTAATAGAAGCTATTGGCAAGTATAGATTTATTAAAAAGCGGTTTGTACATGTTGAAGTGAACAAATATTATGAGCAGAGCTAGCAAAAATTAGTGAGCCATATAAAGAACGTATTCAATGAAAGCTTTAAAACCTGAACATGTAGATCAGAAAACGATTGATTAATTTTAAAATCTCTATGAATTTATCATTTTCATTGATGAAATTTATTGCACCATTTATTATACAAAGACCTGACTTAGTACTCCTAGTCTATCTAAACATACAAAATGCTCACACTTAAAAATATCTAAAACCTTTTTTAACTCGCTCCGCTCGCTTTATTACTTAACTTAGCTCGCTCGGCTTTCCTAGCTCGCTTTGCTTACTACTGTTGCCACGCGATGCGCCCTTGAGCGGTAAGTCTGACGCGTCCGGTGGCGAGCATTCGCAGCGCGCGCGGGAATGCTCGGTGTTCCGCGTGGTGGATGCGTTCAGTGAGCGTTTCCACTGTGTCGTGTTTGAGCACGGGAACGCGCTCCTGGGTTATGATTGGGCCGGTGTCCATGCCCTCCTGTGGAAATATAATGTTGTTATGGTATATCATACAGCCAAATACAATTATAAATATGTGATAATTGGGTCGTTTCGATATTTCAATCAGGTTTAAAATATCATAGCCAGCACCCGTAAATAATTATTGGCTGGGCCAGTTTGGACTTTATAGGATGCAAAATTACCGCACTATTGGTTTTTGTTATTTTCAAAGTTATTTTATGCCTGATTGAAATTGAACTGAAATAGTAACGTAAACCTTCTCTCCTAAATGTAAAAAATACTTTTCTAAGACCGCATCACAATCGGTTCAGCCAAACGCGAGACAATCGAGAACAAACATACAGGTCAAACTGAGAACCTCATATTTTTAATCGACTAAAAAATTGTGGGCTTCATTTTGTAATAGTAATCACGTGCTCGAAGCGCATTGGTGGCAGTGCTTGGGTAGTAATTACCGAAGCTAAGCAACCTACGGCGCGGTCGTGTTAGGATGGGTGACCATTCTGACAATAAGTGACGTATATCATTATCACGAGCATCTCCATGCTTCAGAAGGCACGTTAAGCCGTTGATCCCAGCTAATATTGATTGATATTAGTGGTCAAGCACAGTCACAGGCCTCATGGGCGGCTTGATAAAATCTGACAGCGAGGTTAGTTAGCACTTTCCTTGCAAACCCTCCACCAATCCGCACTAAGCCCGCGCGGTGGAGTACGGCTCAAAGTACCTCATAGTTGAGGTAAGGCTTCCACCCAGCAGTGAGATGCTTACAGGCTAACTTTACTTATGATACATGAATAGTACCCGCCGCTGTAGGGTGGGCAAACGCTGATGGGGAACTGGAAGCAAAGGCTATGCCGATTCCCAGAACCCTACCATCAAAGGCGATGCGGGAGTGCGACTGGGTTGTTTAGTGGGTATACCGGGAGTCACCTTCCCCGAGAGTCCCACATTTCCCGTCCCCCCGGACGAGTGGGGATGCGTAATGCATTTTTCCCAGCAAAAAAAGGCCTACCCAGCAGTGGGACGTTACAGGCAACTTTACTTTTGTACTCACGTCAACAAAATGCACGGTGCAGCCGGTCTCCCTGTCGCCGGCGTCGAGGCACTGCTGCTGCGCGTGGAGCCCCGGGTGCCGCGGCAGCAGGGACGGGTGGATGTTGATGAGCCGGCCTTTCCATCTGGAAACAAACACCGATATGACCCTAGGCTTCAATACTCACGAGGTTTAGGTTTAAAGACATTTATTCTCATTAAGACTTACATTTAGCCACTTATATGAGAACTTTAATTAAATACATGATAGCAGTCGTTGTCGCATTACATTCGATTGCATTGTAGGTTACTTACTTAATCATGATTGAAAGCTAAAAGTTAAATAGTTAAAAACACACACACTCGCCTGAATTAACGTAACTGAAACTCAACACTTCAAAACAAATAAGGTCCTACTAACGATCTAATTAGTACATTGATTACTCTCTGTGTTCTTTGATGTAGTTTGCCAGTCGCCTTTTAAACATGTTGTACCCATCAATATTTTTTATGTCCGAGGGTATTCTGTAATAAAGGCGCGCTCCTTCGCATATTATTGTGGTTTGACCGTACTTTGTTAGAGTCCTAGACATAACTATGAAGCTCGCGCGTCGAGTGCAGGGATGCTCAACCGTTTTCCGTTTAGTAAATTTTAGATCAGAGTGGATTTAATTTTTTATTGTTTTGCGTATAAAAATGTATGTGTTGTAGGTATAGGTAAAGCTGTTTAATGTTCATTAAATTGGCCTGAGTAAGAAGTTTATTTAAGTTACAAAAATGCCAAGACTATGTACAGTTTCTCTGAAGTGTCTATGATGTTGACAATCAGAGGGCCTAGTGCGAGGTAACGGCCTACTTCATGTTTTCCATACACAATGCAATCGAACGTGAGAAGAAAATAACTCGTTCTAGACCTTTGGAGGAATCAGCCGATTGACTGGCAGCTATTTGATAGATTATTATACACACATTATGTTATAGGTAAACCGCGAAATTGAGACCTCGCCTGCGGGGTACAGGGGCGCGGGGGGAGGCGAGAGCGGGGCTTGTGAGAGGTGCGGGCGGCAGGCACATTCTTTTCAAAATTCAGTACGCTCGCTACACAGGTAGCGATAGCATCTATTGACAGTTGCGGACGCTTTGACAGAAGTACACAAGAGAATACTGTCTGACTGAAGTCTGAAGATGACTCGCAGTATATTCGGACACAAAATCTATATTATTGTATTTTTGTCGTGTTTTTTTAAATTCTATTTTACATCATTCTAGCATTAAGTCCACCGTTTGAACACTGTTAAATAACAGTGTTTAAATAAATGCTCTAAATATATACGAATATTATATAATAAAATATAGATCTAAACTCAGTGGAATATGAACTAGATATGAATATGAACTCGATAATACGCTCAAACAAAACAGTCGCAAAAGTTACCAGGGAATGTTATTTGAAGTTTTTAATTTTGCCAAAAAATCTATCTTATTTTAAAATTCCATTTTATTTATTGATCAAAATCCACGATTTTGGATAGTAATATTTAGAATTAATTCACTCTTATTGGTGTAATTGTATTGAATCGAATATTATTTCCAATATGTTATTAGATTATGTAATGTTTATAAAGTGTCGACACTGACGACCACTATTGTGACCACTGACGTCACATATCTTAAGAACTGTCACGGCAAATTTCGTCTCTTGTGTATCACCGCCGCCCGCACCCCTTACATTCCCCGCTCTCGTCTTTCCGCCCGCACCCCTGTATCCCGCAGGCGAAGTCTCAATGAAGCGGTTTACCTATAACTTTATTACGAATGATGATTCAAAGCACGCACTCAATGCGAGTTGTATACTAAGATTAAGTGAATAATACTCACTTTTGCACAAACTCGGCAGATAAGATCCGCATGTATCCAGCCAGGCAGACGATGTCAATCTTGTTGCTTTCTAAAGCAGCGGAGACGGCGCGGTCGAACTCTTCCCGAGATTTGTACTCTTTGTGGTTGAACACCTGCAATCGAAGGAAGAAATACAGTTAATTATATCTATAAAAGCTACACTGTGGTATAAGTCTAGCTCTACACAATAACTTTTTTATGTGATAAATTGAGGCAGTAGGTAGTATAGGCAGTACGGACCGGACCAATTTAGGTCAATTGAACGAAACATGGATAAAAAAAAAGTTAACAGGTCTTTAAAAAATTGTTACAGAAGAGGCGTACGCTATTTTGACTAAGCAAAGGCAATAATAATCTATGTCATCTTTTAAAAGAAAATCGCTTGCACATACGACAACCGTACCTGCACTGGAAGTCTGAAGCAACATGTTTGACATTTCGCGTAGACAATTTCAATATTTCTGCTCCATCGAATATCCTTCTAACTTACATAGCTAAATCTTTAATAAATCTAAAAAAATATTTGTAATTTTTTAAGCTTGATTCAAACATTCTTCTCAATCAATAAATACACGAAAATACCAATTTTGTCTCAGCATTTTTCGAACGCCACCTGGTGGTTTTACAGGGAACTATGTCGAGACTTCCGCGCCTGGCCTATCTCTAATGCGAGCTTAGGGGCCACCATTACATAATTAGTGGAGGCGCTCGTACCGCAGTTGTGGCAGCGCTTGGGTATTAATTACCGAAGCTAATCAACCTATTGCGCGGTCGTGTTTGGATGGGTGATCATTCCGACAATTTAAGTGACGTATACGTCACTAGGATCTCCGTGCTTCGGAAGGCACGTTAAGCTGTTGGTCTCGGCAAATATTGGTTGATATTAGTCGTTAAGCCTAGTCAGAGGCCTTCAGGGCGGCTTGATAACGTCTGACAGCAAGGTTGGTCGCTTTCCTTGCAAACACCCCTCCGCCAATCCGCACTGAGCCCGCGTGGGGAGTATGGCTCAAACTCAAACCACCTTTACAGTTGAGGAAAGGCCTTTGCCCAGCAGTGAGACGTTACAGGCTAAGTTCACTACTGACCAGGGAAGGTATCCCGGCGGCCTCGGCCCGCTTGAGCGCGTACACTTGCGGCTTGTTGCTGACCACGAGCGCGACCTCCGCGCACATGCACTGGCTGGGGTCGCGGGTAGTTTCGATCAGTGCTTGCAGGTTGCTGCCGCTGCCTGACACTAGGACTGCCACCTGGGAAAATATAAAAAAAAATCTATGGTTAGCACTTAAGGATATGAAACATAGGGCTCGCGTTGTTGTATATACGTAGGCGCCATTATCACGTGACACTAATCGCCAACAACTGAGCGCATTTTTTCTATTAAGGAGAGGAAGTGCCTTGCGCGGTTCACCATGACCATCAGTTTTAGAAGTCTTTCTTCAGAGAACTCACTTGTAGCTATCAATATGCACTTTTTGTTGCAATAATCCATAATAGTTTTAACAACGGCAAAAAAACGTGCTTGAGATAGCCTCTACATCAACGTTATCTCGATCGTGGGCATATCACTGTTGAGGGGCGAAAATCACCAAAATGATTTTAAAACATGATTATCCATCGGACACCATAAATCCATTAAAGTGTTAGTAAAAGAAACACAGAAAACGTATCAATTAGTGTTAGTACTTAATATCTTAAAGCAGTCTTCAACCAGTGTTTGTTACCAGTGATGACATACGGATCCGAAACGTGGTCTCTAACTATGGGCATCATAAAGAAGCTCAAAATCACACAACGAGCGATGGAGAGGGCTATGCTCGGTGTTTCTCTACGAGATCAAATCAGGAGGTCTACTACAAAAACGAAATCAATTAATACGTTTAATGAAACACAATTTACGGATAATTTCGCGATAATTTATTTGATTTTTCATCCCGACGTTTCGAACACTTTACAGCGTTCGTGGTCACGGGGTAGACTAAGATGTTATTTGTCATTTACATAGTTTTGAAAAATATTAAACTACCATCATACTCATAATTAATTTACGTTCCTATCCACGCAGAAAGAGCTAACCGTGTCTTGAGATCTTGCAGTGAGTGGTCTGGCTTGGGTCTTCGATAGAACCGGATCCCATGCTGGCGGAATTTTCCAACCATCTTCTCTATTGAAATTTGGATGTTTTCTAATTTCTATGGCTTCACGTAACAAACGAGGAACGAACCGACGTTCTTTTGAAAGTATTTTGGGTTGGTCAAAACGTATGAAGTGGTTGGGTTTATCTAAAGCATGTTCACACACTGCAGATTTCATGTTCCGTCTATGTTTTACGTCAGCTATATGTTCTTTTATCCGTACGCCTATACTTCGTTTGGTTTGCCCGATGTAGGAAAGGCCACAGTCACATTCCAGTCTATACACCCCTGCATCTTGAAGTGGTATGGTGCACTTGACAGGTGGTAAAAATTGGTTTATCTTCTTTGGCGGCTTGAAATAAGTCTTGATGGAAGCTCGCTTCAAGATATTTCCAATCTTGTCAGTGACCCCCTTAATGTAAGGTAGTACGGCAGGTGGGCGTTCAACTGTAATGGGCTTGGCCGTGGCACGGGGTCTGCAACGACGTGGTACTGGAAGCTGGTTGTCCCGTAGTACCTTCCTTACATGCTGAAGTTCAGCAGCCAGGTGTTGGTCGTCACAGATGCCCATCGCTCTCTGAAACAAAGTTTTGCCCACGGTAGCTAACTGTGAAGGATGATGGTGAGATGCACCATTGAGATATTTGTCTGTATGGGTGGCCTTTCTAAAAACTGTGTGGCTAAGAGTATGGTCAGGATTTCTAGTTAGTAAAACATCTAAGAAAGCTAGTTTATTGTTTGCCTCAATTTCCATGGTGAATTGTATTTTTGGATGAATAGAATTAAGATGGTTCAAAAAAGCAGAAACTTTATCAGTGGGTAATACTGTGAAGGTGTCATCTACGTACCGTTTATAAAACCTTGGTGATATTGGTGATGAGCTCAGAGCTGTGGCCTCGAAATCTTCCATGAAGATATCAGCAACAACAGGTGATACTGGGGAACCCATCGCCACACCATCAACTTGTATGTAGAATTCACCGTCATATAATAAATAGCCAGATGTCAGGCAATGCTCTAGTAGTTCTGCATATTCAACAGGCATATCCAATTCAACTAACTTCCTTTTGGTAATTTCAATGCAGTCCTTCACTGGTAAACTTGTAAATAGGGACTGGACATCAAAACTAACCATTGTTTCATTTTCTGCCAATTGCAAGGTCTTGATTTGGCTTATGAAGTCATAGGAATCCTTGACATGTGCCGTAGTTCCTCCTCGTAGCACGGATAGTGTTTTTGCCACATGCTTAGCAAGTCTGTAGGTTGGTGAATCAATCTGACTTACAATAGGACGAAGAGGAACATTGGTCTTATGTATTTTAGGCAGCCCATACAACTTAGGTGGTTTTGCACATGTTGGCACTAATTGTTTAACATCAAGACTTAAACTATCGCTATGTTTTTTCACTAGGTCGCTGGTTTTCTTTAAAATTTTGTTGGTTTGATCTGTTTTGACATGTTTGTAGGTTGTTTCGTCCGACAGCAACTGCGACATTTTTAGTTTATAATCCGATGTATCCATTATTACCGTAGCGTTTCCTTTATCTGCACGCAAAATTGTCAGTTCTGGTTTAGTTTTCAGGTTTTTTAAAGCTAAATATTGGTCACGAGAAAGATTTGACTTCGGTATTTTACTATGTCGCAGGACTGATGATATGTCTTGTCGTAATGATTCCGCGTCTTCTTTCTAATTATTAATTATTATTTATTTAAATGCAACCGTGGAAAATCTATGTCAAGAATTGAAATTAAAACTGTCCCAACTAGATTTTGAAGAATGTATTCAAGTACTTAATAAACGCGAAACATCAAAATACAACGGATGCAAAATAACTCAAATACAAAAATACAACAAACTGTCATCGCAAAATCTATCGAAACGGAACGCATCTAATGTCAAATATCCAACCATAGACAACAAAAATCGGGCAGTCGTCAATTTATCAAAACAAACATTGGATGAAAACACCATTGATATTCTAAGTAAAGGTCTCAATTTTGCAGTAACACCGCGAAATATTCCTTTTGAAAACATAATTTGCAGCGTAGAAGATTGTTTAGCACGGCCTGGAAACGGCCATAGAGATGACGTTTAGTTAGTCGGCACAACGCATTATAATCTATGCGAAAATCAGGATCCACTATTTGGCACAGACTATATGGAAAAAATATGTCAAAGCGCCGTCTAGTGATCAATATAAGAACTAAAAGCAATGTCTCTATGGAGGGTTCCAACTTTAGGTATACTCTCCCTAGACCTGGGGGAAAATCTTGGTGAAAGGAGAATTTTGTAGTGAAAATATTTACGAATAATTATGGATTTACTGAAATAAAATAAATAAAAAAGATGAAAAATAATCATTTTACCAATCAGAATTTTAGGCGAACTGAAATCTTGTTAGAATTATTAGTAATGTAAAAAAAAAAGATACTAAATCAAAAGCTGAAGTATTGGATATCAAGTTTTTTAAGTCTTTAAAGAATAATCAGGTGAAAAAATATATTTATACGTCAAATTTTGGTGATTTGTCAGATAACTTATTTATGAGTCATTTTATTTATTTATTTAAAGACTTTATTGCACAAATTTAGTGTACAAAGGTGGACTTAATGCTAAAAGCATTCTCTGCCAGTCAAACCTTTAGGTCATGCAGAAAGACGGCAACGGGTGCAGTGAAAAAACAACTAATGAGAGTAGTAATACATATATACTCAAATAAATAATACATATATACTTAGTATACATATATATTATAGTAATACAAATAAACTTAAATAAATAGACTATAAAATTATATAAGTATACGTACATAAACAGCAACTTAAATCAAAAATACATATATAAATATACATATAAATATAATAATAATATTATGCAAGTATTCACTCTTTCAGAAATGTACGAACTTTATTCTTGAAAGACAACTTTGAATCAGTTCTTTTAATATCCACGGGAAGTGAGTTCCACAGCCGTGTTGCCGTCACTGTGAAAGACTTAGAGACGTACGAGGAGCGGTGAGCCAGCGTGCCTAACCGGAGGTTTTATGGTTAGGGGTAAATGTAATCAGAAGTGCTGGCAGCCCTATCTGTCAATGATTGAAAATTTCAAAATGGCCGTTTGTCTTTGTTTACTTAATTTAATTAATTCATTGTATTATTTAGCAGTTCCGTGATGCTATTACAAATGAAAGACTGTGTAAAAGAGCGTTTAATAATTCCCGTAAGTGATTAGTGTAAGACAGTATCGGTTGATTTCGTACAAGGATCAACAATGTGGATTTGTTTATTCACGTCAAGGTTAGTACTAACTTAATTAATTTATCGCTTAACATTCGGGCTGATTCTTATCTCTGATGCCTTATTTACTAAGTCTATACTTCTAGTCATACCGGCTAGTCGGGTGTCTGGGCCGGTTTTTATCGGTTTTGAGCACCTAACCTAACCCAACTTAAAGTAGATGAAAATGTGTGTAAAAACTTTATCCAAAATGCTCTGCCACTGGAATATTTAACCAAAATCATAGCCAGACACCCGACAAGCACAAACTCTTAGGAAGCAGTATAATGGTAGCAACTACAGAAGTTTTGAAACTTAGCGGAAAAGTATTTGTTTACATTATGTTTATTTATTTTACACAGTAAGTGCTAGGTAAAATGTTATAATTCAAGTAATTTTAGATTGTATTAGTCGACTGTCAACTCACACCTTGTAAACTTTTATTGTGTAGGTTGGCCAACTTCATTGCAAGAAAGAATATACAATACGGAACAAGAGAA
This sequence comes from Pyrausta aurata, assembly GCA_963584085.1. Lineage (NCBI taxonomy): Eukaryota > Metazoa > Arthropoda > Insecta > Lepidoptera > Crambidae > Pyrausta > Pyrausta aurata. Next base: position 12,276,660 of record OY757264.1, on the reverse strand, counting down.
TATTATTGATTTGTGGTTTCTCATTATTTACACCTGAAGGAATCTGCTCAGGGCAGGGAGTTGAAATATTTCTTCAATAAAAAATTATGTAAGTTGTTCAAAAATTAATGTTTACTATTCTCTGTATTAAAAAGCAAACCTATTTATTACCTGTTAGAATAGTTAGTATTAAAACAAGTGTCAACACATTAAACTAAAGCGAACAAGTCTAGGTGTGTAGTTTTCCAAAGTAATAGTATGTTTAGAGTAATAATTACTAGCTTGTATTTTACTTTTTACAGATATTATTAAAAAATAACCTCAGTTTTGAAAAACATATTTTTTTTACTCCTGCCAGTTAAATTTCATTAGTGTGTTGAGTAGTCCAATAAATTGTTTGCTCTAGTTCTGATTTGATTATTATTTTTATGCTAAAAATTACCAAAAATATATTATACAGGGTAACAGTTTATACAGGGTGTAAAATAAGTATGAGTCAAATTCAAGGAGGTGGTTGTCAATCGAAAATAGATTACAGGTAAAATATTAAAAAAAATTAAAGAAGATTATGATAACAAAAAAACCTTTTTTCAAGTTTTATTTTTATTTTTACTGTATTAGAGACCGGACTCTTAACCTTGAATTCGGCTCGTACTTTATTACACCCTGTTAAGAATTTTAGGGATCCGTGGACACTTTGTACCTGATATCTACATTTTTCTTTCTTATACAGGGTGTAGATAAAAAGTACGAGCCAAATTTAAGGGGGTGGTTAAGAGTTGAGTCTAGAATATATGAAATAAAAAACTTTTTTTAAACGAGATGTTTTCGTTTGTATGGGGAAAATGCCAACACCTTATACATGACACTATAAATAGCGTATGTAAAGCTTTTTCAGTTTTAGACTGATTTCATAAAATTTTTGGGTAAATGTAGCATAAACGTCTAATGAATGCCTAATAAATCAGACAAATACCAATCAGTTGCTTAAACAGGCCGAAAGCGGAAAGCAAAATGGCATTTGACATTAACAGATTAGGTAAAATGACATTTGACATTGACATATTACCTTTTTTTTTGCACGATTTGACATATTTTTGGAGTATAGATAGTGCCATCCACGAAGGCGCGCCCCTCCACTCGTCCAAATTGTTTATAGTACATGTGTGCTAGCTTTATCCAACATTTGAATTGATTTTCGAACATCATAATGACTTATGAATGACAAGCACACTGCAAAAAATACACTCAAAGGGAAAGATGCTCAACTCAGATAGAGTTTTAAGTGGGTATGGTTAGCTACTAGACGAGTAATATTTTTAAAAAAAATTCACCAGTAACGTTTTTACTATTGACTTAAACGAAAAATATAAGAACGTTTTATAACATTTAAAAAATATATTTAAAAGTGTCTTTAGACGGCCGGCTCGCAACTGACACGCGTGTCACTCAATCAAAAAAAGAGTGGGGCGCGCCTTCGTGGATGGCACTATCTATAAGTATAGACAGGAGGAGTTGCCAAGGTTTTTAAAACTTTATTATTTTATTACTTAAATTACCTAAAAATTGTGATTAAATTACAACTACATATGGTATGTCTAATTACATGTATTTTCAGCTATTTTTAGAGATACCGTACATAGTCTTGGCATTTTTTCAAACATCTCCTTTTTTTATATTTTTCGTTCCTTGAATGCGGCTCGTTCTTTTTTTTACAGCCTGTATTTATGATGGTTGTATTATAATTGGACAGTGTTATGCAAAAGGGTGTCAAGTGACATATTGGTCATTTCGAGATAAACGCATTTAAAGATTTTCAAGGTCGTCACTTTTAAAAATTGCTGCAACTTCGTATTTACACGGTTTACATGCCTGGAAATTGGCATAACTACAGAATGAGATGTATATTTTATGTATTTGATGTTCATTTGTGTGAATTATAATTATACAAGTAGATAAATGCAATTAAAACACTTAAAACCTTTTTGCTTTAATAGGATATCGTTGCAAATAATTTTCTAAAAGGTTTTAAAGTACTTTAAATCCCTTTTGCAAAACTCTTTTAAGAATCCTATTAGTATTAGTTTTATAGTCAAACAGTTTCAACGACACAGTTCTCTATATTTTTATGATTTCTTCATTAAAATTTCATTAGTTTTATTTTGTAGAAGTTTATAAAAAGCGTTACTTTCAATAATTCTAACGTTCTAGTAAATCCACACACTTTTTCTGGATTTTTGCTATTCGTAATTTAATCTGCGTATTTCTATGCATTTTGTAATACTTGATTATCAATGAACAGTCTGCCCATGGCGAAATCAGTATAAAATACAACTTCAGGTGATAGCTTCAAGGTTCAAGGTGATCAATCAAGACCTATATTAAAAAATGTATTCTGTTTTTAATTTGTATGTTTTATGTACTTCCAAAACCGCAGTAAATTGCTTCTTTTTGCCAGATTTGATTATTAAAAATACAGATATTAATCTTAAGACTCTTACATCCATAGTTCACTATTATTTTATTCAAAAATAATAAGATGCCTTCGTAAAATCATTAGAAAAATCTGTATTTTAAAAAAGTTAATTCAAAAAGAAATTCTCTTCTATTATAAGGATTTTGGAATACATAGATGATTTTGTTTAAAGTAAGTCAAACTGGATAGATTTTTAGGAGTTAGTAGGTTGAATAATCTTTTTAAAGGAATTATGACTAGGATGACTTGTCGTCCTATTCATTGGTCAAAAATCTTAAACTAAGGTCTATTTAGTCATTATTTAAAGATCTGTGCAAGAAAAAACGACAGCTGTTTAAACCTGACAGATCAACAATTCAAAAAACACAATAATTTTAGTATTTCCATTGATAAACATGGACTTGAAGTCTTTTTGTTAAAATAAATTCAGCAATAATAAATCGCTAAACGGTATTAAGAACACATGAAACCTTTTTGCATATATCAGTATACTCAATGGGTTGTTTCGCAATACGTTATTTTGTGAGATAACTTTTAATATAATTTTTTCCGAAGTTCGACCTTTGGGCGACCAGTTGGAGGACATTTTTGCGAATCCAGTGGTACCAATAACTCCATACCTGATTTAAGGTCACTTGACACCCTTTTGCATAACAGTGTCCAATTAACAAATAACTTGGGAACTCATTATTTTTTCAGATGAATCCATTGGACAACAAGAAAATTTTGTATTAAGTTGTCTTGTCTTAGTTGAAATTATCTAATTATTTTTGTGGAAGCCTTTTCTTCGGCAAAATGAAAATAAGATTTTGCGACTGTGGTATTCATGGTACGTAATAACCCACAATAATTGTCATTTGCTACATATTGAACCTTACTTTCTCGTAATAAAGTTTTAAAGTAACTTATTAATATCAAACTCAGACTCATAAAACTCAGTTCCTACTTTCATAGAGCATTTTTTTTTCAATTTTCATTTAATACATAGACTTTAAATAAATATCATGCTGCATGCTATTTGTAATAAATATTGAAGATGCTGTGATTTTGTCTTTCTGAATGAATAATTAAATTGAATATTTCTTTGATAAGGTTTTTTCCCACAGGCAAATAAATATAAAATATTCTTTGTAATATTTAATATTTATTTGCCTGTCACGTATAATTAAAAATAAAATGCTTATGCTTTGTAGAATCCTTTGTTTAAATTTCCGGAAAACAAAAATAACTGTTGTTTTAATAACGATATATTTTAATGAAAAACTGTTCATGTAAAACTTGATGGTATTGGTAGAAGAAAACATCTTTCATCTTTTTACCGACTTCAAAAAAAAGGAGGTATTGAATTCGACCTGTATGTATGTGATATAGTTCAAATTGAATAAAATTTGAGTATGTTGATCTGTTAAGGCTTCGAAACAAGTGAGCAAAGTTTCTAAAGTGTATGTATGTTTGTATATTTGTGTATATGCAGATTTCTCGAAAATGAGAAGTCATAGCGAGATGATAATTTATTAGTTAAATCAAGTATATTTCCGCTTAGGGTACAGTGTGAGTTTCATCATAAAACTGCCCAGTAGTTTTTGAGACCCTCTCAAAAACTACTGGGCAGTAAATAACTAAAAATCATGAAATAAAAAAAATAACAAATTAAACCTCTTATAAAAAGCAGGCTTTCATATTAACTGACTTTTTTGTAGTTTTAGTATTTTTTTGGTTTCCAGTAACGTAGGTGTCTTTAATTAGTTGTCCACATCACTGGTACACTTATAATGATTATAATAGATTTGAAGTCAAAAGAAACGAAAAATAGAGTAAGGTTATGGCAAATAGTAACTTCAAATTATACGTGAAACCCATACTATTATTTTACTACAATAACTGCTTTCTGTGTATTCATAACACAAATTTATTGGAACATAAAATTTTCAGTGTATTTAATTAGCTGACCACCACTGTATGTGATATGGTGGAATAAGATAATATTTGAGTATAATATAACGCATTCGTCTTGTATTTAGAAAAACAATTTTTTTGGAGCCGATGCTTGATATGTGTAGATTAATGGTGTACTTACGCTTGACATTTTTTTTAAATCTTATTTCTTAATATTTTTTGCTTTACACTATTATCGCAATTAAGTCTCTAAAAGAAAGAAATCAGGATTGGAAAAAAAATAAACTATAAGTCAAGTAGCTCCAAAATTATTAAAATTGGAATAGTACATAATGGGGTCAAAGTTGTTGCAATGGAGCTCTCCCATCGCCTCTTAAAAGGATCCGGTCTAATTACCATCAACCCTGTATATAACAGTGCAGTAGTCAAGATAAATATGCCTTAAAGTAATATTTTTTCTAACAGGACTCAATCTGGACGTGTCATTCATCAGTTAGCTGCTCAATGGAAACCAAGTCCGAGGTGGTGCTGTTCTTCGACCAACTATTCAACTGTGTTAACGGCGCGACGGGCTCTGTCTGAGCAAGAAAAATACGAAGACCATCTCTGATTTTATCTGAAAGCTATACAAAAAGCTATCTCTTGCCATTTGTCTGTTTAAAATTAAAGCATTGCGTTTGTTTAACCCCGACGCAACTTAAAAAGAGGTAGTATAAGTTTGACCGTGTATTATGTCTGTCTAACTCTGTCTAATTGCTGCAATGTCTATCAAAATGATATATCTAAATATTATGTCTATATATTATGCGAAATAGGCGTATTTTTGGTGTATTACATTTAACGTCATAGCAATTCCGTATTGTACTATTCAATCTGCATTATATTTTATTGTATTTTTTTAACCAACAATTATAGTTATTCAGTGTTTCTCAACTGTTTTTCTTTCAGGATTTGTCACATTAGATGTGTTCTGCGGTCAGGTCAATGTTCTCATAATAATGTGGGCTGAAATCACTTTGACCTGATCGCAGAACACATCCAGTGTGACAAAGCCTTTTCCTGAGCAAAAAATAATATCACGGTTTAGTAAGTACCGTTAATAAATACCTATTGGATAACGATAACGTTACATTAGTGAGCAAGAATAATATAATCTATGCCAGAGAAGCCATAATGTGAAAAAAAATTATGTCATTCTTGGTGAGCCAGCTGTCAAAATATTTCACTAACTTAGGTGCCCACAAAGGAGCGTTTCCTATCTGTCTTTAGACATACTCTTACTAATCTGTGTTGTTTAGTAAAGAATGAATTGAAGAAAGAAGACGCGGAATCATTACGACAAGACATATCATCAGTCCTGCGACATAGTAAAATACCGAAGTCAAATCTTTCTCGTGACCAATATTTAGCTTTAAAAAACCTGAAAACTAAACCAGAACTGACAATTTTGCGTGCAGATAAAGGAAACGCTACGGTAATAATGGATACATCGGATTATAAACTAAAAATGTCGCAGTTGCTGTCGGACGAAACAACCTACAAACATGTCAAAACAGATCAAACCAACAAAATTTTAAAGAAAACCAGCGACCTAGTGAAAAAACATAGCGATAGTTTAAGTCTTGATGTTAAACAATTAGTGCCAACATGTGCAAAACCACCTAAGTTGTATGGGCTGCCTAAAATACATAAGACCAATGTTCCTCTTCGTCCTATTGTAAGTCAGATTGATTCACCAACCTACAGACTTGCTAAGCATGTGGCAAAAACACTATCCGTGCTACGAGGAGGAACTACGGCACATGTCAAGGATTCCTATGACTTCATAAGCCAAATCAAGACCTTGCAATTGGCAGAAAATGAAACAATGGTTAGTTTTGATGTCCAGTCCCTATTTACAAGTTTACCAGTGAAGGACTGCATTGAAATTACCAAAAGGAAGTTAGTTGAATTGGATATGCCTGTTGAATATGCAGAACTACTAGAGCATTGCCTGACATCTGGCTATTTATTATATGACGGTGAATTCTACATACAAGTTGATGGTGTGGCGATGGGTTCCCCAGTATCACCTGTTGTTGCTGATATCTTCATGGAAGATTTCGAGGCCACAGCTCTGAGCTCATCACCAATATCACCAAGGTTTTATAAACGGTACGTAGATGACACCTTCACAGTATTACCCACTGATAAAGTTTCTGCTTTTTTGAACCATCTTAATTCTATTCATCCAAAAATACAATTCACCATGGAAATTGAGGCAAACAATAAACTAGCTTTCTTAGATGTTTTACTAACTAGAAATCCTGACCATACTCTTAGCCACACAGTTTTTAGAAAGGCCACCCATACAGACAAATATCTCAATGGTGCATCTCACCATCATCCTTCACAGTTAGCTACCGTGGGCAAAACTTTGTTTCAGAGAGCGATGGGCATCTGTGACGACCAACACCTGGCTGCTGAACTTCAGCATGTAAGGAAGGTACTACGGGACAACCAGCTTCCAGTACCACGTCGTTGCAGACCCCGTGCCACGGCCAAGCCCATTACAGTTGAACGCCCACCTGCCGTACTACCTTACATTAAGGGGGTCACTGACAAGATTGGAAATATCTTGAAGCGAGCTTCCATCAAGACTTATTTCAAGCCGCCAAAGAAGATAAACCAATTTTTACCACCTGTCAAGTGCACCATACCACTTCAAGATGCAGGGGTGTATAGACTGGAATGTGACTGTGGCCTTTCCTACATCGGGCAAACCAAACGAAGTATAGGCGTACGGATAAAAGAACATATAGCTGACGTAAAACATAGACGGAACATGAAATCTGCAGTGTGTGAACATGCTTTAGATAAACCCAACCACTTCATACGTTTTGACCAACCCAAAATACTTTCAAAAGAACGTCGGTTCGTTCCTCGTTTGTTACGTGAAGCCATAGAAATTAGAAAACATCCAAATTTCAATAGAGAAGATGGTTGGAAAATTCCGCCAGCATGGGATCCGGTTCTATCGAAGACCCAAGCCAGACCACTCACTGCAAGATCTCAAGACACGGTTAGCTCTTTCTGCGTGGATAGGAACGTAAATTAATTATGAGTATGATGGTAGTTTAATATTTTTCAAAACTATGTAAATGACAAATAACATCTTAGTCTACCCCGTGACCACGAACGCTGTAAAGTGTTCGAAACGTCGGGATGAAAAATCAAATAAATTATCGCGAAATTATCCGTAAATTGTGTTTCATTAAATGTGTAATATTCGCGTAAACTTCAGAAATAAGTCAATTAATACGATTATCGTTTTTCGGATCCAAAAGGTTCTTAGTACGCAATCCACACTATAAAATGCTTCGGACCGCACAACGATTATCGTATTGACGGATTTCGTTTTTCGTAGTAGACCTTCTGAAACGAGGAGCTACGTAGAAGATCAATTAATCAATCATTTATTAATTCATAAACAAGGGTATTACAGGATGTCACATACAATTTTTTATTAGTACAGCCATGGTTCACCTTAAAGGTATATGAATATGAACATTAAGTAGTAAAGTTATTTTTAAATTTTGTCTTCGAGAAATATTCTTAAGTCATAATACACTTTTTCAACTAAGGTAACGGACATAGCCCTACGAATCAGTAAGCCTAAGTGGCAGTAGGCAGTCTTAATATCAGTAATAGAGTATTGTTATTACCTTTTTGTTTGGCAGTAACGGCATGCGGCGCGTAAAGTCGACGGAAGAAGTGAAGTTGTCGACGACGACGCGAGCGCCTCCTGGCGGGCGAGCCTGGATGCTGCCGATGACCATCGCGCCGAAGGAACGCGTTGTGTTCATAACCTGGAGTGGAATAGATATACATAGTGGTTATCCTACTACTATTATAAAGGCGAAAGTTTGTAAGTATGGATGTATGGATGTTTGTTACTCTTTCACGTAAAAACTACTGAATGGATTTGAATGAAACTTTACCACAATATAGCTTATACATCAGAATAACATATAGGCTACAATTTTTGAGGTTTCTAATGTGAGGTCGTAAAAAAAACAAATTTTTTGCGCTACTAGACGGGACGAACCTGAAGTCCACGCGAACGAAGTTGCGGGCAAAGCTAGTTTATTTATAAGCAAAGCATTCCAATGAGGGCTACCGTTTTCGTGCTCACTAGTTGGCGCCACTGTCGCGTGAGATCCAGAATAAAGCTTCATGGTGTGTAAATTGTCATGATGGAGAGATAAAAAATCAAGTATGCCATTCAACCTTTATAATAGAATACATCGGGCATGCCACAGTCCAGCTTTGTGAGGAAAAGAGGAGTAAGTACAGTTATTAAAGATTTGACATTTGTTTTTTTAGTCCCCCTTTTGAAACACTCTCATTCGTTGATCCGTAACTAGTATTCGCCATAATTAATAGGAATGATTGAAAAATATTCGAAACATTAATATAAATAGAAATAAACCCGCACATCTAACCCACAAACAGTGTCATTTGACATTTCGTAGACCACACGCTACACAAGAGCCCCGAATTCATACGCGTTAGCCCTCATTCAAGTACTCGCCGATACTGCCGATTTAGATAGACTCTATTCTGTGGGTTTTCATAGCACAGCAGATACATTTTAGTAGTGTCTTGGTCTATGAAAAAATCTGAGCAATGCAAAAACAGCCCAAAGCCATCAAAAGGCTTTCGTATAAAAATAAAAAAAAAGTAAAAAAAATAATAATAAATAAATAAATAAATAAATAAATAGTAAAAGGGTGTATTTTTTTTACTAGAAGGAATACGGTAAATAGACGGTAGTAAAAACAGTGTATCAACTTTACTAAATATAAAAATCATTTGGTTATGAAAAAACAGTAAAAAAAAGTTTGAACTTTATATTACGAAATATTTGAAATATTTTATAGTTTATAATTTATTAACTTAGATATGTTTGAACCTTGTAGGTGGGTGAAGATTTTTTTTTAATTATCCTTCAAATCAGACCTGTTATCAGAGATCTTTTACTGCGCAACCACGTGACATACCTCAGCCTGGTCTTCAGGAGACACGATGAGCACCATTCCAATACCGCAGTTGAAGGTTCGCAGCATCTCTTCATCCGTCACTTCGCCAGCGTCGGCTATCCATGCGAACACCTGTCACAGTATTTAGTCATTGAGTTAAATCGTACGGCACCACTAGTTAAATATTATCAACTGTCAATAAATGGGATTTATGATAATTTATTATTGTATCTCTCCTACACGGAATATCACGGTCGAACCCGGTCCTTTTGGAAGGCTTAAGTAAGGATAAAGATCCAACAGAAAGAGGCTTCTTTGAAATGCTTTAATGTGCTGGGATATGTACACCCAGCAAGTACTATGTCTGCACTATTAAGGAAATACAGCACCAGATGTCTTGACACAGACTATGCCGCTACTAGTGAGGGAATAGCTGGACTGGTTACTGGGATATTGATGAGACAACGAGACGCCTGCCATATAATTATTATTATAATTAAATAATTATAAGTATGAATAAGATATTTTCAAATAATTTTGTGTTTTTGTTGATAATCACAAAATGGCTATTACTCAACACTGACTGTGTTTAAGTGAAGGACATTGGATGCCTCCATTAATGATTTTTAAGTAACGGAAAATCTGCTAAATATTCAGGATTTCAATGTTTTTTTTTTTGTTTAGTTGGACCTTTAATTTTTTTGTTCAATTTTATTTCCTAGTAAATAATGAAAATGCCAAACTGTAAACACGCCAGCGAAGCGAGCACAAGATTACCTATCCTACGGACCCATACTGTGGAATTCTGCACTATAAATACTCGTACATACCGGGTGTACGCGCCAGCAGTGCGCGTCGAGCCGCGCGCGCACCGAGTGCGGGATGACGCGCGGGATGTTGTCGAGCAGCCCGCCGCCCGTCACGTGCGCCGCGGCCTTCACGCGCCCGCGCTGCAGAGCCGGCAGCACCGCGCGCACGTAGATGCGCGTGGGCTTGATCAGCTCCTCGCCTGGCGGGGGAAGTAAACAAATAAATAAATAAATATTGGACACCAATCACATACATTGCTCTGATCCCAAAGTAAGTAGCTAATGCACTTGTGTTATGGAAATCAGACACAACGGTGGTACCACAAAACCCAGACCCGGGACTATATAGAAAATTTTTATTTCTACATTGACCCGACCGGGAATCGAACCCGGGACCTTTTAGCGGCGACGCCTTGAAACCCAGCGTGCTTAGCCACTACACCACGGAGGTCGTCGGTCGGTCGGTTAAATGAAGTTAATGCGTAGATAGATTTAGAAATAATAACAACGAAAAGATTGCACACATAATTTTCTACACGCCTACAGTTATACAACCGCACGCTTTCCTTACCTGTCTATATCTAATATCAATGTCTATTTTTTTATAATCACTAAAAAGGGCGAGAATGGATCGATGGTACTTCCTGGAGTGTCTTATGTATTCACTCATACTAAAAAAACAGACCTTTATTTATCTATACAAATACTTTATTCAGAATAATTTATGATTATCCCATTCACTGTTATGTAAAAATAACTGCCTCGGTGGCGCAGCGGTTAGAGGGTCGCATTTAAAGCGACTGCTGCGCCAGAGGTCCTGGGTTCGATTCCCGGGTCAGGCCAAAAAATATGCACCTGAGTATTCTGTTTAGAAATTCTCAGGGAAGCCCGGAGTTTGGAAGTTGGCGTAGTTTCACCCCCGTGCCTCGGAAAGCACGTTAAGCCGTTGGTCCTGCGCCTAATCTCTCTCCGGTCGTGTCAAATTGCTGTCCCATCGGGCTATGAGAGTGAAAGGAATAGAGAGTGCACCTGTGTTTGCGCACACACTTGTGCACTATAATATGTCCCGCGCAGTCGGTTGGTCCTTGTGACTGGCCACCGTAGTCGAAATCGGCTAGGGGGACTACAGTATGTAAACATATCACCCTATGGCTTTAAAAGCACTGGCTCACACTTAGGCAAAGATAAACCCACAATCTATGAAACTCCTTACCTAGCGTGAGTCCTTCTTTGCTGAATGGCGCCTTGTCCTGGAGCGTAAGGCCTGACTTCCTCATCAGCTTGTGGATTAAACTGAAGCCATTGCTGTGGACGCCGTTTGATGGCAAACCGATGATTATGTCGCCAACCTGGAACAAAAACGTATTTTATTGTACTTTTTTGTTCCAACTAACCTTAATAAATAAACATCATGTCGCCTCCTTGCCACAAGGAAACAGCTCAGTTTTTGAATAGGTAGGTTTTACGTTTTTTCTTTGTCATGCATTAGTTGTAATTTCTTTTTGTCTAATAAATGTAAATAAACATTATAAGAGTAAAAATACAAAACAATAGTATAATACACCGTGCTTTTTTAACCGTCTTACAGCCGAAGGCCACTTAAAGTATCCAATAACTACATGTCATTCGTTAAATAAAACTTGGTTATTATTAAGATTTCAAAGACTAAGACACAAAAGAAGATATCAGCACAATTTAGTACGAAACATCCTGTAACGAGCACTACGCGCGGGTCATTCACTCGGCTGTCTAGCACTACTGACCTAGTTTTACGCACGAATAGAAAGGGGCGAGGCGGTGGGCGTCACAAAGGATTGCGCTAGCGCATGATTGGTTAGAGATCCACGTGGACTGTCTTAGATTGGCTAACGGTGCGAAACGCGTGGAGGGGGCAAGGTCAAGGAATGCATTGTTGGAAACGTAAACATTATGAACAGGATGATACATTACTATTAGATATTTTTTACACAAAAATTATGTGGAGTGTAATAAAAAAAATAACATGCCCTAGAGGTTTATTAAGATGGTTACATTACGTGGGCTTCGGCTGTAAGACGGTTAAAAAAGCACGGTGTATAGTTCGAGTTAGAAACTCGAAAATGGAAGTACCAAGAGAGACGACTCGCGGTAAAGCATTTCGGATGTTAAGACTATCGTGAGCAGGCAGAACACAGCGTGAAATTGCCTACATTTGCGGTCGAAATATGCTTGCGATTTCAGTAATAGTAAAAAAAAATATTGACAATGATTTCCACCATGCAATTCAAAGAATTGATATTGCAGTAAAAAAACCAATGCCCCTTTTGAATATCGAAACTTTATTTTGTCTGTGATACACAAGCACAACTATGTACTATACTGTTGGTATACTCACGGTAATGTCGTTGATCTTGGGCAAAACATGTGTCCTTTCGACGACGCCAAGTGCGAAGCCGGCTATGTCGTATGCGCCCGGTTCGTACATTCCCGGCATCTCTGCTGTCTCGCCACCTGTCAACAATTACTTGAATGAAAGAAAGAAAGAAAATAAATTTATTCGACCTAAAATTAACAAAAAATTTACATTGAGAGATTACTTAAGATTAAATACAGATCCCACGAGTAATTCATTAAAAATAGGTAAGTAGGCTTAAGTCGAAAAGGCACTCTCAAAGTCAAATCAGACACTGGCCTGAGATATTCTATTCATAATGGCGGTTTGTACCTTTTTTACTGTGCTGAAAAGGGCTGATAAACTATCAACCAATAATTGTCGTTGTCGCTGACGCATATCGCGACGAGGTCATGCTTTGATCGACCTAGTTGCTACTGTAAGGGCTTGTTTCACCAACGACAAATAAGCACTAACCAGCGAATAAATCAAATATGAAACGTATGCAGCATTGGAGAGATAGCGCTAACCAGAACTTTCAAAGACACTGTGAAACAAGTCGTAAATCTACTTTCACGATGAGGCGACAAACGACTAATTTTCTTGTATCTATCTCGCTTTTACTTATCGGTAAAGCGGCGCGCTGCATATTACTGTTTCTATTGGCATTATGGCATCACATCGTCATTACCAACGCCCCGACTATAGAACTCCAGTCACACCATTCGGAACCTAAAGAGTTTAATGATAAAGTACATTTTTGTCAAATTTACTTACTGTAGCCTGTCTACATCCCTCAGCGACTCCAAACACACAAGGCCACGTTAAATTGGACCTAATTTCTATAACACTTAATAAATTATGGTGGTCACGCTATTCTGAACATTCAGTATAAGTAATAAGATACAATTCTGATTAGCATACCAATGAGAGCAGCTGTAGCCTGTCTACACCCCTCAGCGACTCCGGAGACCACGTTCCTGGCCACGTGGACGTCCAGCGAGCCGCACGCGAAGTAGTCGAGGAAGGTGAGCGGCGCGGCGCCGTTGCACAGGATGTCGTTCACGCACATCGCGACCAGGTCTATGCCGATCGTGTTGTGCTGGTTGATGGTCTGAGCTATCTTCAGCTTCGTGCCTACGCCGTCGGCGGCTAAGACTAGGACTGGGTCCTGGGGAAGAAAGCGTATTAGTATTTAATTAGGTGCGAACTCAGAAAATAAATGAAAAACATTTTTATGCACAATACAAATAAGCAATGGCAAAAAAAATATAAAGTCTGTTTTTGTTTGCTTGACGACTGTTGTAAACAATCTTGACATTTCTTTTTAACGTAGTGATTCATTTTAAAATAAGATAAAAACAAAACTCACAATTAACACAGGTCATTAATCGTTAAGCCTTGAGGTCTTTTTCAATCAAAAAGCTGATTAATTGTTTTTACTAATATTATTTTAAAAGTTATTAAAATATTGTTGACAATATTGGCCAAGCAAAGGAAAACGGACTTTAAAGAATAGATGTAAAACTTATAGGTAGTTTTATAAATAAATGGTTTAGTTTCTCACCTTGTATTCTTGTTCAATGGCTTTGAGTTGGAAGCAGCCTCCAAACCCACCGAGACCACCTAATACTCCTGATCTTGATGTGGATCTAGAATACAAGAATATTTTTTTTTATTTAATTAATATCAACCCTCAATTCCAATGAATAAGTATCAGAACCCAATAAATGTTTACAGATGTTAACAGACCGACTTTTTCTTTTTTTCAGATTGGTTAAAGACGACAATAAGCTACTTTTGTTAAGTGTCAAAACTCTATCTTTCCAATTACTTTGGCAATTTGACGTCATAGTTTTCTGTGTTCAACTGACGCACTTTTTCCTGTTTACAGAACTACTCGTATATTACTAACTAGCTTTTGCCCGCGACTTCGTTCGCGTGGACTTCAGGTTCGTCCCGACTAGTTTTTTTACGACCTCACATTAGAAACCTCAAAAATTGTAGCCTGTATGTTATTCTGATGTATAAGCTATATTGTGGTAAAATTTCATTCAAATCCATTCAGTAGTTTTTACGTGAAAGAGTAACAAACATCCATACATCCATACATCCATACTTACAAACTTTCGCCTTTTTAATAGTAGTAGGATTTAATTTTGTAAATTAATAAAAATAAAATAATCAATGAAAAGTTGGCCTGAAAGATTATGGTCGTCGAATTCTTGGTGATTGTAGGAGTCGTTTTGTAGCAATAGCGAGAAAGATTTCTCTTTTACCTAGCCAGGGGTTTGATGAGCGACACCAGCGAGTCCCCGGCTTCGATGTCAACCCCGCTGTCCTTGTAGGAGAGAGCTTTTTGCCGAGCAGTCTTCTCCCTTACGTACGGAGCGGTTAATGGAGCCATCGCTTCTTTGAAGTTTTCTACCAGCACCTGGTGGCCTCCTGAAAATAAATGTTTAAAACTAACTTAGTTTAAGTGTGAAGACATGTGCATATGTTCGGATCACAGCTGAATATAGACTATACAATTTTAGTATCAAGTCGCCGTGGGGGAGGCCTTATTTCAGCAGTTGACGTCCTTTGGCTGATAATGATGATGATGATGATGATGATGATGATGGTGAAGATTAATTTTAGTATCAGTTGGATGCGACTTTTACTTGGCTCAATATCAAACATAAGAGAATATGATGTTGTAACAGATATGGTGAAAAAAGTACATGCTGAGATCAGCTATATTCGTTAACAAATTAATGTTAGCATTTCATAAAAAAAAACAATACCAAGGCTTGTCAAATCAGATTTTTATTTTGCTGGATTTGTCTTTGCTCCAAATAGGACAATAACTTTAAAAAAGGGAGTAGGTAATTTTTACACATACACAGTTCTCATACATAAGTAATATACTGTCCACAACAACGACCTCTATGTGACACTAGACAGGCTGTTCAGAACAAATTGGGCGTTGCCATGGTGATTGCCGTGTTTGTGCTAACTTTGTCGTTTTAGAAAATGTGACACAAAATGTGTTCTGAACAGCGTGTCTAGTATACACATAAGTCTATGGTCAACAAACATACATACCTTCTTTGCCAATGGTCTCTACGGTGCCCACAACCCTAATGTCTCCTTCTACTAACTCCAGCAGTTCTTTGACACATACAGGGTCTACTATCAGCACCATGCCAACTCCGCAGTTGAATGTACGGAGCATTTCAAAGTCCGTGACCATGCCTGGAAAAAATTACTTAGGTTAGTAAAAAATTATAAGTTCCGTGTGTTTACAAAATATAACTGGGATATTTTATGTATTGGAATTTAAATAGGGTTTAATAAAGTTCTTACTGTATTAACTTGTTTTCAAAAGAACAATATAAGAGTATTTGTAGTGTGTTGTACTTATATTTAGTTACATTCTAAAAACTTTTTAATTTTAGATTTTTTTTAAAGTAATGAGTATAGATGGGCGGGTGGGTAAAAATCCGGTGGATATTTATCCAATTTATTCCCACCCGGTAGGTAAAAATTGATTTTTACCTAATTTACCTGGGTGTTTATTAAGAATGCAGGGTATTTATTAAATTTACTTTGAATACTCATTGTTTTGAGTATCAGTTGGCTGTGTATGAATACCTAGACCTACAATATGATTAGAAATATCGTTTATGCTATACAGTAAGTCATCATATTCACTTAAAATCATAAATTAAGTATATTATTCGTTTCAACATAATCAGATAATGTTGAGTAGTATGAACAACCGTTTTTTTAAGTGAGAATAACTTACAAAAGGACAGAGACAAAAGGAGTTATCTCAACAATATATCACTTGATGACGGGGTACTTGGTAGCGGTGACAGAACTCAATGTAAATCTGTATCTCGTCGTATTTTTTTTTTGTTTTGCATCAGTATTTGAGTTTAATATATATTTTGAGCACGTTTAACACTTTAACATATCATTCCTTAATTGCTAAAGCATTCTTATATTATAAGTATTACAGAGCAATAAATGCACTCTACGCGATTTTTGTTAGATTTGTAACTCAATGTTTAACAGTACTACCTTAAATCAGTCGTTCGGTCGAGAAGTTGTAAAAATAGTTATTACAAAGACACTACGCACAGTGACATTTCATTCAAAACTGGCAAGTTATAGCCAACGGCGATAGAACTGCGCACGTGGCAATCCCAGGTAGATAAAAAGATAAAGGGACGGGTTGGAAAGATATTGTTTTTGTTTGCATACTTATCGCTTGTGTGACTATGGCCGACAGCTGAGCTGACAAGTAACGAATTTACTGAGCACTTCATTTTCTTTTTAATGTGTTAAATACTCTCGTAGTATTTTCAGAATAACTCGTTGACGTGACCTTTCGTAAAACGCTTTATGGTTTACACATCGATACGTTAGGCTGCATTATTGCAGTAAATGTTGTCGATAAGCTTTCTTAAAGTTCGTACTTAATTCATAAATCTACAAATACACATAATGTACTGCACTGAACAAAAATTTTGTCTTGTAAACTGTTTAACCTTACACAGTCTCCCTCTTCCGCTTAGGGATTGCCAAAATGAAGGTACGCACTGTATTTGCAACTAAATGACAGTTTTTATTGGATTTAAATAAAAATATACCATTTTTATAGTTTAGTATTTTATACTACTTGAAAAGAAATTGAATCGCACCATAAAAGTGACAAACTTCAATAAAAATATTTCATTAAATTTTTAAAAACAGGCTTTAATTTATACCCGGTATCAATTGGAATCGGGTGGGTTAAAATAGCGTGGATTGGATATTTATCCAGTGGCTGGGTTTATATCCGGGTAGGCGCCCATCTATAGTCTATACATATAAAAGGCTTTGTCCTGAATGACTGACTGACGGATCAACGCACAGCCTAAACCGCTGATCGTAGAAACCTGAAACTTGGAAGGTGAGTTCTTTGTATGTCGAAGGGATCCGATAAGAACGGATTTTTAGAAATTTCACTCCTAAGGGGTTGAAAAAGGGGTGCAAAGTTTGTATGGGAAAATGTGATTCCTTGGTCCGATCTACTTCAAATTTTGCATAAACATTATTTCAAAATAATAACGAAAAATGTGTATCAAATTTTATTAAAATTTATCTTGTAACTGGGTTAAAAAGGGGTAGAAAGCTATTTTGGGGATGATTTGCTACAAAATTGATATCAATACTTCTTGGTGCTTATGATTGAAATATTTTTTATTTAATATTTGACATGACGTCTGAGACGCAAAGTTTTGACACATGTTTGTTATTGATGTGGCTCTCGAGAAAATGCTCAAGAAGAGATTTTATTACTTAGAATTAGTAAATAATATTGTTTTGTGTTCAAACAGGGTAGGTATCAAGCGGTATGTTTCCAGAGTAGATTGCAGATCGTTTGTTCATATTGTCGGTGGACATTCTACGCTGCTCCTGTGGTCGAAGGGTGTCCAATCTGCAACTTTTCTGCAAACTTTTCGTGGGGGGCCTATGTTTAGCAGTGGATGGCTTTTGGGTGTTGATGATGATGATGGCGTAGTTCTTTACATAGAATTACTTTGAATTTACGATTTGAATTCAAGAAAGTAGAGTATTCTTTATAACTATAAACAAAGCTCAAGTTCAAACTCCTAAAAGGTAGCGGGAGAAGACGTATGTGGCATGATGCTGTGATAGCGCGGAGAGTAGCCTGGTCTTTTTAGTTACCCGAAAGAAATATACGATTGACGATAGGGCGTAGGAAGTATTTCCATTTCGTTGTAAAATAAAAAGATAATATCCCCGTGTAAGTTTGACCAATAAAGACCGGGCTACGTGTTGTGTGTACATAAAATATAACATTTATCTGTAGGTACGCATTTCTATGTTTTTTAAAACTGGATGTTTTTGTTTGTTTGTTTGAATTCGCTAATCACGGTAAGGTTATAAAAAATGATAGATAAGCTAATTTATCAGCGAAGGCTATAGAAGTAGTTCAATGCGTATAGGCTTATAAATTTTCGCTACGATCTATGGGAACGGAGTAAAACTAAAACGCGTACGAAGTCGCTGGCGGGCCGCTAGTAATGAGATATAATGCAAAAGCTATATGTATTCAATCATTTATCAGTCTAATTTACTTGTTGATTCTTATTGAGGGAAAAAAGACAGTCGTCTCATTTTACAGTAACTGCACCGAAGGGACTCTTTAGTTGCATCTTAATGAATTCAATTCAAGAGCGAACGACGAACGACGACATGACGAAGCGACGTTTGTCGACGCGTTCGGTGTAGAGTTTAGCGCTCCTAACTTCTATGCCGGCGGCTCGGGTTCGAATCCCGCAAGGGGCAAATGTTTATGTGATAAGCACGAATTGTACCTTAATGAATGTTCATATGTATTTAAGTATTCATGGAACACGCTCCCGTAATTATCGTTTCCTAGTATTCGTAGCACAATGAAGAAAATTCCAAAATCAACTTCAAATTCGTTTATTGCCATTAAGTGTACAATAGGTCTGAATAATAAGTTTCGAACTTAATACTTAATGACCCTGTTGGGTATTGCAATATTTATCTTAAAAACTAAGTTAGTAGATAAACTAAGTAAGTTACGTTTACTAACATGACACAATAATATATATGGCGCATATTCATTTATTTATTTATAAATAACATATAAATTAATGTCTCTATGTCAAAAAAAAACTAACCTTGAGCCTGCAACCATCCGAAAAGCGGTTTAATCTGGAACTTATTAGCATCCAGCCGGACTCTTAACCCCGGCGGTAGTACTCTCGGCACGTTGTCCAACAGACCCCCTCCAGTGATATGCGCGAGCGCCTTGACGATGCTGCGGCGGAGAGCGGGCAACACTTGACGGACGTAGATGCCGGTCGGTTCTAGGAATTCTTCGCCGAAGGTTCGGTTGGACGTGCTGAAGGGCGCTTTTTGGGTGTATCTGTGGAGATTACATATATACAATTTACACGTAGACTTTATGACACAATAATACAGGGTGACATTGCAGGGGGGTGCCAAAGGAAATGGCCGCGTGTCCACTGCCCATATATTGTTTGCCCCAAATGTGAAATTCTATGGTAGGGTTCAGTAGTCCAACAGGAACCCTTATAGTTTCGCCATGTCCGTCTGTCCGTCCGCAATGAGGTGCTAGAAAACTGTAATTTGTCATGGGTATGTATTCTAATCTCCCCG
Source organism: Pyrausta aurata (assembly GCA_963584085.1). NCBI lineage: Eukaryota > Metazoa > Arthropoda > Insecta > Lepidoptera > Crambidae > Pyrausta > Pyrausta aurata. The sequence continues at coordinate 12,256,899 of OY757264.1, read as the reverse complement.
CCATTGTGGTATTTTTTTTTAAATAAATGCTGCTTCAAGTTGCCACCTAGTCACTACTGCCAATGTAGCCTACCTAACTACCATCCTAAAGGTTTTATGTCTCACCTGCACCCACTCTCAGCCATGATCTTCTGGACCAGGCTGTACCCGTTGCTGTGCACGCCGGTGGACGGCAGCGCCAGCAGCACGTCCCCCGCCCTGATCTCCTTCATGCGAGGCAGCTGCTTCAAGTTGTCGACGACGCCGACCGCGAAACCGGCGAGGTCGTATTTGCCGACGTCGTACATGGATGGCATTTCTGCTGTTTCACCGCCTATGGAAATAAAGAAATATGAATTTGTATGTCATCCATAGAGACTTTTTTATCGAATATTATCATTCCTAATTTTTAATTTATACTATTATTCTTAAAGATGAAATAAGAAACCAAAAATTGCGCACGGGCGGGATTTGAACCAGCATCTTTCTGGCTTACTGGGCCAACTGCTCTTCCAATTGAGCTACCGTGCTGTCGGTCCGACCGCGCGAAATTCTTGGTCTCTTAGTATACGTCATTGCGTGACTATTATTCTTCTAAAACCAAACACCTACGGAAAAAATGTTTTCTAGGCACTAGTTTTTAAGTTTGTCATTGATAAAAGGTCAATCAAATAATTTATCAATAAATAGCGGGACCAATTGTATAAATATTGTTTTGAATAAGTGAAATTATCTTTTTAAAGTCCATTGTTTTTTGCAAGTCCAATATTGTAAGTAATCTTGACATTCCTTTTTAACGAAAATATTCCTTTCAAAACGAGATGAACACAAAACTTACAACATACATAGCTAAATCATCGTTCAACACTGAGATTTTTTAAATTAAATAGTAAAATTATTTTCTTTGCTGATATTATTTTAAAAGTTACAAAAATATTGTTTACATTGTTGGACTAGCAAAGATTAATGGAGTTTATTAAACAGCATCTACTGGAAATAGTACCATTATTTATTACACACATAATATCTGCACAATGATTATTAAATTTATATAATATCAGTGCATTAAATTACAATGAATATAAAAATGATGAACAGTATGACATGACTAAAGCAGATAATTTGTCAAGACTACAAGAAGAATGTGACAGCCTTACCTACGCTTCACATATTTTCAAATGTTTCTTATTATCAATGAACCGAATATTATAAGGCTGTTATGATTCATTCAAAAAAAAAACGTTGTTCGGGCAGAAAACTTCTACATTCCCTTTGACCAAAGGCGCAGCGTAGGACATCTACCGACAAGATGGATGGGCGACCTTGTAAAGATCGCAGATTCACACTGGATGCAGATCGGTCGATGTGAAAGGCCGTGGGGGAGGCTTATGTTCAGCAGTGGACGTACGTAGTCCATTGGCTGATAATAATGTTTTATAGCGATAAAACCGCCTAAATTGTACATTTCATGTTCCGACATTTCGTGTCTTAAAATGTTATACTTTGCCTATGTTCGGAGTGTATTGGAATACTGCAGTAGTATTTGGAACCCTATGTATATAAAATACAAGGAGGACATCGAAGACATTCAATATAAATTTATTAAGCACCTGAATTTTCGTAGTTTTCGATGTAGCAGTAACTATGGCCTAAATTGTAAACATCATCGTCTTCTGTCTTTGGAGAAAAGAAGGTTGCTTCTTGATATGTTAATGTTGTTCGGAATTTGTAATGGCAACGTTGATTGTATTGACTTGTCTACTCTTGTTCTGAAGTTCCGCGTGCCTAGAAGACGAACAAGGCACACCAGTCTCTTTTCTGAACCACTGAGTCGCACGAACTATTCTCAAAACTCGGTAGTATGCCGTTTACTCAGAACTTATAATAAGCAGTTTAGTTCTATTGACATATTTCACCTGGGTAAATCGGCATTCAGAAAGTCAGTTATAAAGATGTTAGGGGAATAGAACTTGTACTGTGTTGGTGCTATAAATAACATTTCTATGTTTTTATGTATCTCTGATTTGCTTTCTTATGGGTGCATGTATTGCACTGGTCTGGATGTGGCTTGATCTTCATATCTAAAAGGTTTATTAATATTATGCAAGATGGTAATTGTGTGTTTTTAGTTTTGGCGTTTCGCTATTAATTTATTTATTCACTTATTTTTTCTATTTAAAACTGTACTCAATGAGTGTTTGTATGAGCACGTTAATTTTTATTTTTTCTATATCAGTGCGTTACAACCAACCATTCGATGTTATGAATTTAAATGATAAACTTGTAAAATGACAATCCTTTATTGGCTGTAGGTAATATTAATAATTTTGTTTGTTTTCTAAATTTTAAGAGCTGTGGATTGATGTACATTAAATAAAAAAAATACAAAAATACAAAAAAAAAATCCTTTAAACAAATTTGTAAATTCACTAATATTGTGTGCAATAAAGAGTTATCTATGATTCATAATACTTACCAAGCAAAGCGCACCCAGACAGTATACAAGCATCAGCGATGCCCTTCACGATAGTGGACGCTAGTTCAACTTGCAATCTCCCGCAGGCCATGTAGTCCAGGAACGCAAACGGCTCGGCGCCCGCGCACAGGATGTCGTTGACACACATCGCCACTAGATCCTGACCGATCGTGTCGTATTTGTTCATTATTTCTGCGATCTGGAAGGAGTGTTAATGGAAACATATAAAATATTATGAATAATTAATGTCATCTGAGTAAATTCATGAGCAAATGACATGACACTTGCAGTATGGCCTACGTTATTAATACACAAAACAGATGTCTAACATTTTTTGTCGCTACAGTAGCAAATCTTCAAGATATCCTTATAAGACTGTATTCCATGTTCATTAACAACAAAAAGGAACAAGTCGCCTTTCCTGAGATATCAAAAATAATATTCTTTAAAGGATGTTGAGTTGACGTGACCACATTACAAGTGGTTGCCTTCAAAAATTAAGTCAAATAAGTAATTCGTTACGTGGCCGTAGCAAACGCCTCGATCTGACGAACCAGGGTGGCTGCTACCCATAAAACCAGCATTTCAACAACACTTACCTTGACTTTAGTTCCAACACCATCAGTTCCTTGGACCAACACTGGATCCTTCAAAGTAGGGTCCATCGCAGACAGTTGGAACAGGCCGCTGAAGCAACCCAGCCTGCCTAGGACTCCACGTCTATGCGTGGCCGTGGCTAGTGGCTCGATCTGACGGACCAGTGTGGCTGCCGCATCGATGTCAACCCCACTTTGGAGGTAGGAGAGACCGTTGAGTCTGGGGAACAGTAAAGGTATATAGGTGACTGGGAATTGATGCTTTTACCTTGCAATATATGTTTTGGAATATCATTGAAAGTTATCGGAGATTAGTGGCAATTTTAATTAGGTATGGAAATAAACTGACTTTCCAGTGTCATGTCGTACCAGGATGTCCAGATAAAGGCAAAAAATAATAGTAATTACTCCACTTACAAGAGCCTAGCCTTTGATTCGATGAAAAAAAATAACACTTAATTGCTTTAAAAACATTTTTTTTCAGTTTCATTTGTTTTTTTATTTTGTTTAGGGATAAGTATTAAAACAAAATAAGAAAAATCTGAGGATCAACATATTATTTTGAGAATTTTCTAGGCTGTAATACCTGTCATATGGATAATATTTATCTGTGCGTGTTTAAATGTCACAATAAACTAAAACATAATAATTTTAAATTTAATATTTACAGATTTAATTAATATTAATCAGAAAAGGAATCAATTTGACTTATTTCGCTACTTTGACTTACTTTGACTTATTAAGCTCAACGTGACAAATATGTGTGTATGTGAATCATTGTCGTAAGAATGTATGTGCATCTATAGTCAAACAACATCAACCTCACACTACTACATCTACAAAATACTAAACCATGCAACTAATGCTCGAAAATGTGTGTACCAACGTGCAGGGTGAAAGAAAATGAAATAAAAAATGTAATGAAGGATTTATTGATAAAAAATACAACGATAACAAAAGGAAACAGTATAAATCTTACCAAAAGTTCCTTTAACAACGCAATTGGTAAGCTAAAGAGAAAAAAATGTATCATATTAACTGATCTACGATTATAAGAGATTCAAAAAACTACTTTATAAATGGAATGTATGAATCGTAAATGCAAAGATCCTTTTATGACTTGCGCCCCCAAGAACTACATGCTGAAACAAGATTACCGACTTTAGAATACAGATTATCATTATCAGTCAATCAATAGGCTGATTTAAACTGTGTATAGTCTTTAAAGATTTGATTTTTTGGAATGAGAATTAGACATGACGGGTCTAAACACGAAATATTAATATGAATATGAGTTGCAACGCAGCCGAAACGTCGAGCAGTGAGTAGCATTTACTCATATTAATATTTCGTGTTTAGACCCGTCATGTCTAATTCTCATTGCAACGCGAAAGTTTAAAATCTCATATTTCTAATTGATTTTTTGGACTTCAGAACAAACACAGTACCTAATAAGTTTATTTATAGGATAAATATTAATCGCATGCATTACTTACATAGAAACATTAATGTTGGTTGATAATTATTGAGCACCAATTTCCCGCATATCCAAAAAACACTTGCAATAAGTTTTTGATTGTAAAAATATGATGACTTACTTTGAAAACGCTCTATGCGCGATATCTTTCCTGTATTGAGCACCAGGGAAGTCGATGACTGAAGCAGCGGCCGTGGCAGCAGCCGCGGCTGACCTAAGAGATGTAGCCCTAAAAACAATTTTAAAATATAAGTTAATTTGTCAAAGATCACGTTAATCAAATTTTTAAGTTAATTAATAATTAATACCTGGCGCAAACTAAAAGGACTCGGCCTCCTGCAGTAACAAGAGATCCATTGGCACCGCGAGCAACTCCACTGTGAAATACTACAAGGCCTGGTGTAGCTTGGACTTGGGACAAACCTGCAAATCAATATTAAAAAGCATTTTTATTTTAGATTGACACAGTGCAGGGTTGTTAACGAGTGACTTTAGTATATTTTACGTATTAAAACTATACAAGGAAATTAAAACACAAGGAAGTTTTACTACTTTTAGTGCAATTTGGCTTCAAAAGTACGAGAAAGTAAAAAAAAAACAATAACAATACCAAGACCATAATTATAACTAAAAACTACACTTTGTATATCTTGACGATGTCATTCTACTTACCGCTGATTACGCAACCTTTGGTTGATGTTTCTGGGTATCCCTTGGATGCAAGAACTACTCCTACCGCTGATAGTTTGGTGTTCCACATCACTTGGTGCTTGTTTAGGGTGCCCTCGACACATGCCTGAAGGAAATTACAAAATCATACAGTTGTATCTATTCATTATTAGCCGTTGATTGACAAGTTAAATCTTAAAAGGAGCGTTAACTTTGAAATTTACGTTTTTGAGCTGAGGTTTAAACACTTACCTTCATTATGGTGTAAAGGTCTGATTCCAGAAGAGTCATGAGAACTTGGGTCTCGGGGTCACCGAAGCGGCAGTTGAATTCCAGGGTCATGGGGCCTGATTTGGTCACTATCATTCCAGCGTAGAGGACTCCTATGGAAGAAAGAAAGAGAAGAGATTAATATGGAAAGCTAAGCTTATTAGGTATTTCAATAGATAAAGAAAATATTATCAATAAAACAAATATTGTTGTACGATTGCAAATTTTTCCATTCATTCATTTTAATGTAGGTGTTTCATCAGCCGTTGCGAACGGACCAGCGCAATTTTCGAAAATCATTGCTAATTTTCGGCCTCATCAAAAATGAACTATACAGCGTTAGACTTAAAGTACTTTTTCCATAGCCTCGTTAATTAAGATGATTGATATTTGTCCCGTGTTATCAATGTTTATCGTACGCTTTATTGTGGCTTGGCTAGTAAATAAGACACACAAAGGGGTCATAGAGCGAGCAGACGTAACTCTACGGCCACTACGTGACGTAAGTACTGTTGAAATTGTACGGTCTCATGGATTGTGTGTTATTGAACAAACAACAATACCGTCAATGATAAACTTTGTTTTCACGGAAACTAAATTGTTGTTTTGGCCAATTATAACGTCATGATAATAATTAACATTTGATTAACTTTTCTTATACATAGTAACTTCAGTTTTTATAAAGTGTCTGAATTATTAGTATCTATCTAACTGTAATCTACACAAAAGAGAACTCAGAAAATTTTATCTATATTTTTAACATTTCGTTTTTTCAGAAACTTTTATTTTTCAATTGTATTCTGTAAAGACTAATCAATAATGTAAATTTAATAAGAAACATATGTTACGTCAATTGTATCTTTTTATAAACAAAGCCGTATAATTATGACTACTATAATGTCTTAGTAATAGTAAACTTAATCATGGCGTAGAAAATAACATTTACATTTAAGTGCATCAATGCCACGTGTTCAAAATTACTTACGTCGTTTAGATAAAATGGACCATTTTAGTTTAGTTCGTATCAGTTTAGTACATACAGCCGATTATGTACTTTATACTGGACATTATAAAGGTTTTAATGAGAGATACTGATTTATAGGTGGGGAAATTAAATCACTTTCTTACTGCCTACTCATTATTATTATAAGTGTGTCATTGCGAGGACGATAAGCCGTTCTTGAACTGCTTTCTGATGGACTGAACCAGTTTTTGCAATACGTATACCGATAAAGCAAAATATGAAGAAAGATACAGCGTGGTAGTAACTAAATCGTGATATGAATAAAGTTTCATGTGGTCGTATACCAACCTAGAAAATACAATAAAACGTTAATAATTTTTCGGTTACAGTTGAACCTTATTCTGTCAAACTAAAGACGAAAATTGATTGAAACTTTGATGTAATGCTAGGTAGAATTGATCTGGATTATACATGCTAATTGCAGTTTAATTTCTACGTATATTTTTTATTTAAACAAGTACCTTTGGGTTGAAGAAAGTGTATGCTCATTTTATTTAATTATCATAATTCGCTTTAAGATACAGCACTATTAGCATTACCCAGATAGTACGAAAAAATTATGCCTCAGAAACATAAGGTCCTATGTACAAAATAAGAATAAAATTAGTTATTACTTTATTTAAATATACTTTAAAAGTTAAATTTAATTAAAAATAGGTTAATATGAGTTTAAGGTACACAAAAAAGTATATTTTTTTTTATAAATTTGGATTTGAAATAAATGTAAACTAATAAATAATAAGCTACTTGATAAAACTACATGTATTTTCTAATTACTTAGTTCTTTATAAAAATCAGTAGTATTATCTGGGTAAGCTCTATTTATGCATTGTTCCTTAGTGACTCAATAGAGCCGACAACAAAGGTTATATCATTTCCACTGTCATACTGTGTGATGGGCAGTCAATGAAAAAAAGTAATCATCTTGTGTTGCCAACTGTACGTTTGGTGCGTGTAATTACATCAGTGAGTGTAGGAGAGATACGTTATCAATGTACGCAAGAGACATCTCTCCAGTGCTTCTGATAATTGGCACGGGTCTGTAAAACATCTCACTGAAACACTTGCACTTTTGAACTAAGATAGAAAATTAAAAAATATATTTAGAAGAGTCAAGCAGATGGTTGTCAAAAGGTTAGGTAAGGCTACTTTACCACTTTCAGTCAAACACAATATTATTACCCCCTTATTCATAATAACTCAAACGGTCTTATAAACCTATTTTAGCTATTACACTGTTTTGTCACTTTCTGTTAAATGATGACAGCGCCAAGAAAGAACGAGACAAAACAGTGTTATATCTAAAATAGGTTTAAAAGACAGTTTGAGTTATTATGAATAAGGGGGTAAGCATATAGCAACACTGACACGTGTCACAGAATGACACACATGTAATCATTTAGTAAGATTATGTCACAAACAGTTTAATGACCCTCTAGGTGGCAATCTCGCAGATTTATCAATCACGCTGGCAACACGGTAGTTCTGACATTGGTCTCTGGACAGATTAAAACGGTAATCTAAGCCAAATCAGAAGCCAATACTGGAAACATGTAGCTAGAACATTAGTATATGTTGCAATACCCATCAGAGTCATTAAGTATTTAAGCCCTCGTTTTAATTTTAAGATCCTGTTACAAACATTTAATGGCATTTTTTTTTACTTTTGACTTTTTAACATTTAGGTGTCTAAACAGTTGAGAAAGTAATTAAATTACTAAAGAATAATCACAATTAAGACCTCATGTAGGCATAAGTGCAATCTCAGTCGTATCTTCGACCGTCAAATCGAGTCAGTTACCTCTAGACTATAGATAGCATTTTAAATTTAACATCTGTTGCTACGGTAACACTTTAGTTAGATAACCAATCTGGTGTAGAGTTGAAGGTACTGTTAACTTCTTCATTAAATGGACGATTTATTAGTGAAGATAGACGTAGTGAAATATAATTAATTTTACGACTATTTCTGTAACTTATGTCCGGGAGGATCTTATATAATAATACTCGTCTCGCCATTTCTGATTGCGTTTCTAGTAAGAGAAATTGTCGTTAACCTTTGACTTGGACAAAGTGTGTTCACAGAGGTAATGCGTTTCGAAGAAAAGAAGACATCTATTGACAACCCACCTAGCTATACCTAGCTTAGAATATGTCGCAGTTTAGCCACTTATGAGTCAGTGGGAGGTCTAGAAAGAAAACTTTATCGACAATATTGCTTTCTTACAAAAATGTCGGTAATGAAGAGAAACAATGATATCAATTCGAAGTTTACGAAAAATATTCAAAATTTCGGCATGAGCTGGCGACTATTCGCAGTTATTATAAAGTACCCACCATTGTATATGACGTCCTACGATGATACCTGCTTATCTCAAGCAATTTGGGGTCACTTGCTAATGTTTTAGCGGGTCGACTATGAGACAGATAATATTGAAATTTAAGGTGCCAAAACGTCGCCAAGTGAGTTAACTACCATACATTTAAATTTATCTGCTTGGATACGTACGACATCGCTATGGCATCTCTTTGAGGTACGGCCTTAAATGACATTCCTGACTCATCCTTCTTATGGTGGCGGAAAAAATATATATTGCCGTTACTTACTCAACGCCCTTTTTTAATCCACGGCCTAATGAAATAGAACCTGACTTAGTTGAAGCTATAATTTCTTACTCACCTCGATACGTGATGCCCTCTTGATTGAGCCCGTCCACGGCGCGCTGCAGCACCTGGTCCTTCACGTCAGCGAGCTGGTCAGGCGTGATCAGCGGACACGGGCAGTGGCACCGATGAGCTGCTGATTCTAGCAGCGTAGCGGCGGAGGCTAGCATATGTCACTCACCCCGATACGTGATGCCCTCTTGCTTGAGCCCGTCCACGGCGCGCTGCAGCACCTGGTCCTTCACGTCGGCGAGCTGGTCGGGCGTGATGAGCGGACACGGGCAGTGGCGCCGATGAGCTGCTGATACCAACAGCGTAGCAGTGGAGGCTAGCACACGTCACTCACCCCGATACGTGATGCCCTCTTGCTTGAGCCCGTCCACGGCGCGCTGCAGCACCTGGTCCTTCACATCGGCGAGCTGGTCGGGCGTGATGAGCGGACACGGGCTGTGGCGCCGATGAGCTGCTGATACCAACAGCGTAGCAGTGGAGGCTAGCACACGTCACTCACCCCGATACGTGATGCCCTCTTGCTTGAGCCCGTCCACGGCGCGCTGCAGCACCTGGTCCTTCACATCGGCGAGCTGGTCGGGCGTGATGAGCGGACACGGGCTGTGGCGCCGATGAGCTGCTGATACCAACAGCGTAGCAGTGGAGGCTAGCACACGTCACTCACCCCGATACGTGATGCCCTCTTGCTTGAGCCCGTCCACGGCGCGCTGCAGCACCTGGTCCTTCACGTCGGCGAGCTGGTCGGGCGTGATGAGCGGACACGGGCTGTGGCGCCGATGAGCTGCTGATACCAACAGCGTAGCAGTGGAGGCTAGCACACGTCACTCACCCCGATACGTGATGCCCTCTTGCTTGAGCCCGTCCACGGCGCGCTGCAGCACCTGGTCCTTCACGTCGGCGAGCTGGTCGGGCGTGATGAGCGGACACGGGCTGTGGCGCCGATGAGCTGCTGATACCAACAGCGTAGCAGTGGAGGCTAGCACACGTCACTCACCCCGATACGTGATGCCCTCTTGCTTGAGCCCGTCCACGGCGCGCTGCAGCACCTGGTCCTTCACGTCGGCGAGCTGGTCGGGCGTGATGAGCGGACACGGGCTGTGGCGCCGATGAGCTGCTGATACCAACAGCGTAGCAGTGGAGGCTAGCACACGTCACTCACCCCGATACGTGATGCCCTCTTGCTTGAGCCCGTCCACGGCGCGCTGCAGCACCTGGTCCTTCACGTCGGCGAGCTGGTCGGGCGTGATTAGCGGACAAGGGCAGTACGCGCCCATGCCACCCGTGTTTGGCCCGATGTCACCGTCCCCTATGCGTTTGTGGTCCTGCGCTGGCGGCATCATTGATACGGTCTCGCCGTCTGTGAACGCGAGGACCTGGGAGGATAGGTTTGATGTCAGTTTTGGTGTATCTGCTAAAGCGAGGTAAGTGCGCTGGTTTATGTGCTATGACTGTAGGGCATTGCGAAGTAACGGTCATAATCACTGCCGTCTGAAGTAGTTTTTTGTTTGAAGTCGGTCGTTTTTTTTGTTGTAAAGAAATTTCTTCTTCTATATAAGGAATCAGTGATCAAAGATCTTTATAGCCCCATAAATAGTTTAAAATTCGAATCCCGGGTCTCAATTAAAATCCATAGCTTTGTAGTGTTTTCGCTCAACTATTTTAAAAATATACTTTGATAGCGCATATAAAATATGTCTGATCGGGAATCGAACCCATCATTGCTCTCAGAGCGAATTACAGCACACTGTTCTCATCGTCTAGCAATGCTGAAGGTATATCACTAAAAAAACATTCGTACAGGCAAAACATAATGTTGCATCATTCAGTTACTATTGACAATAATATCTCCTGACAACAAAAAAATATCCAGAAAGCTACCGAAAACAATATTGTAAAATCATCTTAATTTTAAATCATCAAATTTTTTTCCGCGCCGCTCCATTAAAATATTAATGGATCAATTAAATCGTGGCTAATTATTGTGAAAAAAACATTTTGTTATTTACATTCGTCTTCAGATTATCTTATCAGGACCCCAATGGACGTAAATGTGATGTGAGGACGGCGTGACCCCTTTATCAGGGATGGCCAGTGTCCATAAATGCCATCACTAAGTTGGTCTTGAAATAAAGCTTTGGTATTGCTTTGTCAGAGATATTCATGTATGCGGTTTCAATGATAAAGATTGTCAGATTTTTGACACCATTTCATTGACTGATCACTTAATTTGCTTTAGTGATCTAACTAAGCGATGTGATTATCATCAAATGCTCTAGTATTGTGGAATGAATAGTTTCTGCTTTTGAGCATAATAATAATATACAACGTTAAATTAAAGACAATTTATGGATGGATGGCATATAAAGTTGCCATTACTGACTGAGCTCCGAGGCATCTGAGGTCCACTATCGTTGTTACTTATTTCCATTACACAAACAGCTTTCGCTACTTTGAAGTCAGAGCAATACTTGAGATCCTGTTAAGTACACAAAAAGAAGTATACTTACAGAAACTTCATCCCCGTCCAACAGCTCCTCGATCACGATGGTCTGGCCAGCGGCACCGAACTTGGAGTCTGTGAGCATCTCGTCAACGGCCTCACACGCCTCTTCCTTGGAGGCGGCTACCACGACGCCCTTGCCCGCCGCAAGACCGGATGCCTTCACCACCAGAGCTGGGTAGGGGGCGCTGATGAAGATTGAAAATGTCATCTTTATAAGTTGTACTTTATAATGATTTACGATGTAGCTTGTCCTGCTCTAGCAAGAGTGCAAAATGAAACAACAGTAATAAGGAAGCATTGCTTCATCTATAGTATAATATTATAAAGCTGAAGAGTTTGTTTGTTTAATTTCTGGGCCTAATTGGCCGATAAAAAAATATATGTTGGACAGCTGATTTATCGGGGAAGACTTTAGGCTATAAAACATCACGCTGCGACGGGAGGGGAGGGAGCAAACTCATAACGCGCGGACACAGTCGTGAAGGACCGCTAGTGTAGTATACCCATTGCAGATAGAGGAGGGTATGTGGAATTCCCCTTACACCAGAGGGGTAATTGTGTAAAGCAATCGTATTCATTTGACGATACGATACGATATGATCTGTCAAACGGCTAAGAACAAAGGGTTTGACAGATCATATCGTACGTTTTGAACTGTCAAATGAATACGATTGCTTTACACAATGAGGGGTTCATGTAGTTAGGACATCCTCGCAATGTTTTTTGAAGTACGAAAATAGCGATAAATATTTGAAGCTCAACACAGATGTACAAAATACCCCTTCCTATAAACCCATAATTTCTTTACCGCCTAAATTGTACATTTCCTTCAAACAAATTTGTAAATTCACTAATGTTGTGTGCAATAAAGAGTTATCTATCTATCTACGAAGAAGGCATGTCTAGAGATTGGAGTCAAGAGAATTCTAAAACTAGATATTATAGAGAAAGTAATTCTCTCATTTCGAATGGGTCATTGTACCGTCTTGAGTCGTAGTAGTCTATGGCAACAAATAGTAAATAGATTAAGAAGGTTAAATATCATGCTAATAGGTATCACGTTATGAAGATGAAAGTTGGTATCAATCATGTTCATGGGTAAAGTACAGTCACACAAAAAACAACATTAAAATAATCACTAAACTGCGCGACATTGCTCCACATTCTTTCTTAAACAAGAAATTGTAAACGAGATAATGTTGGGTCAGAGTTGGTTTGATAAAATCAAGACTTTTGGTCTTGAATGTATTTAAAGTTTTAACTTTTTACGTAATAGTTGAGTTGACCCTTGTCTTTACTTCTATATGAGTAAAATTTATTATTTGTATACTAGCGGTCCCAGCGAGCTTTGCTTCGCCCCCCGTTCCCATCCTGCCCCGGCCCCGTTATTTCAATAGTTATTATCTTATTTTGGACGGAGACGAACCAACAACGTATAAATCATGAAATTCGGTACAACCGCTCAACTTTCTTAATTTTTAATTCATAAGAAATTTCTCCTGACCATACCAAACAAACAAAGAAACAATTAGCGAAATCGGTCCCGCCGTTCACGCGCGATCTCGGAACCAAGGAAAAAAGGATTCATGTTTATTTAAATAGATATATATATATAAAGATAGATTTAAGTACCTGTTAATAAACTCCTTAGCCGCCTTAGCATCAGTGAACGACTTGTGCCTCGCCGTGGGTATCTGGTACTTGTTCATAAACTTCTTTGCCCAGTCCTTGTTTGCTTCGATCTCAGCTCCGGCCTTGGTGGGGCCGAAACAGGGCACCCCTAGGGCGGTAAGGCTGTCGACGATTCCATTGGCTAAAGGGTCCTCTGGTCCAACCACGACTAAGTCGATTGATTGTTTCTTGCACCATTTTGCGAGTTCCTGGAGATTGAGATGTTGAGTAGAGTGGACATTTGTAGAAAAAAAATAATTGAATGTTATATTAGATCATCTGCAATAGAATAGAAGGTAGAGAATGCGTTGGTGCATAGGAAGTCTGCCATTCATACTTTCTTTTGTCTGTGCAATAAAGAATAAAATAATAATAATAATCTTAGCAAATTCTAATGCTCACACAGCATAACAATAGAATCTCAATAACTTATTCTATGTTATCGTTAATTGTGAGATTCTTATTCAGAATCTGAGACGATACTCAGATTTAAGCCCAAAATGCTCTTCAGTTAAAAACAAATGTTTCTACAATAATTCTATGCATATCTGTAAAGCAATCACATAAAATAGTATCAATTAAAAAATGTACATGTCTATGTACTCTACTATTAAATTTAACTCGTCAAGTATGTGTAAACGAGACACAATAAAAATTCCATTGTTATGCGACTCTCGGCATTCGTTTGATACCTGACTGATTAATTGTAGAGTACATAGACATGTACATTTTTTTATGCATAATTATGCAGATATCATAATGAATGATAAATGAATAACAAATATTACTGACTTTTACTATTTACATTCATTCATTTGTTGCAGAAAAAAATTAATTTTAATAATATTTTTTATGTTATTTTTATCCTAATAAATATAAAGATAAACCTATTATGCCGGAGCAACAGTTGGCCCCCAACCGAAAGATTGTTGAACTTTACTGATACGCTAGCTAGAGGTTATCAAGCCAATAAATATTTGTATCGAGTCTATTTAAATCTATTTTAAACTTGTTCTCAACTCAATATGAGGATTTTATAATAAATTTTACATATGCAGGGAGGTTTGGATTATCTACTGAATATTGGACTTTATATCATTTATTCATGCATGCATAATGTTATGTCTCTAGAAAGCACAATTTGGCCATGTTGTTTTCACAAGATGTGTTGGCATTGTCATGAATAGCGGGACTCATTGTCATGCCCACCAGCGGCGCGAGCAATGTCATAGGTGCTCCGCCCTCCACTCATTTTCACGATCTTCAGCGGCACCTGACGCATTCCTTCCACATAATAAAACTATGCAACTACAGTCCGCTTTGATCATTTTTACAGTAATAGTCTTAGGACCCTAACGGGATGTAAGCATTAGCTATGCCTAGTTAACACTTTCCGGCGCGGTATCCCAGACACAATAGAATTTGTATTGTTTTACGGCTATAGCTGTTCACTGTCACGGAAAGTGTTAAGGAATAGGCTGTGTATTTTTTAATCTTAAATCTTGCATTAAGCCTTCTAATACAGCAGATACATACTTCAAAATTATTACATAAAAAATAATAATGTTCTAGTCTAGTGTACTATAAAAATGTACAACTTCCAAAGCAAGGCTTTGAAAATATACAAATGAAAAAATTCTGAAAAATTTTCAGAGTAACTTTCACATGAATAGGTCTTTCCATTTCTTTTATGGTCTATTTAGATCTGTACTGTATTATATGCTGTACTGTACATTATGACGTGAAAAACATACTTTCAATAAAAGAACACTGTTTATGAATAGCAAAATGTACAGTTTAAGATTTATAATTTCTAAATACGTTAACATTTACTACGGAAATAATCCAATTGGAAACTTACAGGGTAGTCTTTGATGTTTAAGTCCACACTCTCAACTTTGTTTGTGGTGGAGATGCCGACGCTCCCTGGTGCGCAGTAAATACGCTTTACGAACGGGGAGTCAGCCAGCTTCCAGCACAGAGCATGCTCACGACCTCCGCTACCAATTACGAGCACATTGGCCTCGGACATCGTCGAAAACAACAATTTATTTACAACAAACTCGAACCAACTTTACACGCTAATTTACAGTCGGTAGTATAATGATAGTAATCAAAAATTTAGTTTAAGTTATAGCGGAATTTCTTTGTTATAAAACGTTTATTCAAATGTAATTTAATTTAAATTTTTATACGTAATTATTTTATTTACTTCTGGAGTACTACCTACGTCAACACGCGTAAACTCTTGAATGACATTTCCTCAACAAACTTCGTTTAGGTTATATTAAGGATGTGTTTTATTCATATCGATATTGTTTTATTGATAAGCGAGCAAAGAGTAGCAAATTCTCTTAGCGGGCAACGCTTTGGTGGGAGGATGGATGATAGTGATACTAAACTGCGGCGCGGTCGTGTTTGGATGGGTGAACATCATTTCCACAGTGATTACTTGCCCAGTGATTTCCACCTTATAGGCACATAAACATACACACATTCTATTCTGTGATATTAGATGCCATAATAACAGGTTTATAACAATTCATTATTCCCTCAGTCAGCATGCATGGGTTTCTACTTCTATCGAAGAATTCGTAGATAAAGGTATAACTAAAGCAAAACTACTCACTGCAAGATTTCAAGAGTAGATACGGTTAGCTATAGGTAAGAACGTTAATTAGTGAGTGATATTCAAAACTGAAAATTATTACATCTTAGTGGGTAGCGGACATATAATTTAATATTTGTAAACTGTGTTTAAATTAATCAATAAGTAGTATTAGCGTACATAACAAAAAAGTATCCTTAATTACTTAAATAAAGAACTTTCGCTTACCAGACTCCAGTACTTAATAACAAAAAGAGGACGAGTGACACCACAAGTGCGCGACTAATAGTGGTCAGTCCCCACTCTTTACTGTCAACAATGACCAGTCGAACATTGTTGCGGCTGCCGCAAACTCTCCGAAGCTAAAATAACCAAAAAAAAAAAACTGACACGTATTTTGAGGCCTGATTTTTCAATAGTTAAATCTATGAGAAATATAAGTCGATCAAAATAAGTTTTAAATAAGTTTTAATATATGGCAAATTTAATTTGAAAACACACATACTGACATTATAAAATCAGTCTATTGATACTTTATCATTCTATGTTTTTTCTTACGTTTATAAATTTTGGTTGGTTTACGTTGGTCCTTATTAGAATTAAATGGTTATTTATTTTCATAAATCAAAAAGTCAAAAAGTAAAAAACCATGCCAATGCAGATGAGGTGTTTTGATAGTTATCGATTATCGCTATAATTTAATAACGTCACTAGCTTGACGTTGCAGTGAAAAGTGCGTTTCGTTCGACGGTAATGGAAACTGAAAAGTAATGTCTAACCGCTTTAACAAACATGATTTGCTGCGTAATTTCTCAATGATCCTCATATTTTGGTATTTATCCCTAATGAAAATTGCAGGTTTTAGTAAAAAATAACTCATATGATTTTTTGGTAGCGTTAAAAATTGTATTCAATTTTAGGATTCATGAAACGAAGCACAGACCGCAAATATGGCGAAATGATTCGTTCTTGTCATTTTGCTGTGATGCTATAACAAAAACTCGTATTTTATTGCTATAAAATGGCTGACACCGGTCTTCGTATGAATTTCGCTGCTCTAAAGAGGGCAGATCCATACGCCAGAGAAATAATCGACAGTGCTACCCACGTTGCGCTCTATACATTCGAAGAAAACGAATGGGAGAAAACGAACATCGAGGGTGCTTTGTTTGTGTACAGTAGAAATGGGGAGCCGTATCACAGTTTGGTGATTATGAACAGATTGAGTACGAATAATCTAATTGAACCTGTGTCTAAAGGTATAGAATTACAATTGAAGGAGCCTTTCCTATTGTATCGAAACGCCAAGTGTCGCATCTACGGCATATGGTTTTACGATAAAGACGAGTGTGTTCGAGTAGCTACGAAACTGAATTCGCTGGTGAAGGAACCTATGAAGCAGGGTCCCGGTGAGAATATGGCGCAACCGAACCCAGTGTACAGTGCATCAACACCGTCCGCGCCAGTCGACATATTTAGCATGCTGAGTAAAGCGCAGGATGACTTTAATTCAAACAAGGGGGTGGCGGGTAGCAAGGCGGATTCTACGCTAGCTCGAGCACCAGACATGACATCTCAGAGTGTTATGGATTTTTTTGCAAAAGCTGGAAGTGGCGCAGCAGCCCAAATGCCAGCTGTGTCTTCGCTGCCCTCTCCAGGGATATTCGGACCGAGGCAATCAGACTCGCGGGAAGGTCCCTTATTGTTGCAGAGACTCATGAGCAACCCAGCGCACTCTGTTGAACATATAGAAAAGCAACAGCGCTCTGTTACTCCCCAAGAAGCTCAAAGTTCCAATGGCAACATAACCTTAGATTCTTCAATGCGGCAATGTAGTGGTTATCCTCTAAAATCTACACCAATCGAAAAACAGAGCCAGCAGAGGATATCTGGTTTGATAAAAGGGCAGCCACTGGATGTTATTGAAACTAATGGACCCAATCCATTAGATTTAGATATGAACTTGATGCGCATATCATCACCAAAGCCTACATCACCATTGGCTACATACTTGAATCAATCACAGGAGGTCAACCGTTCTGTAAGCACTTTTAATGGTAGCAAGTTGGATGATGTGGGAATGTATCCTTTGATAAACCCTTTGAATGCTCAGCAGAAGCCAGCTCTGATGCCACCAACAATGTTCACGGCTAGTGCTGGGGGAGACATACAACCATCGCCGGAACCCCTCACTAGGAATCAGCTACTTCAAGCGTTCAATTACCTTCTTAAGCATGATGCTGACTTTGTGAACAAGCTACATGAAGCCTATGTAAAATCTTTTTCAGAAAAGGCTTTCTCGGTGTCATAAAAATCATTCTTTTGGACAAGCAGCTGATGTTGCCAGTTGCACATGATGTACAGTTGTAATTGAAGTATAAATCCACTAAAAATGTAGACCTAATAGTTTTGTAGTAACTCATTATTTGGACCGAGTATTTTTAAATAAGTTTTAAACCTTTGACTGTCATTAAAATCTGTATACAGAATGAATTTTAGTGATGGATTGTCTTAAGTTGAGCCTGTTGTGTAAATGATATATCTCTTGAGCAGTTGTTTGTGATTATTATGTATTGGCTTCAGCTTGAATTTTTCATTTAAATACTACATTTCTACTGATTAGTTTATAACATAAGTTCATTGCAATATGATTTCTATAAAATGTAAAATTTATTGACAATACTTATTTTTTTAAAGTTTGTATATTGAAAAACTGTCTCCTGGAGATAATTAAGAGATAGTGCTTTGTGAATACACTGAGGTTGCAATGAACTTCTTGAAAATAAGGACATAATTTTGAAGGTAAACATTTGTTTGTAATAAGGACTGCAAAACTTTGCTAAATCTTTACAAAACCTTATAATTTCCTTAGTACTCCTTAGTAGTTTATGCATCAGTTTTTTTTAGTTTTATTGTATATGTTACACTTTTTTAATTCATTAAATTTTTTCGGTTACATCAACATAGGTCTGTGTACTTTGTGTTAAATTATAGTCACGATTTTTCCTAAAACTGATTTTTCCAGATTGAAAATGGCTAATGTGCATTATTGATTTAACTCAAATTTATCATTCAGTTTTATTCCTAACTAAGGAGAGTCTTCATTTTACTAAGCTCCTACTCATAAGGTTAATATATATTTTTTACCTGCTTTTAAGTGTTTTATACACTTTCTTACAGAAAATATTGTGGTATTCAGTAATTTGAAGATTGACAACAAATTAATACCTTTTATAAGTATAGATTTCATTTTACAATCATAAAATGATAACCTGTTTTTGATTGGTTTGCAAAATATGAATGTTTAGTTAGAAAGGTTTTTAAATTTAGGGCCATAGAGCCATGGTTATTGCTGTCTTAAAGTTACAAAAAACCTTAAAAATAATATAAAAAATATTGTCATTGTTGTAGTGATTTTATAGGGAGACAATTGATTCATTTGGCCTACAGAATAATACAGAACCCTACACTACCAGCTTTAACTATTGATTTTGTGTGCTACAACAAAAAACTAATTATGTATTTACGAACTTGAGTGCTCCCTTAAAATATTATTGTTTCCATTGCAATTGATGATTATTAGCAATTTTCTTTACTATTGACATTTTTGGACAAAAATTTTCAGCATCATCAATAGTTTCAAATTAAAGAGTTCAATAATTAAGCAACTCTTTTATTTATGTTCTGGAGAACCCTACCCTGGAGAGTCCTTTCAAGGATTGAAATTAAAAAATAAAATTCTGAAATCGATTTAATATTGCTATATTACAAATCGCATTTTGAACTTTGAACAACCAGTTGAGACCACAGTATTGTTTGTTACACAATTTTCGGTGTCAATAAATCACCATTGAAGGTGTCACTAAACCCAATATGGTCTACAAAACATTTTTTGATAAAAATATTTCAACTGAATTGTACCTTACACAGAGAGATAACCATGTCCTTCGTACAATTTTAAAATATAGTAGGTATCAAGATTCCATCCATGAAGGAACCATCTATTCCAAGGTGTAAGAGTTTTCAACCATAGCTTCCATTCTCAAGCTTATCAACCAAAATTTTCGATCTTATATATATCGCATCGCATTTAAAAACATTATATTTGTATCATGATTGATAAGCTCATGTGCCATTGTGTACATAACCCTCAGACATAACCAGATGAAATATTTTCAATTACCATACAAACATCTTGAACATAATAAGTCTAATTATAACGTTTAAATACATCAAGTCCTGCCGATTTCTTCCTTTGACTGCATGTAATAAAATAACAAATCATAGTATGAATATTTTTGGGAAAAATCAATTCAGCTTGATTCGTAAGTTGTAACTATTGTGCTATGCGTTTGTGAATGTTTTGCTTATGGTTCATATACATAATCATAATAATATTATAGGTGTCTCAAATCTGAAGTCAGGTACTTTTATTTTATTACCCTTTATTTTGCTCACAAATTCTATTTTTATAAACTAAATTACTGACTATAATAAACAGCTTTTAAATAATATACAAAATTGTGGTACTCCGAAATAAGCGTTGAGTAGACTCACCAATTAGAAAATAAGATAAAATTTTATATGTTGAGACACCATTTAATGGTAAATAAGTTATCACCATAGGTATTGTAACAAACACAAATAATAACCTTTTAATCTCACCTCGTAATGAAATCACCCTGTGGATTTCAACAGTGGAACATTTGATATGCCTACTTGTTATTTATTTACATGTAATAGAGACAGCATGATTGCAGTACGCGTACCTTTTCTAGCGAGCCGGGATGACACCAAAACGTATATCGTCAGTGAGCAAACAACACCGCTTAAGTCATCCATTGACTTCCGCGGTGTTGTTTGCTCGACGATAATATGTAGGTATATGTCGTATCTTAATACCTCATACTTATTAATATTTGTTGTTAAATGTTCCCTTGATTGTGAGTCAACTAATTTACTTACACGTTGAGTAAGCAATTTTAGCAGTCGGGATATAGTTTAGTCTTGGTGCAATCTCGACGAAAATTATGAAGGTATTAGCGAAAACTAAAACTAGAAAATCAGGAAGTCCAGTTTTATGTACAAAACATAGAAAATTCGTAAAACGTGAGTATTCACCGCTCACAATTTTAGGAACCTACATTAAAGGACTATTCACACTAGACGAAGTGACAGCATTATGATACTCAGTATTATTATCTTATTTTTAAAAGTACGTATTTGTTTTTGTACAGTGTTATTTGAGTTTTCTATTTTCAAGTCTTTTTAGAAAATTCTGTATCAACTTCATACCGCTTACACTTCATCAGTGTTAACTAGGCATTCCTAGTTTGCAACTAAACTGTCCATATCAATATTTATTAACTATTTTCTGGTACTTTTGGTCAATAGAAGACTTTAATAGATATTTGTGATAACTTATTCTAAACATGTTAGTTTTGTCGCGAAATCATATTTCTAAAGACAAATAAATTTGTTTGTAAAAATTCACTATACCTGTTTGAATTTGGTACAGAAAACTTAAGTACAAGTTCATTAAATTAATGCCATAAACATATAATAAACATAAGTTCATACATGGACAGTTTAGCTGCCAGAAATACAATTTTATACATAATTATAAGTATATCCTAAAGACTATATTAATTCCAACTATTTGGTTTTTAAAAGAAAATTCACTTCTCTAGGTCGAAACGATTCAACAGAAAATACACAAGAACTAATTGAAATATTAACCAGATAACTGGACGAATATTCTCCATATTTATCTGTAACAAGTTTAATAAAACTCTGTAATTTGTCATTTCGTAAACTAATACGTAGGCTCCAAACCGAAGAAGTATTTCATTATGTTAAGTGAAATAGTATTGTAGGTAGACCGTTCATTGAGGCTTCACCTGAGGGCAGCGGGACTTGCGGGTTGCCTCCCCCCGAAGTCGAAGTCTCAATAAAGCAGTTTACCTACAAACAGCTCCACTGTCTTAAATTATGAATTAACTCGTCAAGTATGTGTAAACGAGACACAATAGAAATTCCATTGTTATGCGGCGCCCGGCTGTCGTTTGATACCAGACTGATTAAGTATATTTAACGCATATTAGAATAACATAGCGCAAAGGTCATACTATTTAACAGCATCATTATCTTTCAATTTACAGTCAACATCTATTAGAAAACGAAATGGCGTGCAACCGAGGTGTTACATTTGTACACAAAAGGAGCGTTACTCTATTGTCATTAACCTGTTTCATAGTGAATAACTTAAACTGATTTTGGCCCATCCAAATCCGATAGCAGCACACCTTTTTCTCTAATATACTATTAGTCAAAAGAAAAAGGCATGTGTATCTGATTATATGATAAAAAAAATATTACATGTCTATTTATATCAGTGTGAATGGGGGCCCTAGTGATTTGCCGATTTTCAAATAAATAAAACATTCTTGTTTGTTTGAGAACTTTATGTTTTTGAACTGGTATTCGATATTTTTGTGGCGCTGTTGTTTGTTTAATTTTGTTAAACCATTAAATACATATTAAAACTAAGAGATCAACATTTAACCGTTTCAAAAATAGGCAAACCACTTCGTAACAGACCGTTGCGATAACATGACTTTTTATTTTATATACAAAAATTGTTCACCGGAAGTAAGTTGTGTAGATTTGCGTGTTAATATTCAAGAACAATTATTTTTATGCTCGTACTATTACAATACAAAACACGACGATACTGTTGAAGAAAGAAATTATTTCTAGGAATAATAATAAAAATATCATATGGACACTGTTATGCAAAAGGGTGTCAAGTGACCTAAAATCAGGTATGGAGTTATTGGTACCACTGGATTCGCAAAAATGTCCTCTAACTGGTCGCCCAAAGGTCGAACTTCGGAAAAATTTATATTAAAAGTTATCTCACAAAATAACGTATTGCGAAACAACCCATTGAGTATACTGATATATGCAAAAAGGTTTCATGTGTTCTTAATACCGTTTAGCGATTTATTATTGCTGAATTTATTTTAACAAAAAGGTTTCAAGTCCATGTTTTTTAATGGAAATACTAAAATTATTGTGTTTTTTGAATTGTTGATCTGTCAGGTTTAAACAGCTGTCGTTTTTTCTTGCACAGATCTTACAATAATGACTAAATAGACCTTAGTTTAAGATTTTTGACCAATGAATAGGACGACAAGTCATCCTAGTCATAATTCCTTTAAAAAGATTATTCAACCTACTAACTCCTAAAAATCTATCCAGTTTGACTTACTTTAAACAAAATCATCTATGTATTCCAAAATCCTTATAATAGAAGAGAATTTCTTTTTGAATTAACTTTTTAAAAAATACAGATTTTTCTAATGATTTTACGAAGGCATCTTATTATTTTTGAATAAAATAATAGTGACCTATGGATGTAAGAGTCTTAAGATTAATATCTGTATTTTTAATAATCAAATCTGGCAAAAAGAAGCAATTTACTGCGGTTTTGGAAGTACATAGTACATACAAATTTAAAACGGAGTACATTTTTTAATATAGGTCTTGATTGATCAAGCTATCACCTGAAGTTGTATTTTATATTGATTTCGCCATGCGCAGACTGTTCATTGATAATCAAGTATTACAAAATGCATAGAAATACGCAGATTAAATTACGAATAGCAAAAATCCAGAAAAAGTGTGTGGATTTAGTAGAACGTTAGAATTATTAAAAGTAACGCTTTTTATAAACTTCTACAAAATAAAACAAATGAAATTTTAATGAAGAAATCATAAAAATATAGAGAACTGTGTCGTTGAAACTGTTTGACTATAAAACTAATACTAATAGGATTCTTAAAAGAGTTTTGCAAAAGGGATTTAAAGTACTTTAAAACCTTTTAGCAAATTATTTGCAACGATATCCTATTAAAGCAAAAAGGTTTTAAGTGTTTTAATTGCATTTATCTACTTGTATAATTATAATTCACACAAATGAACA
Source organism: Pyrausta aurata (assembly GCA_963584085.1). Classification (NCBI taxonomy): domain Eukaryota; kingdom Metazoa; phylum Arthropoda; class Insecta; order Lepidoptera; family Crambidae; genus Pyrausta; species Pyrausta aurata. Next base: position 12,232,963 of record OY757264.1, on the reverse strand, counting down.
TCAAATACATAAAATATACATCTCATTCTGTAGTTATGCCAATTTTCAGGCATGTAAACCGTGTAAATACGAAGTTACAGCAATTTTTAAAAGTGACGACCTTGAAAATCTTTAAACGCGTTTATCTCGAAATGACCAATATGTCACTTGACACCCTTTTGCATAACACTGTCCATATAGTCACAGTCTGCTAAGTGAAAGCTGAACCTCATGTTTTTTGGAACAGCAACATAAAAAATCAAATGTTATTGTGACATTGACAATATTGACTAAGTTTGATATTTAATTTAAGATTATTTTAAAGTAACTATTTTATTTAATTAATACAAGTAACTGCAAAGAACTCGTGTTTAATAATGTGTATTTTAACAACTAATGAAGTTACTCTGTCATAAAAAAATATGAAAACTAATAAAGCAGGAAAAGTACCAGATTTCAGTTTTTTTTTGTATTTGTCGCCTTTTGAGATGTTCAGCTTTCACTTGCCAGATTATAGTGTTCCAAAACAACTCGAGCGATAACTAATTGCTGTATTCAAAATATTTATTTTCCGATTTTTAACAAAAATATACAAGCCTCGGATTTATTTTCCAAGCAGCAGTATAGAAAAGACATGACATGAACTTATTTTTTATTTTGGATTTCAATCTTTTCAAAAAGGCCCAAAACTTATTGGTTTCTTTGCATTTTCAGGAGAAAAAATAAAACGAAATTGAGGTTTGACGTTATTTTACTATTGGTGGGTATGATGTATGTTAGTTTTAATTTATTTTAAAGATTTACAGATAGTCTAGTATGTCTTATCCGATACAGGGTTGCCTTTATATCCAAGTATTTTTTATTGTCATGTATTTGCGTTGACAGAATGTATTACCCTTATTTTTATTATGTACTTTCAAAACAGTTTTTCAACAAAATATATTAACTGTAAAACACCAAAACCAATTAAATAATTTAGGTACATGCAATGAACATTTATCATTACAAATACCCACCTTATAATTATGTTATAGCAAAGTTCCCATAAAAATGAATATAAATAAATCATTGAATTTATTGCTATTTTAAATTATGAAATTTTGAGTATTAATTTGTCATAGTTAATTAATAATACTTAGAAGAATATGAACACGTCCGAGATAGCATTTGGTATTAAAATTAAACAAATAAGAGACAACCCTGTATGTATATCAAATCATAAAATCCGATAGAAAAAAGCCAGTAGTAGAAAAAGTAAGCTATTTTTCTTGGTTTTAGCACACACGAAAGAGATGGCTTACTATTCCATCTGACTATTTCTTCATTCGTAGCTGCAATATGTAAGGTCATAGGTATTGTTATCACGTAATGTGATACGTATCTTAGCACAGTCAAAATACGTTTGTAGCCACGAACGCCAAAAATTATTCTTCCACTTACCTAAATGAACGACAAGACGGTGACATTCAAGACACCCATACTCCTACGTTTGTAGGTAACTTCATACGCAAGTCTATGCATAAACGCGTAATCACTTTTGTTTACGTAAAAACAAAACTTAAAAAAACTTTTAACTATATTTATATCTATATGTATATTTGAATAAGCGCTGAACGGCCTAACAAGTGAAAAAAATAATAATAAATAAGTTCAGGAGGCCTGTAGCGTCCTTTATTTTGTACAAAAGCCAGTAATCATCTGAAAAAGAAGAAAAAATAAATATTTAATGATACGATCGTGTTTAATATAATAAAACATGTTGTAGCCAGTTATTAGAAAAATGAAATAATTCTTGAAAAATAAATCGATTCATTAATGAACTAACAATATATTATCACCATACTTAAGTAAGCTAAAGGTTTCAATTCAAGTTACAGGTTTATTTCATTCATCAAAACAACTCGTGTTTCAATATTGTGTAACCAAAAGTCTTTCGATCTAACGATTTATTAAAAACAATAAAAGTGTATTCTGATTTGGATGACATACTCAGTTTTTAGGGTTCCGTACCTCAAAAGGAAAAAACGGAACCCTTATAGGATCACTTTGTTGTCCGTCTGTCAAGACCCTTTTTCTCAGGAACGCGTGGAGGTATGAAGCTGAAATTTATATCAATTACTCAGGTCTACTGTCCTTTGAAGCTGTGAAAAAATCAAACTTCTAAGCCAACGCAATCAAAAGATACAGCCGTTTATGCCGCAAATTTTCGACACTTGCAAAGGAATCAAAACCTACAGGGTGCTTCCCGTGAACTCAGAATCTTGAAATTTGGTACGAAGCAACGTCTTATAGCATAGATAAAGGAAAAATTACGAAAACCATAAATTTTTAGTTACATCACATAATATATATTTTTTTTAATAATTTTTAACTTACTACCCATTTCCTCATAAACGCGTAGAGGTATTAAATTGAAATTCATACCAAATACTCAGGTTTATAATACCTTTAAGCTGTAACAAAATCAAACTTCTATGTCAACGCAATCAAAAGAAACAGCAATTTAAGCGTAATGAACGAACTTTGTAAACCTTGCAGGGTTGTACGGAACCCTCGGTGCGCGAGTCCGACTCGCACTTGGCCGGTTTTTTTTTAAATTATCGCCTTTTGCTAGGTTCAGTTTTCACTTGCCAGATTATATCAAGTATACCTTACGTGTTACGTGATACCTTACATGTTGCACTAAAAAAACTCTTCAACACGTATCATAGACAAAAATATATTATTAAAAAACAGAAGCTTTTCACGCAAAAAAAATAAAGTATTGTGTCTTCGAAAAAAATTGTATACGTGGGTAAAATACGTGGTTTTCGGCAAAATTAAGCCTTTTGTTTCACTCTGTATTTGTATACCATCTCCTCTCAACCACTCGCATACCTAAGGCGGTGACTTAAATGAGCAGTTTTCTTGTTATGAGATGTTTATTTCATCGACAGATGGCGCTAGCGTCACTTTAGGAACTAACTTTTTAAACTTCATTTAGGGTTTATAGAAGAGGGTAATTGATTTTCGCCACCGTTAATAATAAACAGTTAAACAATTTATAAAGTGAAAGGGACATAATAGTGCCAAAAAATAAGTACCCTAATTAATCCATAAGTCATTAACGCATTTTCAAAAATTTACTTACGCAATTTTTTTTCTTTGTCTATGGTTTTCCGCCAACGTGAAAAAAAATCTTCCTAAAGTGACCCTAACGCCATCTATTGAGAGCTGTAAAACGATGGGAGAAAACTGCTCATTGAATTGACATAATTGTTATGTTAGGTGATACATACGGGCTACCAGAGGCGGTGCAGGTGCAGGTTGCGCGAGAGCACGGAGCGCACGTCGTGCGTGAAGCGCAGCGCGTCCAGCACGGGCAGCAGGTTCAGCAGCGCCACGTCCAACGGGTCGGAGAACCAAGACTTTATTGGTATCGCGTTGTCTGGAACAACGTTTACACTTGTGAGCACTATCACATTAAAGCTGCCTATTCACATGGAAATATATATTAATATACCGAGATATACTCGATATCGCTCACCATAGTTTACAATGGAACCCTTCTCACTGAGAAATATAATATTTTATATCCCGAGTGTTATATCTACGGAGATGAGTGAAACGCACGACTACTTGTTTAGCACTGTTTTATTATAAAGGCGCTCGCAGTGTGGTGACGCAGCACACACTTAACTATACGTAGGTATATACTATCCCTCCACCCTTAAATCTAGGAAATACTTTGATATTAACAAAATACTGATTTAGAAGAACTTCTTATAATCTACTCGCGGTATATTTCGCAACTCCATAGTAGGCAAGCCCTGACCCCTGACCGGGGTGCTGACTTCTGGCGGGGAAGGAGCTAGATCATCTGTTCCCGAGTCGGGTACAGGTGACTCATTAATGGTTGGATTAGATTCTAATTCACACACTTCCCCGGCCGTTCCATCCCTCTCTCTCTCATCAGGTACACAATCTGTTTTAGTCACAGGAATATCATCGAGCACAATGTCATAGGATAATGAAGCTCTTGCCTTGTTATTTGGGGTGTAGGCAATTATTTGATTTTTGTGGCGTACAGTTTCTTTATTTGTATGCAGGTCTCTTACTTTGTATAAAATGTTTCCCAGTGGTTTAATGATTATTCCTTGAGTCCATTTGAATTTATTTTTGTTGATGTAACTTTTAAATCTAATTAATTGTCTACAGTCAAAGTTTTTCCTATTTACACCGCCATGATAATTAGCCTGTAAGCACTGATTGTGTCGCACCAGGTTAGTCAGGTCACTATGCGCGAGCGAAGACGATGATGCGTTCAATAAATCTAATCTAGATCGAAGTTGTCTGCCGTATAATAGCATTGCGGGTGATCGCCGAGTGGTTGTATGCATCGAGTTACGGTAATCAAACAAATACTTAAGTAACTTATTACGCGTATCAGAAAAGTTGCGGCCTGACAAAATCGCGCTTTTTATTCCTTTTTTAATAACTTTCACATATGTTTCTGCCTGGCCGTTGCTCGCCGGGTGATAAGGAGGTGTAGTTTTATGGACAATACCATTCAGTTTACAGATTTTTTTTAATTCTTCGGAAGTAAATGACTTGCCGTTATCATCAGTCACTATAGTTTGAGGTATTCCAAATCGAGACATGTATTCGTATAGTTTATTAACAAGGGCTGATGCAGTTATATTGTTTTTCATATTGAAACATTCGACCCATTTAGTAAAAGCGTCAATAATGACCAAATACATCTGATTCTGTATGGGACCCAAGAAATCCATGTGGATTCTATGAAATGGTTCACTTGGATACGGCCATGTAACTAATTTAGATCGAGGAGGAGACGCACGTAAAACCGTACTACATTGACTACAATTTTTTATTAGGTTTTCGATAGCCTGGTCTACGCCTGGAAACCAAAATTTGGAACGTGCCTCAGCTTTGGCCTTAACGATCCCTAAATGTGATCTATGTAATTCAGAAACTACTTTCTGTTGTAATGCTTTGGGAATAATAACCTTATGACCACGCATCAGAACGTTATTTTCAATACTTAATTGAAATCTGCACAGAAAATAAGGCTTTAGCACGTCATCATTTATTTTCGGTGGCCAGCCAGCTCTGACGAACTTCATCACTATATTTAGTGTCGCATCATTTTTAGTTTCGTTCCGTAGCTGGTCTATCGTAACTGGTAGTGAACCTTCCACTACAAAATTAATATACGAGGCAGGATCTTGTTGCGCGGGCGCCGGCACCGCGCGACTGATAAGACAGCGACCGGACCTACCTGCTGCATCGCTCTCGCTCGTGTAACACATGTTATCGCGGCAGTCGGCAATACCTGTCTCACTACTTAAGCTCCGCCTACTAGGCTCTGAAAGCAAGACCGCTCGAGACAAAAAGTCTGCACTGTTATCAGCGCTGCGAACATATTCAATAACGTAATTATAGCTAGAAAGAAATAAGGCATACCTTTGGAGACGGTTTGCAGATATTTCAGGAATGCCGTTGTACGGCCCAAATATTGACACTAAGGGCTTGTGATCGGTTCTTAGAATAAACGGTTGAGACCTACCATATAAAAACTGGTGAAACCGTTTTACACCAAATATAATTGCAGTTGCTTCTTTCTGTATTTGAGCGTAATTCTTTTCGGCTGGGTTTAAGGTTCTAGAAGCGTATGAGATTGGCCTTTCCAGCCCATCGGGTCCTACTTGCGATAATATCGCCCCTAACCCGTTTGGTGATGCATCCACTGTCAAAATCGTTTTAGCATTAATATTAAAGTGAGTTTAATATTAATGTTTAGCTTCAGAACTTTTTCTGAAGCTAAAATGTTTTTTATTTTTATAAATGATTGCTCGTGCTCGGAAGTCCAAGACCATGTCGTTCCCTTTTTTAAAATATCATAGAGCGGTGACAGGGTACTAGAAGCGTTCTGAACGAAACTTCGGTAGTAATTAACTAAGCCCAAAAATGACTGAAGTTCACTTAAATTTTTAGGCCTTTGAGCTTCGACTATTGTGGTTGTGACTTCGACTGGTGTCTTTTTGGACCTGGCGAAAGCTTTTGACACGGTTCCGTTACAGTTACTTTTAAAAAAGCTTGAGAATATAGGCATTAGAGGACTACCATTGGAATGGTTTCAAAGTTATTTGACAGGCAGACGGCAATGCATTAGACTTGGTGAGACGGTAAGTAGTGAACTTCCCATACGCTTTGGCGTCCCGCAAGGTAGTGAACTGGGTCCAACCTTGTTCACTCTCTTCATCAATGACATACATAGCGCTATTCCTAGGGACGTCGAGGTTGTCAGTTACGCAGACGACACCGTCGCGTTGTTTCACGGCGAAACCTGGGAGAGCACATTTGGCAGAGCTGAGGAGGGGATGGCTGCTCTTAAGGACTGGCTTGATTGTAACCTTCTCACCTGAAACGCTAGTAAAACCAAACACTTATGATTTTACAAAACCATACCTTCTGCACCCCCTTCTACTTCCAGCCTCCGTTTACACTCTAGATGTGACCCCGTCACCTGCTCTTGCCAAACCATTGATAGGGTTGTTGATGTTATGTACTTGGGGGTAGTTATTGATGAAAATCTCTCGTTTAAAAAACATCTGATAACCACTGCCTCTCGCATACGGAAACTGATTTATGTGATGAAACTGCTCAGGTCTTCTGCCGACATGGACACGCTTCGCTTGGTGTACACGAGTTTAGGTGAATCTCTTTTAACATACTGTATTCCGGTTTGGGGAGGGTCTGGTGTCACTGCAATGCTGGTCTTAGAAAGAGCCCAAAGGGCTGTCTTAAAGACGATGTGCAACAAACCACTACTGCACCCTACAGAGACACTCTTTGCTGAAACCAGGGTCTAAGTGTGCGCCAGCTTTACATCCTCAAAGCATGCCTAAAGATGCATCGTAAAGTGCTGCGCTCCGTGGAATACCCGTCTCTAATCCGAAAACGAACTTTTAAAATACCGACGGTAGCTGTACAAACTGCTTTTGCGCGTAGACTGCCTGCTCACATGCTGCCTTTCATGTACAATAGAGTAGCCAAAGTATGTGACATTAAAGCCCTTACCTTAAAACAAGCCAAGTGTCTGATTACATCGAAGCTCCTGTCCATGTCCTACCAGCAAACAGAGGACCTGATCCAGCACATGGTATAGGCACCCCTGTCGCCAATATACACCTACGCACGTTGCCTAACATATGCACCCACGAAGCATATAACACGCTCGCGCACACACTCGTACACAACACGTACAAAACACACACACACACACACACACACACACACACACACACACACACACACACACACACACACACACACACACACGCTTACATACACACTCACATACGCTTCATCATTCATTCATCCTTTACACATTTATTAAGCATCCGTCGCAATCCTGTAAGAACCATCGGGTGCCCACGACACAGGACTTTCCTAGTGTGGGACCCATAGTTAATTGCTCCATGTATTGTTGTTGGCATAACATGATTTGCATTGTGTAATATCTAACATGATTTGCATTGTGTAATATTGCTTTTACTTTTTCCGGAGATTTTTTGATACCATTTCTATCAATTATGTAGCCTAAGTATGTGATTTCATTTTTAAAAAAATCACATTTAATTTTCTTCAAGATTAACCCGGAATCTTTAAAAATCTGAAGTACCTTTTTAAGCCTTTCCATATGAACAGATCTATTTTCCCCGGTAATCAGCACATCATCTAAGAAACAAAGCACCCCCTCTAAAATGCTCTCCATTGCCCTTTGAAAAATGGCTGGTGCTGAAGACAACCCAAACACTAGCCTTCTGTACTTAAATAATCCTTTATGTGTGTTTATGCAGGTAATATTCGCATCGTCAATTATTTCTAATTGATTGTATGCTGAAGATAAATCAAGCTTGGAAAAGTGCATACCACCATGTAATTTAGTGAATAACTCTTGTACCGTTGGCAGTGGACACACACCAGCTGCTTATTAATTGTTCGAGAGTAATCGGCACAGATCCGGACTGAGCCGTCTCGTTTCAACACTGGGACTATCGGCGATGCGTACTCGGAACACTGAATGGATTCAATAACACCCAAATTTATTAATCTATTTAATTCCTTATCAATCTTATCTTTGAGAGAAAACGGTACTGGACGCGCTTTTACAAAGATAGGTTTAGCCCCTTCTTTTAATTGCAATTTAACTTTGTATTTATTAAAACACCCTAGACGATCTTGGAATACCTCTGAGAAATTATCAAGAAGTGCCTGCAAGTCAGTGTCTTTTGAGGACAGATTACAAAAGTTGATCGGTGCTAACTCGAGCTTAATCAGTCAGGTATCAAACGAATGCCGAGAGTCGCATAACAATGGAATTTTTATTGTGTCTCGTTTACACATACTTGACGAGTTAAATAAACTAATGAAATCGCGACCCAATAGCGGTGGGCCGCCATTGTCTATTACATACACGTCGAGCATTTAGTCACCCCTGAGTACGACACTGGCAACTTTGCAATGCCTAAACTTTTAATAGCGCTTCCCGTATAACTGGTAAGATTTTTTTTACACGGCGACAGCGAAATTGAGCTAAACAAAGTCTTATACAATTTATTTGATATGGCCGTAACAGATGAACCACTGTCGATCTCAAATTTTAATTGTATCCCATTGACTGTCACTATTTGATACATCGGTGCTCCGTCATATGAACGAATATTGAAAAACATACCATCGTCTTCACCCTCGCTCACCCCACCTGACTCCACGTAATTGAGTTGTTTACACATTTTGCGTAGATGTCCTTTTGCGTTACACTTTTTACACCTGTAGTCAGCAAATCTACATTCGCTCGCTTTATGATTTTTCCTACCACACACTGAGCACTTTTCACTTATTTTGTCGTTAGATTTAGATTTATTCGCGATCTTGAACACTGTGTCTCCTCCGGTCCCCGCTGACGAGCTCGCCGCTGCCGTGCGTGCGCAGCGCACGCTCTCCGCCAAATCGACTTATGATGATAAAGTCAGCTTCTCGATCTCCATTGCAAAGAGTTTTTCCCGTTCCGGACCTTGAACCATGCCCATCACGAATTTGTCTAACAACACTTCTTCGAGGTTTTTGAAATTACAGTGTGCCGCTAAACCTCTTACTCGGGCTGCCCACTGCGTATGCGTCTCGCCGGCTTGCTGCACCGCCATGTAGAAATAATGCCGCTCTGCAAAACCACATCTCTTAGGTGTGAAATGTTGATCTAAAACGTAAATAATTTCGTTGTACTCCACCTCACTTAGAGATCTGGGCAATACTAGGTTACTGGCAAGCTGGTAAGAGTTTTCGCTGAGTGCACTTAGTAAGATGGCGCGCCTTTTCACTCCTCCTTTGTCCGTGGATTCATCAATTCCATTTGCAATGTACCACTGTTGTAATCGACTCCTGTACGTGATCCAGTCTTGCTGTTGATGATCGAAACTCGAAAGAATGCCGAAATTCATAGATACTGAGGACATTTTATCGTTTCTTGTATTTTTTATTCAAACACGGGTATTTTACGGACCGTCGCCACTGTTATATCTACGGAGATGAGTGAAACGCACGACTACTTGTTTAGCACTGTTTTATTATAAAGGCGCTCGCAGTGTGGTGACGCAGCACACACTTAACTATACGTAGGTATATACTACCGAGCTATATGTTTTGGAGCGATTCGAGAAAGATATATTTTCCGCCCCCCGCACGCCCCTCCACCCCCCGCGGTGGTGGACAATCCCATACAAATCTAAGAAAATATATATCCCATAGTGTGAACGGGTGAAAGATATATCTCGGGATATAAAATATATCGTAAATATATATTAATATAGTATATCTCACAGTCGAAAGGCAACTTTAGACGATTTCAGAAGCGCAACTGTCGCGCGGAAGTTTTTTTATGTATGGACATCCGCTGCTGCCGCGCTGCTGTCGCTTTATTAGTTTAAAACCTTAATTATTTTTAATTTGAAATAGATTTGCTCTTGACTAAACTATAGATTTGATGTGGCTTAGACAGAGTCGACGATGGAGCGAGCTCACCTATACAGAGGAAATGAGTAAAGTACAAGGGTAGGAAAGTATCTTTCCTGTTCCAGCGACCCACGATTTTACAACAAATAATATTATTTAGGTCCACTTGCAGCAAATGCTAAATCTCGATTTAACGTCATGCTGTCTCTGTCATTGTCGAACATATGACAGAGACAGAATGACGCTAATTCGAGATTAAGCGTTTGCTGCAAGTGGCCCTTATAGCACTAGTTTATACTTCAGCCCAGAAATAAAACAACCGATCTATTTTTATTTTTTTTTTGGTTTTTACGTGCATTTATAAAAGCGTGTTTTACTAGTGTTTTTTAAACTATACATTTATTCATATTAAGAATGAGGATAACAGTATAACTTCAATTGGTATACCACAAAGATGACATAATTTAAAAGAGAAGATTACAAGATTAACAAAATTTACACACAAAACATTGATTAGATTTCACTGAATTATCTAAACGTGACTCAAATATTGACAATCATTGCAGTATCATTGCAATAATATTTGAACGAAAATAATACAGGATGTAATGACCTGAAATTTTACGTAGTTTTGCCAAATTCTATTTTCGATTTGTATTGATGTGATCCTTCGATTTTTGATGGTTTCAGTCGTGGACGTAATTTTGTGAAATGCAAAACCAAGTGAGTTTTTTTTATATAAGCCTGAAGTGTCCCACTGCCGTGCAAAGACCTCTCTACCCTTTTCCACTCTTTACGATTCTGGGCATCTGTTCTCCAGTTTTTGTTGAAAGAGTCTAGCTCATCACGCCATCGTTTTCTGGGTCTACCGCTACCGGTCTAAGTGAGAATACCAAGAAAAATTCCAAAGCCCTATAATTGATAAGAATATTACCTGGGAAGTCCCGGTACGCTCCGGGCGAGTTGTCCAATATGAACACCCTGTTGAGATCGTCGCATATTGACGACAGGTTTTTGGTGTATGAGCCGTGCTCCGCGGTGCAGTGTTGTCTGAAAGATAATGCGAACATATTTCTAATTCTGATCTTAGTGAAATTATCTGCAGGCTTGCCATTTTTAATTTCTGAGACAATTTTAGCATTACAAAATACAACATTGAGCAAAGTATTGACAGAAATACATTAATACCGTATTGTTTCTAAGTTTTATTATTGTTTTATCAATTTAAAGATCCCATTTCAGTCGATAAGATTGTGAAAGGTGCATATTTCTCCATGTATCATTTTTTAATACAATTTGCTATACTCTTAACTTTAGTCAAAATTTTAAAATTGAGAAGTTAATATGTGCACAGACTTAACAACTAATCTACACTACAGTTGCATTTTTAACATCTGATGTACGATCGAGGTCTCTGGCGCCTATCCACTTAAGGACCCTGAATCGCTCGCACCTCGCGCTGTCTTTAATATGAAGTGACACCAATTAATAAAATACACTTTACGGATTGATTTCGCGAACATTTATTTTAATTTTGTTAATTTTATTTTTAAATAAATGTTCGTTCACAGGCAGAATCCGTAAACTGTGATTTAATGAGTAATATTCGCGTAAACTTCAGAACCAAATAAGTGACGCCAACTTTAATGTCATTTGTGCAAGCGAATTTGATTTGAAAGTGTTCAGGCGGCAGGGACCTCGACCGTCGTAACTCATTTGTTAACAATTTATAAATAAGGGAGGGTATACCTATAGAACCGTCGCCGCAGTATGCCCCGGCCGTTGTCCAGTTTGTCGGCGACCGCCGCGCCGTATATCTCCATCGACGCTGTGAACACCACCAGCTCGTACCATTGAGACACCTGCGAAGAACACATTATCAAAACTTAGCTTGGATAATGCTCATTTCAAGTTTTCGTTTTTTATTAGAAAATGGCAGCTACTGAAATAGTCCCCCTAGCCGATTTCGAGTATAGATAGTGCCATCCACGAAGGCGCGTGCCACCTTTCGTTCTAAACGTTTTAAGTACATGTGTGCAAGTGTTTGGCAATATTTGATGATGCTATATTGAATTTAATTATTTTACATATTTATTTTATGATATAAAAATATTTGCCACACACCCCACACCCCGCGCTATCCTTATTCAAAAATGAACGTCGCGCGCCTTCGTGGATGGCACTACCTATACGGTGGCCAGTCACAACGACTAACCGACAGCGCGGGACATAATATTATAGTGCACAAGTGTGTGCGCAAACACGCTATTCCTTTAATAAAACAAAATTTACGGATATTTTTGCGAACTTTATTAGATTTTACATCCCGAAGTTTCGAACACTTCAGCGTTCGTGACGTAGACTCTATTCCTTTCTCTCACATAGCCTGATGGGACAGCAATCTGACATGGCAGCTACTACCTGCACCCGTTGCATGGGTTGGCTTGTCGCGTCGCGCGCGACGCGGTATAGATAGATATAGGTATATAAACGATCGCAAGATGTCGATATAACTGACGCTATGCTAACTTTCCTAAACTGTCAAACTTGTATAAAAAACGGCAACCATAATGCAGCCATTACGCACTAGAGACAAATTGTCTACGACCTCGCGTTATAGATATATTAAAAGACTGTACCATGCACGTGGAGATAAATTGTCTAGGTAGACGCGGTAAAACGCGCGACAAACGGGTTTATCGATGTGCCATGCAACGGGTGCTGGTTATCGTAAGAATGGTAAAAAAGTATGAGCCAAATTCAAGGGGTTCATTCACTATTACGAAGGGATGATTGTGAAAAGGATGGTTTTCGCATGTTATTAGTTTCTGTATATTTTATTATAATAAAGTAATATTTTGACCCATTACATTTGTTCAAAAGTAAACAGGAAAAATTATGGTATTACTTCCTGATAACAAGTGCTATTACTTACAGTTCATAACAATTACCATTTTTTTTTCTTGCATTACGACAGGCTAAGCTACATAGAAATCCACACCATGTGTGGAGTAAAAGGAATCTTTAAAATAGTCTTTAAATGTGGTTACATTATGCCTCATATGGTGACCACATGCATTATAACAGAAGCTTTGCTACTTTGTGAGTTTAAGGAAGCCAAAAACCAACAAATAATTCGAATGAGGTCATTTAGACATGCTGCGATGCTTCTTTAACATAGAAAATCAATTAGTTTCTAGCGCCCTGTGGCTTTACTTCAAGTTTACCCCTCATATAGGTGTTTATTAACATCCTTTTGTTAACGCTGCCACCGGTGGCCTATGCATCCGTGTGGCATTAATATCCCTTCTAGGCTCTTTACCATCCTTTGTAAATGCCTAGATGGCTGGTTTACACTACATAATAAACATTTTCAGATGATGATGATGATTATCAATCGGCTGTTGTTTATTTAATAAGCAATGAGTATGAATATGGATTTAAATATTCCTAATGTCAAAGGCAACATGCTTATTTAAATAGAGGTCAAAACACACTTGTTTACAGCTTAATCTATAAGGATTATCTATCTAATTGGATAAGTCTTTACCCAGGCAACATAACTTACTTAGGCAAAAACCTTGCAAGATTGTTGCAACAGTGTTGCTTTAGTATTCTGGTCTTTTTATTAATATTCAGACTAATCTTTTAATTGGGTAATGAATTATATGAGGCATTCTTGAGACAGAAAAACATTCAAATGGCAGTTGCAGTGGCAGCCTAGATTGTTTCTAGCTTACTCTACTACATATTTGTTTGTAGGTGAAAATGCAATTTCTTCACAAAATATCTATTTAGAATTTTTGGGAAATGAGCTAGTGAGTTATACTTACTATATCCAAAAAGTAGTCCACATGAGGTCTCTTATGCACAAAGAATCTGACAGGGTGTTTGTCAATTGTCACTTTTAGGACGAAATCTGGCGGAGTACCAGGTTTCACCGTTGGTCGTAGCATCGCATCATGATGAGAATGAATAAGTGTCTCATCTAAATCTAATACCAGCATTTTTCTTTTGACTAAACCTGAAAACAAAAATAAAATAATTAAAATGCAAACTGTTGATTTTTTAAATAATGCATTCTATGTTGCTTGTTTTTCTAATAAGACTAATTACGTTAATAAAAGTATACATTATTGCTATGCGTGAAATTACCTAGACGATAAAGTAATAATAATAGTCACTTTCACATATCAAATACCTACATTATTATCTCCAAGGAAACCAAATCAATTCTTATCATGAGCCATCATGACTATAGATTTCTAAGGATTTAAGGATACCATGAATGTGGAAAGGTCGTAAACAGGATGGAGGTCTATAGTGTTGATAAAATAAGTCATAAATAAAGATATCTTACTCAGCCTGTGTCGAGATACCGGGGAGAGTGGATAGATTTCATATTTGACAGATTGATATTGCGCCAACTGAAAACGAACACCACGTGAGCGCTATAACATCTGCGTAGAAAGCAACAAATACTATATGTTAAGAACGCTTAAAATAATATTTACCGCTCGATATTGCTTCTTAAACATATAACAAAAACAACTCCATACTTTAGATGCGAGAAGCATGAACGTGCGAAGGCCCATTTGCAATTGTTTCAGCATTGGAACAGTTTATGAAACGGTCACAAATATATTAATACGCTTAATGTTAAACAACAGCGGTTGAAACGAGATCATTGACGGCGTAATTCTAAACAAATTCAATAAAAATTAACTGCCGAAAACATCTAACCCGCCATGACATAATCGACCCAATTCGCATACCATAAACAAAATAGAAGATTTCCTTTCATTTCATTTTGTCTATGGCTCTAGTGATGTTATATATTTTTTCCGGTTTCAATGCGTTTAATGTGGAGCGCAGCGCCACCTATATAATTTTTTATCTACAGCAAAAAAGGATTATGATGATGATATTATGAATTATAAACAGAAAAACCATAATAAATGAAAATAGAAATGTTAACATACATACACATATTTAAGTAAGGTATCTACTTAAAAGTTGTTGATCAATAGTTCTAAGAATTTATTTCAGTACCTGTAGGTATATAGGGCTTTTTGTTACATATTAATCATACGGGGTGTACTCATAAATGTTATTATCTTTGAGTAGCTCGTTCTAGTTTTCAAGGACTCTTTCCGATCAATTAAAAATACTAAAAGTTTAAAGACCAACTGCACATCTTAGGTAAGTATGTTACCTACCTCTGGATTGAGCAAATGGTTTTACTGAAATGCCAAACATTATTATGGTATCTTGACAAACCATTCAAGAAAATATTACGGAAAGAAAGACTGCATCCAATATTCATCTTTATTCTAAAATATAAATAATAAATACGAAACATTAAAAGACAAATAAGACTTTTTCATTACAAATAAGACTCAATATCTAAACTTAAGGAATAGGAACATGCAAAATAGGTACAAAAAATAGTAGGAAAGATAAAATCGATTATAAAACACCAAAACGTATTCTTTATATTTTTATTATTTTGTAATTTAATAATTTTGTTATATAATTTAACTTAGATTTTTGGCGTTAGTTTGATTTTTACTGGTATAGTAGCCTCGGTAACAAAACAATATATTAATGTAATAATAAAAAAAATACTTGCTTTTGGCGAAAGTAATCATTATATTGTTAAATCAGTATTATTCATCCTTAATATTACTTTAAGCAAAATACTTGTGGTCTAAGAAACCAGGAAGAACAAAGAGAAAATACAATAAGCACAATAAGTAATGGCTGCTTTTTAAATGTTTCAATAGAAAAATTAAAAATGCTTAAGTAGAAATAAAATTTTCTCCTGATAGTAATTAATACGTGGTGTGATACAAAGAGCAACTTGATAAATTATTACGGACAGGGTCAACAGCTTAAATTGATAATATCCAATAATTTATATGATAACGATTCGAGAGCAGACTTATTTAGATAAGCTCGTTCTGATGTTAATTAACCCAGTTTTTGCTACGTTTGACTTATTTAAGTTGGGAGTCTCTCCATCGAAATAAAAAAAAAATAACAACTAAATGGGGGTAACACAGAAGCCGGGACCATTAGGAGGCTGGGCTGCAATGCTTCTGCGCCGCATGCGACACACGTGTTCCTCCAAGCGGTGACGAGCCTTCTCCAACTGGTGTTCAAATGGAATAGTTTTGTTCAAAGCTGGACTCCACAGCCTCTCTGCTACGGCACTAGCGCGAGGCCACACCCTGTTTTGAAAAAATATCTTTTGTTCGGTGTAATTTGATATAACCGAACACGCGTCATAAGCGCACTCGTTTGCTATGCATTTCCTTTACCTAATTAGTGCAAATCACGGAGCCATAGCGACCGGGCGCGCTCATAACATTAACATTTTAACATTAACATTTTAACATTTGTGGAACTTTAAATATAGTGCGGTATTTTTAACATCAAACATTCTTATCATTTTCAACACCCGCAATCCCTAACTCCAAAATATGGTCCTTCGAAATGGGCCTCGCGTGTTTGTAGTAAAACTAAACTTTTAGTGTCGACAAGTGAGGTGTGTGAACTAGCAGAACATTGAGTGAAAGGATTGCAGTGTTGGACAACAACATCAACATCATCAACAGCTACGACAACGGGTCTACAACACCAACATCAAGTGCCCGCAGTCTGTACGCCGAAAAACAAGTAAGATCTGTCCATTTTATGACTTTTCACCCTCAACATCAACATGGTGACTCTGGAGGCACAGCTCCAGCTCGCCGAAGACATTGAACGTGATTACAGAAACTATAGAAAAGATAGTTCGGATAGGAAGAACAATGTAGAGTATTTCAAGAGACGATGGAACAAGCTGGAAGAATTGTGGAATGAATTTCAATTTAACCACGATCAACTTTTAGAGAACATTAGTCAAACAGACCCTTATTTTGAAAACAAGAAGTATGACGCAATTAAACAAGTCTATACGCAGTATAAAAACCTAATTAATAGTGAATACCAACTATTTTTGGGGCAGCAACAATCAGCACCAACATCAAAAACAGTTGAGAATCAAGACGAAGCAGGGTCAGTACAACAGAAGAGTGAACATGGGTCGTATAGCAGATTAGACGAAACACTACGCAAACAACTAGGAAACTTTAAAGCATTTGAAAGAACAGTATCAAACATTAACATCGAACAGATAACAGATAAATGGGAGTACGAAGACGCACTTAAACTGTTGGAAACACGATGGGCAGCAATAGACAGCTTACACTGGGAGATAGACAGTGAGTTAAACGGTAATAACTTGGAGTACGAAGCAAAATTTACCAAATGTGAAAAACAATACAACATGTTGAAGAGAGAGATCAATAAAAAGATGTGGTCAGCTTCGCACAGAGAAAAATCAACCCCAACATTAGACATCCCTGTGTTTAGTGGCAGCTACACACAGTGGGTGTCCTTCAAAGATTTGTTCAACGAAGCTATTCATGACAATCCAACATTATCACAGGCTCAAAAAATGCAATTTTTGAAAAGTAAACTGAGAGGTGAGGCAGAGAGGTTGATCCAACATTTGACTATATCGTCAGACAACTACATAACAGCATGGACTATTTTAAATCATCGCTATAATAACGAAAGACTAATTTTTACGTCACATATCAATGTATTATTCAGCCTTCCTACAATGCAACAATCATCTTTGGTACATATTAAAAGGATGCACGATATAACAGTCGAGACACTACATGCCATCAACAACCTTGGCGTGGAAACATCTACGTGGGATCCAATTATTGTGCATATATTGTCGCAAAAGTTAGATGCCGATACTTATTCAGATTATTTGGAATCAGTTAAGAATCCTCGGGCTTTGCCTGTGCTACAAGAATTATTAGATTTCCTCGAGAGTAAATTTACAGTGCTCGAAACATCATCTCGACGTAAACAAGAAATAAACCCACAAAGAAACAATAATTTTCAATCAAGGTCTCAACATTTTACTTCATTAAATACGAAGAAACCACATTTTGATACCTATCGAACTAACAGCGGAAACCAGATTGCGAAATCATTTCATGTTTCGGGTTACACGTGTCCGCTGTGTAAAAATGAACATGGAATTTATAATTGCAGGCCATTTTTGCAAATGTCGAACGAAAAGAAGCTGATGACGATAAACAGACTAGGAATTTGCGTAAATTGCTTATTTTCGCACAACGGCAAACAATGTAATTCGACGAAAACATGTCGAAAATGCCCTGGGAAACATAACACCCTAATTCATGATGCCTTGGAACTATCAAAATTTAAATCAGATTCAACAGTAACAACTTCTAAGAACGTCACTTCAAGCTCACATACTTCTCAAAATGACTATTCGGAAGTACTGTTAGCAACAGCTGAACTGAAGGTATTGAAAGCCGATGGAACTTTTATTAACATGAGGGCCTTAATCGACCAAGGCTCTCAAATATCAATCATCTCTGAAAACGCAGCTCAAGCTTTAGGTTTGAAACGAATGATGTGTAAAGGCATCATTTTTGGCGTCGGTCAACGAGAAAACAGCTGTAAGGGGAAAATGAACATAACATGCGCGTCAATGTTTAACAGTTATACATTCAATGCAGAAGTATTTATAATGAATAACTTAATAAAAAATCTGCCAAACAAAACATTCGCTCGACCATCTTGGTCTAACATTGAAAATATTAACTTGGCTGACCCCGAGTTTTATAAAAGCCGCCCCGTTGACCTTCTTCTGGGTGCGGACATTTACGCTAACATTGTATTAGGAGGAGTTATTAAAGGAAGCGATATAACACAGCCGATGGCGCAACAAACGCAACTAGGTTGGCTTCTGTGCGGAAGCGCGCAATCATTTCAATGCAACGTTATCATTAACAACATACAAGATATTCAACAATTTTGGGAGATGGAGGAGATAACAGAAGATGTAGATATGAGTTCAGAAGATATTCACTGCATTGACTACTTTCAAAAAACAACAACAAGAAACGAAGAAGGCAAATATGTGGTACGATTACCCATGAAACCTAATTTTGAAGAACAGCTAGGTACCTCAAAATCAAAGGCCCTAGCACAATTTCATAACTTAGAACATAAATTAAAACGACAAGAAAATTTGGCCCTGGCATACAAAACATTTATGAAAGAATACCAAGACCTACATCATATGAAACTTGATAACAATAACAATGCGGTCGAGTGCTATTTACCTCATCACGGCGTGGAACGAGCTGAGTCGACAACAACAAAATACCGAGTGGTGTTCAACGCATCTTCTAAAACATCTACAGGAAGGTCACTTAACGATCTAATGTACAAGGGGCCTAATTTGCAACAAGATCTACAATCTTTATTAATAAAATGGAGAAAATATCAGTATGCCTTTACAGCTGATATTGAGAAAATGTACCGACAAATATTAATGAACGAACAAGATCGACACTTGCAGAAAATCGTGTGGAGAGATTCCTTAACCGTACCCGTACAAACGTATCAATTAACAACAGTCACATATGGCACAAAATCAGCTCCATTTTTGGCCATGATGACGCTTAAGAGATTAGCAACAGACGAAAGTAAAACATTTCCGGAAGCTGCGAGAGTACTCGACGAGTCATTCTATATGGATGACCTGGTCCACGGGGCTCACAGCTTGTCAAGTGGTAAACAGTTAGTAGAAGATCTCGATCAGCTACTTAAGAGAGGTGGATTTAACTTACGAAAATGGGCCACGAACAATCCTGAAATACTAACTAGCGTATCGAGTAAACAAAACAGTGATGACAACTTTATGTTTAATTTTAAATCAGAAAACACGTCGAAGACTTTAGGTCTATGCTGGAACCCTTTAGAAGACCAATTCATATTTAAGTATGAACTCCCCCACCAAAACAAGAAACTTACTAAACGCATACTCCTTTCCGAAATCTCAAGAATCTTTGATCCTTTGGGCTGGCTGGTACCAATTACCACTAAAATGAAGCTTTTATTT
The DNA here is from genome assembly GCA_963584085.1 of Pyrausta aurata. Taxonomy (NCBI): domain Eukaryota; kingdom Metazoa; phylum Arthropoda; class Insecta; order Lepidoptera; family Crambidae; genus Pyrausta; species Pyrausta aurata. Next base: position 12,212,961 of record OY757264.1, on the reverse strand, counting down.
CAAAAGGTCTGGAAAACAAACACTCAATGGGATGAAGAAGTTTCAGATGACATTAACAAGGAGTGGTCTAAATTGCGCGCTGAAATAAACGAAATCATAAGTAGTTTTAAAATTCCACGATGGATACAGAGTAACGAGTGTGACGTCATAGAACTACACGGCTTCTGTGACGCTTCCATGGAAGCATATGGATGTGTAGTATACGCACGCATGAAAAAACAAAACCAAGTTATACTTGTAGCTGCTAAATCAAAAGTTGTGCCACTCAAAAGGTCGTTAACATTACCGAAACTGGAGTTATGCGGCGCATACTTACTAACAAAATTAATTAACAAAATTAAACAAGCATTGCAACATCAAAACATTGAAAGCTACGGCTGGACGGACTCACAAGTCGTTCTAGGGTGGCTGAAAGGAGAACCAAGTCGGTGGAAGCCCTTTGTGGCAAACAGAGTAGAAAAAATAACAGAGGTGATGCCAGAACAAAATTGGAGTTACGTAAAAACAGATGAAAACCCGGCTGATTCTGCAAGTAGAGGTTTATTTCCAAGCCAATTAAAAGAACACTCATTATGGTGGTCAGCTCCTTTCTGGCTATCAACATACGAACCTGAAAAAGTTTTAAAACAAACATTTGAAACAAACGAAGAAATAAGAGTTAGTCAATCTTGCACAGTACAACAGATAGAAAACGAAAGTATTATACAACAATTACTAACAAAACATAGCTCATTCAACAAAATAACTCGAATCGTCGCGTGGATACATAGGGCATTGACACCTAAACGTGACCGTAAGTCGAGCTACCTAACATTGCAGGAACTGCGAAATGCAAAATTGACAATTATTAAATGCACACAAACAGCTGAATACGAATCGGAAATAAATTACTTGCGCAAACATGGAAAAGTTGAAGCTAAAAGTAAATTGTTGACCTTAAATCCATTTATTGATCATAACAACATCTTGCGAGTCGGTGGACGTCTATCGCAGGCATCTATTGGCTTCGAGATGAAACATCCAAAAATAATTCCAAGTGATTCTCGCCTATCAAGTCTATTGATTGATGAGGCACACAAGTTAACATTCCACGGCGGTCCAAGGCTCACGTTAGCTACGTTGAGACAGGAGTACTGGATCATCGGCGGAAACAATACAGTGAAGAAGCATTTGAGGCAGTGCATAACATGTAGAAAACAAGATGGAAGGAAACAAGAACAGTTAATGGGTGACTTACCTGCTGCTCGGTGTAACATTGCTAGTCCATTCTACCACACAGGTGTGGACTACACTGGGTTTGTAGATGTCAAGTTAAACAAGGGGAGAGGAGCTAGAACAACAAAAGGATATGTGGCTATTTTTATCTGCATGGTCACGAAAGCGGTTCACTTGGAGTTAGTATCAGATATGACAACATCCGCGTTCCTGGCAGCATTACGTCGGATGGCAGCACGTCGAGGAGCCCCTTGTCACATTTATAGTGATAATGGGACTAATTTTGTCGGCGCTAATAGAGTTTTACAAGAACAATGGAAACAACTGCAACAAATCTTCGATGATAATTTTATGACGCAAATAACAGATATGAACATAGAATGGCATTATAACGCTCCGTCCTGGCCCAGCGCTGGCGGGATTTGGGAACGTGCTGTTCGGAGTTTAAAACACCACTTGAGAAGAGTAGTAGGAGAACAGAAGCTAACTTTTGAAGAGTATAGTACCATTTTAACACAGATAGAGGCTTGTCTCAATTCGAGACCTCTATGCCCATTAACAGAAAACATTGATGATTTAGACTTCCTTACGCCGGCACACTTTTTAACAGGAAGACCAGGAGTAACAGTGCTAGAAACAGAGGAAGATGCGCGTACACGTTGGCATTTAACACAAAAATTGTTTCAAGATATCTGGAAGAGGTGGAAAACAGAATATCTAAGCCAATTAACAGCAAGACGAAAATGGCAAAATCCTCAACAAAACATCGAAGTTGGAAATATGGTAGTGATACATGAAGATAACATGCCGCCGGGTAAATGGACTATGGGAAGAGTGGTCGAAGTTCACCCGGGGGCCGATGGTTATGTGAGAGTAGTAACCGTGAAAACGAAAAGTGGAACAATAAAGAGACCAGTAGTGAAACTTTCACTGCTACCTTTAAAATATCAATCTGAAACAATTCAACATGAAAAACAAGAGAAGGAAAAGAAAACAACAAGGAAAGGACACGTGTATACAGCAAACCTAGTGACAATGGCAATATTTATGTGCATCACTATTTTGAACATGTTTGTTTCCGGCCAATGTTTCCAAATGACATTACTAAAAGAAAAACAGGCGTTTTATTTTGATAAAATTAGCAACATGCAACTGATTCGTGACGAGTGGAAAATTGTTGCTTATTACAACATGGATCCTTATTGGGAAGCAACATCTGCATATGAACAATATTACGAACATCTAAGCGCTATATGTCAAGTAATTAAACAATCAACTCAATGTAATATTATCATGCTGCAATTAGAGCACGCTTACAATGAAATTAACCATAACAATCGAAAATTGCTGAACAAACAAATTAGCACTCGTGCCCGTAAGCGCCGCGGCCTTGTCAACGGTGTCGGGTACCTAGCGAACAGTCTGTTCGGAGTACTGGACGACCGATTCGCGGAACAATATCAACAAGACATTGCGGCTGTGAAAGATAACGAGGAACACCTGGCGCTACTATGGAGGAACCAGACGTCAGTTGTAGAGGCTGAGTACAATTTATTGAAAAGAACTGAGACCATGATTCAAAAACAACACAAAATTATAAATCAACATTTACTGAAGTTAGATAAGAATACGAATATTTTAGAATCAAAAGTGAACGATGTTGAATATATGACTGAATTTACTTTATCTGCAATGGCTGCTAACAACTTGCTGACACACCTTAAAAATGTTCAAGATACTTTATTGGACACTATAATAGATGTTTACAATGGGAAGATTAACATTCACCTAATTGATCCTCAACAATTGCAAAATCAGCTGAGCATTATCTCCAGTCAGTTGAAAGATCTCACTCTGCCGATCGATAACATACAAACCGAGTTGCACAACCTATACAGATTGCTACAAATAAAAGCCAAACTAACATTACAATATTTGATATTCGAGATTAGAATTCCTTTGACCAGCAGAGATACCTATGAATTATACAACATTCAAAGTGTCCCACATCAAATAGGGAAAAACATGGTCACCCTGGTCCCTATTGAACATTACATTGCGATGAACTTGCAGAAAGATTCATACCTACCGGTAACGTCATCTGAACTTGAACATTGTATACAACGTGACGTTACTACCTACTTATGTCAATTAAAGACACCGATATTCAAGATGAGAGCTGATAAAGATTTCTGTGTTAAAGATGAAACTGACCACTGCAAAACCATTTCTACTGTCTGCCAGAATCGATTGATAAGTTTATCTAAAATCAATCAATACTTATTCTTTTGCTGTGATCCCTGTAACTTAAGAACAATTTGTGACGACCAAGTTACCGCACATCAGCTGTCCAAAACTAGCGTGATAAACATTCACAACAACTGTATAGTGAAGACAGAGAACTTTACCATTTATACTCACAAACAACAAGAGAATCGAATGGAATTAACCCACAATTTCCACATTCCAATAATTGCTCCCATAAATAACGTTATAAACATTACCATCGAAGACAAACAGGACAAGTTCTTAACAGAAACAACAACGGACACTAATCTTACACGTCAACTTCAGGAGATAAAAGACAACATAGATATCATGAAGAAAGATGACGGACTAGTGAAAAACATCTCCGCTCATGACCTTCACCATTACTCAGCAATATGGGGGTTGTGGGCAATAACAGTAATAGTAGCTATCGTTGTCCTTTGCCGACGACGTGGCTATTGTTGCAAACAGCGGCAAAACTCGACGACGTCGGAGGATGCAACAGCGGCGACCGACGCAACAGCGGGGGCGGGAGCGGCTGGACCTAGCCCGGGTCCACAGCCGAGCCCTCGCAACAAAGCAACAAGTGAAAAGTGCAGTGAGAGTGTATCAGTGAATGTGTGTGGTTATAAAGATAAGGGTACAACCCCAGTGCTACGAAAAATCTCGTTTAGTGAAAATATGTGAAAAATTGTGATGAACATTTTAGTTGACTCTAAGCTTTATCTTTTCTTTCGCCCCTCCGCAAGATGTTCGGTGTAATTTGATATAACCGAACACGCGTCATAAGCGCACTCGTTTGCTATGCATTTCCTTTACCTAATTAGTGCAAATCACGGAGCCATAGCGACCGGGCGCGCTCATAACATTAACATTTTAACATTAACATTTTAACATTTGTGGAACTTTAAATATAGTGCGGTATTTTTAACATCAAACATTCTTATCATTTTCAACACCCGCAATCCCTAACTCCAAAATCTTTCGTTATTGAATTGCCATATTATTATTATTATGACCTCTACATTTTACTTAGCAAACTTATTAAATGAGATTAATCTAATCATCATGACAGAACGATACATTAATATAAACTATTACCTACATTAAATGAAAACCATACTGAGTTTGGACAAGATAATGTGAAATTCATTTTTTTTCTTTTGGTGTATGAATCAGAATGATAAATCAACATTAAGTCAAGATTCAATTGCTGTGTCAATGTTTACTTTATGGGCACAAAATAAATAAGGGCACTCATAATAGTAAAGCAAAGTAAAGTTAGCCTGTTAGCATCCCACTGCCGGGCAAAGGCACCTCAAATGTGAGGGAGGTAGTATAGTCACTTATAATAAATAGGCTGTGCAAAAAATATACATACCTATAACTATACAATTAATTATTGATTAATAACAAAGATAGTGGGACAATCTGGTTTTAGATTTGAGTGTAAGAATAATATGTTTTACCTGCTCATAACATTAGTATCATCGACAACTTCGCCCCACATGCAAGCTTCCCCTCCCACGATGTTATTGATACACTCTTTATCTTCCACAGCCGACACCATTTCCCTAGGATCAGCTCGGTAAAACTTCTCCCAGCCATCATTTAAATGGTCAAGATACCACGAAGACGAGAAGATTACTTTATATCCATTTGTGATAAGCTAAAATAAAAAGAATGTTAAATTGATATCATTTACTTGTACGAGAATGTACGGACAACAGCACGTCAAGGTAAACACTGCGGCATCTTATGTAGTTGTAATAAGGGATATTTTGCAACAAAGGTGGGTAACCTGATGTGCTGGCGACTGTACTTACCGTAAGCATCGGTTTTAATAATTTTAAACATTTCATGTGATTTCACAACTTTTAAGGAAAGAAAAATTTCAACTCACCATTATCATCTCCTTCACCCAGTCATTTTTCCACACTTGAATTAGAGTGTCTTTTGATAGCAGCACCCCTTCATCGTATACTTCCTAAAATATGTCAAATTATGTAGAAACAAGAAAGCAACATTTATTTTTTTACATCTGCCTATTATTATATTAGTAGATTGAGAGGTATTTTTTTTTTATTTAACCTTATTCATCCCACTGCTGGGCAAAGGTCTCCCCCAACACCTTCCATTGGTCCCTGTCAGCAGCCAATGACAACCAATCTCCCGCAAAGCCGGTCAAGTCATCACACCACCTCTTTTTGGGTCTACCTAAGAGGTATTTTAATAGCAAAAAATCCTACATGATATTATTTTTGTAATGTAAGTATTTTTGCGTGCATAATTAATTATGTTAACTCATATCTTAACATGTTTTTTGGTGTAGATAACAAAGCACTCTGCAGATAGATAATATGCTTACGAATCTATATTCATCTACATACCTGCTTTCGTTTATCAAAATTATGTGATATGTCGACTTACTTGCCAAACGATGGGCTTCAATTTATCTCCGAGCAGTGGTATGACATTTTTCATGAACATGCCATGGAGCTCTGAAGCTGTCATATTGTGCTCCTTCATGTACTCTTGAAGATCTGGATTTGATTCCCTGGTAAATTTTATATTATACGAATACTTTTTATAATTAACAAAAATAATTATCATACGCAGTAACAAAACTTGTGACTTGCAATAAATGAATCTGTATAGTTATTTTGTTACAAAATGAACTATAATGTGCCTATAAGCTGATCTAAGTTGAGCTGAAATCTAAAAATCATGATTGTAAAGTTTTTGGTGGTTATTTAGGGACGATCTATGCTATGGATGAACTAGTATAGTAGTCTAGCTAGGCTCAGTAGCTTTCTGACTTTATATAAGTAAGGCAATGTGCAGCTATATCTATAAGTACTTTCTAGGAAGAAGCTTAATGACGCTATACTTACCAACATTCCAATTGAACTTCATCGCCGCCAACGTGGAAATATTTATCAGGAAACCATTTTTGCACCTCTTTAATGAGTTCACGGAGTACAACGTAAGTGGCATTGGTGATAGGATTCATTGGGCCTAGGGAGTCAACTTCGCCATTCGTGTAGCATTTTGTGAGAACTCTTGGGAACGCCTCACCCCATGATCTTGTGTGACCTTAAATTGCCAAAGATTTTGAGCTTTTTGATACCGATGAGCATGAATTATAAACTTTACTTACGAATTTTTATAGAGCTAATCAATCAGCACTTAAATAATGAATGAAAAAGTGTATAATACCTATAATTAGCATAAGTAGAAGAATAATACTTTAATTATTTGTAACTAAATGTTGTCTTTGTATGCTGTTGGTGTACCACATTTAATAAAAAAAAGAAGGATTGAAAAGAAAGATCAACATTTTTGTGCAGAAAATAAAATACTTGAGTTGATGAAATTGCGGGAAACCGCTTGTTTATAACGATTTTTGATATAAGCAGACAATGATCTTACCAGGGACATCAAACTCAGGTAGCACCCGAATTCCTCTCTCAGCGGCATACTGCACAACTAATTCTATGTCTTTCTTTGTGTAAACCATTGATCTATGGAATGCGCCTTTTTGACTAAAATCAAATCAGTATTATAACTATTTACTATTGGTCTACGTAACTATTCGAAAACAAACATTCGAATCAATCAAATCAAAACCTTCACATGCCGTGGAGAGTCGAAACCATGGTTGGAGAGCGACCAATTTCAGATTTATATTAAGCTTTAATTGCATAGACGATTACCTTATGCAGCTTAAATTGAGTCAACTTCAATAAAAAAAATATTAAATGAAATGGGTTAAGTAATTTCTGTGTCCGTAGGATTACTATTAATAAATTTTATTGTATTCTTACAGTGGCAATATATATATTTTATGAATCTTCAATTAAGTCATTTTGATTGGGACTAGTAAAAAAAGTATTTTTTTGTTCTTTTTTACTCGTCCGTGTTTTGATTACTAAAATAAGTACTTCAGTAATTTCCATTATTATTCAATTTTCTTACTGTGTCAATTTATTTATTTTATGAATCATGTGGAATAATTATAAATAAAGTTCCTAAAAGTCTGAAATAAGTACTGTTAGTTAGTAGTTATTGTTAATTTCTTAAATTTTTTTTTTTTTGATATTAGTACGCTTCAGCTCTGCGAACATTCTGCCAAAGCATTTACAAATTAACTTTATGTCGTTTAGACAGTAAGTATGCCAAATTTATGAAGTTTTTTTATTAATTGCAATTCCATGCATTTTAATACCTTAGTTTTGGGAATATCTCGCTTTCGTAAGGGAAGCTTTGGTCGTCTACTATGTGCCAGTGGAGCACATTCATCTTGTTCATCTCCATAGCGGACAGAGTCTTTAATATGTTGCGCAAAGATATATAGTGCCTTCCAGTGTCTATGAGCAGCCCTCGGTGTGAGTATCGCGGGAAATCAGCTATGCGAGTAACGTTTATCCGCACTTCCTAAGAAAGTATTTTTACAAATAAAAACAGTAAAACAATAACATGCTAAAAGCTTTAAGGCAAACAACTCAAACAAGCAAACTAGAAGTAAAACTCATAGAAATACTTGGACACCAGTATTTCGGAATGACGTTATTAACTTTAACTTACATTATAATCATCTGTGATGTAAAACAGCTGACTCCAACTCTCAAGTCCTCTTAGTATACCCCATATAGAATTACTCACGAGATTTGCTTTCTTCGCAACAGTAAGGTTATCTAAAAATATAGGATTTCATAAGTGCTTCACTCTATAATGTAATGTGACAAGTACAAAAGGATGCACTGTGCAGAATTCAATCTAAAATAATCAAATGCCAACACTTCCTTTCATAATCAATGTTAATAAACAACCGCGCGATTACGATCTGTAGTATTGTTTTTAAAACATTCAGAATGTATTATTGTGAAAGATAGGTAAACTTTGCCTATAGTACTTTAACTAAAACAATCGAACGATCACGCAATCAATCGCAAGATTATCCAAAAGAATTCATATGTTTTATTTTCTATTTGCGTGGTATTTAGTGGTATAACAGTAAACATAATAACATTATTTATTTTAGCATCGGGAAAAAAAAAACTCAAAGTTCTTTGGTTAATTTTATCCTAGAATAACAATGACAGAACATTAAAAGTAAATAAAAAATAGTCATAACAATGCATTCCTTGAATTCTATTTGTTATTTTTATAACATAAATAGTGGGAATAACACTGTTATCAGTATAATTATTATTCTAGGTACATGATAAGCTAACGATTTGTGTAGTCGTTATAGCTGTCTGAAAACGACAAATGGAAATGATCTTAAATACCTAAATAAAGTAATTAGCCATCTTAAACCGGACAGTAGTTTCAAAAATTCAATTGAAATGTTTATAATTTAATTTTAGTTTTTGTAGTTCTCCTCCACTATGTGCCTATACAGACGTATTATAATGAATTGTGTGAAACCGAACCCCGCATCTTGCATAGCCATTGCGGGCGCTGCGGTGTTCGATTTTTAGCCTGGCTCAGTTTTTTTTTTAAATTAAATATTTAACACGTTCCGGGACACTATTCCTAATACAATAAATGTTTTATTGTTTTCACGCCTGTAGGCGTTCACTGTCCTTAGTTTATGGAATGGAGATAAACAAATGATGACGTAGATACCTACCTATTTCTAAAGTAAATAAAACTATAATTTACACTTGTAAAAAGTGACTGTGTCAGGCAAGGACATAATAAAAACAAAATAATAATAATATGGTGACAAAACAGTAAGAAAACAAAGATACTCACAACTTTCTTCCATGCCATAGAAGGGATACTTTTCACATGGAGATGTAAGGTCTACTTGCAGCTCTTTAAATCTGCCTTTATAAAGGGGATCTTTATTAAATGCTCCATGGTACGGCATTTCTCGATTTCGGTAATGATCCAAGTTGTAGGTATTTCTCACAATAAAAGCGTACCTTTCTATTGCTTTTGCTAGCATGTCGCATGTTTTCCCGGTTACCTAAGGAATGATATTTTTTAAGAGATGCCATTAACAATATAACCCACATTTGGTTCAGTTTTATTTTTTTCCGCTACCCTGTAGCGTTTCTTTTAGAGTTAGGTAGGGGTGACTGGTACCTACGTAGTAGTGCTATTATTATCTGCCTACGTATTCTATAGGTTCCTAACTATTTTGTTTATAAATTTATGTAATTATCGCTGTTTATGCGATGAAATAAATTAACATAACGTCAATTTCAATTTGGATTTGGCCATCAGAGCGGGACATTGTTTATAGTGCTCAAGTGCGTGCGCAATACACAAGGACACTCTCTGTTCCTTCACTCGCATAATCTCATTATTTGGAGAGACGGCAGATCCGAAATGACAGGGGCAGGACCAACGGCTTAACTGTAGCGACATAACGGCTTAACGTGATAAAGGTGTTGCCGCATCCTTAGATCCAAAACAATTTCTATATTCGTAAACAGAAAAATCAATATTCTTAACAAACATAAGATTTAAATCACTTTAGACAGCATTTATTTATTTAATTAACCATTTGTTTCAGGGAACAAAGGAACAATATATACCTTAAAGATTAACATAAACATTTACTTAAGTATGTAGGTATTATTGTATGCTACTTTAACTAATTAAATACTTCACTATTATTATGATAAGATTATCGCCAAAATTAAACTAGATAATCCGGCTTTTAGTCATTTGGATGGATAATTTGATTTTTTTAAACTGTTTTTTTTCTTACCTTTATTTTGATGTTAGAAGGATCCACTGTGAAGTAATTCCCTTCAGATATTTGATTTTGTGGCTTTGGCCAAATTGCTCCCTTTGTAGGAGGGTATCGCGGTCCCGGGTTATTAACATAGTTAGCGGAAGACAGAAAAATACTTGATAAAATTAATAATAGATGTTTTATCATGGTGGCGGGAAAATTATATTAACACTGGAGACATCAACACGAATTGGATATCGAAAAGATAATGAAATTGAAAAAATGAAAGCTTTCACATGCTCCGAGCGCTCGATGAACGATCAGTGTTTTTAATATTATGTAGTGAGAATGCGAAAGCGATTGCTACGATTAGTTTAGGAACATCACCACTACTTGTTCACAAGTTTTTGCGCGTTCAACACAGTTCAATAGTTTGTTTGGTTTGCCTCGGGCCATCTGTCAATATTATCACTAAACTTGTCAATTTGTCATCGCCTACGTTTTCCTTCTTGTCAGTGAAACTTATTGAAATGTGTGTCGAAAAATAATTTAATTATTTAGGTCTAAATTTATAAAAATTGCTGAATAAGATAGAAAGTAACTATTAGCCACATTATCAGTCAGGTCCCAGGTATGATTTTTTGAAAACTTAAATGTAGTGAACCGATTTATTAATAAAAAACCGTTAAGTAACATTGTTATCTCCTCACTACAGAATGTTTTGTCATCGATGGTCTGTATTGTCAATGGTGCACTATTGACGTTTCTTCTTTCATTTTCGGGGGCGGTATCAATTTTATTTCAAGAAAGTAGCCGAAAAATGAGAATAACTATCGTATTTCGTTAGTAGATAAGCTTATTAGAAGGATTTTAACCTAATGGTTAATAGTAAAGCACATTAGGTAAGTTCATCAACTATTGTTTTAAAAATCTATCGTGGCTTGTCAACTAAGCTTAGAGTAAAATTGGCCTTATCCTGTCCTATTGATTCACAATTAGGTCCACTTCCTTCTGGATTTTAATGTATCACGTTGCTATTACCCATATAACTCTTCCGTAAATTATTCGTCACTAAACCTATGCATTTAAATGTTATGTGAAAATGATTTTGTAACACCCCCTTTTTATTCTTTTGGTAGGTAGTAGGCAGATTAGTTAGAACTTGGAAAAGTTGTTTGAAGAAACAGGTCATTAAGTATGTTCTCTTATCCCAATATAGATGAACAATGTGTAAGACAGTAATTTCAAAATCTTTTTTGAAAGTACACTAAGTATGTATCCAGAATAAAGACCAGAATAAACTTCTCTTCTGCATTTGTTGGTGTATACAATATCAATTGAAATGTGGTAGTATCTCATGATATATAATGAATCTACTGTTGACTGAAACTGATAAGTTAAAGGTTCAAAGGACAATCATAACATTAGTGTTGTGAATCTTCTATCAAATTGTAATGGCCCATTTACACGAGGCCAGTAGATGAGACAGTCCTATAAGCCAGGCCAGTATTGGCTTCGTGAAAATAGAGCCAGGCCAGTGCATTGGACTGGCCCAAGCCAGTCCAATAGAATATAACGGTTTCGAATTTGCTGGCGCCAGTGCTACTGGCCTCGTGTAAATGGGCCCTTAGGTTCCCAGCCCTGGCATATTATCCAGCACTGCCATTTCTTAGAGAAAGTTTATTTTTTGTTAATTATAAAACTGTTAACTTAGTTCAATCAATAATATTTGTGTAAGTATAATCTACACAAGTAACTGTAGCTGTGGTCTACCAATATGATTCTGATTGTGTTTAGGCTACATTGGACTTACGACTCTAAAGGTTTGGTACCATTATGCCAAATCTTAGTTTAGTGATGAGTTACATATCGACCAAATAGGCCTGCATTTAGGGCAGGTTGCTCAATTTGTGCTTAACATGCTGAAAAATCAATATACAAAACAATATCTTTATTGCTGCTTAATGTTTTGAAAATGTTTGAGTATTTGTTTCATAATTTTAGTTTTCTTCTATTTACTTGTTACATAAAATTACAGAATAATCAATTTTATGTTAATCGAACGCAAGCGAACCCATAACGATATGGAGTTGGTGTTAAAAGTTTTATATTTTGTTGTCTTGTCTCTGTTGTGTACACTTGAGAATACCTATCTATCTTGATTTTGAATTCATCATCATCATCATCAGCCAAAGGACGTCCACTGTTGACCATTAGCTTCCCCTATGTACAGTTTTCCACACATTTTGTTCTTAAATTGTATTTATAAATCAATCAATCAGTATTTGTTTTTTTTTCCATAACCAAGTCTTACCAAAATAACTTATGTACTAGTTGGTTAACGTTGGTAGTGTGATAAGCCAATGTAAAGGTGCTTTACTAGGATACTCTGTTACAAAGTTCTGGTCTCCCTGAGTAATGATTATGTATTTAACTCGTCAAGTATGTGTAACCGAGACACAATAGAAATTCCATTATTATGCGACTCCCGGGAGTCGTTTGATTCCTGACTGATTAAAATAGAATTTTCTTTTTCTTATAGGCATCATGATTGGGGGCCTATTCGTGTACAACCACAAGGGTGAGGTGCTCATCTCGCGGGTTTACCGAGATGACATCGGACGGAACGCAGTGGATGCGTTCCGGGTCAATGTCATTCACGCCCGGCAGCAAGTCCGCTCGCCGGTCACCAACATCGCACGGACATCCTTCTTCCACATTAAGGTAAGAGAGAGAGATAGTAAATTAAAGAAAAGAACTAGAGAGAGAGACAAAAGAATTGATGCTGCCTATAATATTACTTTACAAATTTACAATTATAATAACTTCATAGTTTTGTAAACAAATTGAAAATAGTGTTAATGCTGTAGCTAACCACAATTTTGTAGACGACAAATTTTCCCAATACTGAGCCATTTCTTTTTGTTGCTATGTTTGATATTGTACTAACGTAAATTATTAATTTTATTTCTCAATCAATTTTATTATATTCATCCTATCAATAATCCAAATGATTAATTTGTTTCCTATTTGAAATGTAAGCTTTTATGACAGTAGCCTTCTGTTTCTTACACATCCACGGAACATGTTGTTGGTGTGTACTAGTACCTACGCATTAATTTCTATGTAAACAATTTTGTACATTACCGTTTGTGTTCTTCCAATAAATAAAATAAATAAAAAAAGAAAGAAAGAGTGAGTCATGCATAACGGACAGACGGACATGCCAATACTTTAAGGGTTCCATGTTGGACTACGGAACCCCTGAAAATGAATCCTTATTTAGTTCCCCTTGGTCAGCCCATCACGCGTAAACGGCTGAACCGATTTCGCTTTTTTTTCGTTGTTTTTGTTATTGTTAGGAGATGTTTTGTTAGGAAAGAAAAAATCAAGATAATTGGGCGGGTCGACCGATTTTCATGATTTTTACTTTGTTGGATTCGGCACGAGATTAGGATAATAACTATTAAAATCACGAGGCCGACCGAATAGGATAATAAATAACTATTTAAAACACGAGGCCGGGCCGGGACGAGGCTGGGGGCGAAGCAAAGTTCGCCGAGTTAATAGCAAAGTTCGCCGAGTTAATAACATACAAATAATCGATCTCCTCATTTACACCCACAGCGCGCGAACATATGGCTCGCTGCGGTGACGAAGCAGAACGTGAACGCGGCGATGGTGTTCGAGTTCCTGCTGAAGATCATCGACGTGATGCAGTCGTACTTCGGCAAGGTCTCCGAGGAGAACATCAAGAACAACTTCGTGCTTATCTACGAGCTGCTCGATGGTATGTTGCTGTAGTAACTGTTGGTTTTTTTCACTGCCTTGTTGGTCTAGGTCTAGTAGCCAGATTGCTATTGAAGTTTTAACACTTGCTTCATCTGCGGCCATGTATCATTTATTATGTCATGACCTAGAGTTGAGCCGTGCCCCACATATCGCTTATCGATAACGCCGTTTCTTCTCAGCACTTGCCTAATTGTCTGTGTTCATTGTCATTTGTCTCATTAAAAGATTTAATAAAATTATTTATTTGTTACAGAGATCCTGGACTTTGGATACCCCCAGAACTCCGACACGGGGGTTCTGAAGACGTTTATAACGCAGCAAGGCATTAAGTCCGCATCTAAAGAGGAACAGGCACAGATCACCTCGCAGGTAATTTATTATTTGTTGCACGAGCAAATGAAAGTACAATTCCTCCTTTTTTTTAAAGTCTGTAATTAAAAGAGAATTTATCGATTCCGTTAGTGTAAGTAATAAGTAACTAACGCGTTTGGCGTTTTGGTTAGCGCTCCTGACTATTACGCCGGCCGTCGCGGGGTCGAATCCCGCAAGGGGCAAATGTTTGTATGATGAGCACGAACATTTGTACCTAAGTCATGTATTCAAGTATTTATGGGAGACGCCCCCGTCATAATCGTTGTCTGGTACTTCGTAACACAATGATGATATTTCCTTACTACGAAACCAGACAATTGGTGTATTTACTGGCGCATATTTATATTTATTAAATTTAACAAAAAGAAAAAAAACTTGACTTTTCTACTAGTAATAGTTATTAAGTGAGCTGTTGTCTGATTAAATATAACATGTTTTTGTCTCGCAGGTGACCGGTCAGATCGGCTGGCGGCGGGAAGGCATCAAGTACCGACGCAACGAGCTGTTCCTCGACGTGCTCGAGTATGTCAACCTGCTTATGTCACCGCAAGGTACGTCTTATCACGATGCTGCTGAATAATTTTGCATGTCTTGATCAAGACTAATCGTGAGTCGGAACGCCGGTCCAGAGTGAAATTGCCTACATTTGCTGTCGAAATATGCTTTTCCAACCCGTAAACCTTTATGGAATGAGCCAAATTTTGGTCTCATTCGTTTCCATCCTAAACTAAGCTAGTACGACTTTGTTTTTTAAAAATTAAGGCTTGATTGATTAAAAATAGACGAAACTCTGATTTGTTAAATAAGTGAATGTTTTCAAGTGGCAAAAAAAAGCAGCACAAGAGAGAAAGGAATGAAAAAAAATTGAGGATGCCTTTGCCTAGAGGCAGACAGAAATAATAACAAATATTAGATAAGAAAACTCCGAAATGAAAAAAATATGCTAATTTCTGAAGAAAGACTATAAAATAAATAAAATAAAAGTGTGAATGTTTAGGTTCTTTTACTTACTGAAAAATTTTTTTTTTAAATAGCTGATTCCTCCCTCATACTTTCCATCTTTCTTTGAAGCTCAAATAGACGGATCATTTTTCTATCTGTATGTGTGAATGTTATTTCATTGATCTGCATCTCCCTAGGTCAAGTGCTATCGGCGCACGTGGCGGGCAAGGTGGTGATGAAGTCGTACCTGTCTGGCATGCCGGAGTGCAAGTTCGGCATCAACGACAAGATAGTCATGGAGGCCAAGGGGAAGGGAAACGGTGAGTTCACTTAGAGTTTGTTTACGTTATGCATCTTTAGCAGACATTTTTGTTTCCTAGCCTCTAATATCGGTTATACTTTGTCAGGTTATAGTGCACAAACGAAAACGTTTTTGTCTACAAAATTGTGTCTGTTATGATGTGTGTGTGTGATCTCCTTGATTAATAAATGTATATATGTCTTTTATGAACTATCAGCTATAATTTTGTACACTTGTTGCTACTTTTTGTACAATAAAGTTAAATCATTAGTATACTATTTCTTCCTCTCCAGGCGGTATATCCGGCAACACGGACAGCGACCCAGCTCGCAGCGGCAAGCCAGTGGTCGTGATCGACGACTGCCAGTTCCACCAGTGCGTGAAGCTCAGCAAGTTCGAGACGGAGCACTCCATCTCGTTCATCCCGCCCGACGGCGAGTTCGAGCTTATGAGGTCTGACTGCTAATTTCTGACCGCTGACTGCTAATTTCTGACCGCTGACTGCTGACTGCTGCCAAGTGACTCTCGACCACTGTTATACTACAAGCCTGTAGACTAGAACGATCAAACCAACCGCCAACTAAAGCCCCTTTATCCTTGAATTGATTCACCCCGATTATTGAATGTAAAAAACGTAATGAATTTGTTTTCACTTATCAATCTTCGGGGTTGTCGGTTTAACTCAGGATAACCCAACTGGTCTAATAGATTGATTTGATTTTTTATTGGAAGATCCACATGGCCAGAGAATCTAAAAGTTGTCCAAACCATCAAAACAGTGTTATTTTTTAATCAATGTATTTAGGTTATTATTAATAAAAGCTGAAGAGTTTGTTTGTTTGTTTGTTTGAACGCGCTAATCTCCGAAACTACTGGTTCGAATTGCATAATTATTTTTGTGTTGGATAGTCCAGTTATCGAGGAAGGCTATAGGCTATATGACATCACGCTACGACCAATAGGAACAAAGATATAGTGGTAAATGTGTAAAAAACGGGAGAAAGAAGTAGCTATTCCACGCGGACGAAGTCGCGGGCAAGAGCTAGTATTACATACTAGTATTATTTGTTATCTGTTGCATTGAATAAATATTCTCAATCTAGATTTAATATACTAGCCGAAGCGTTGAACATTAAGCGATTGTCAACTGTAGTACTTTGCGCATAGAGAATCAGGAAGGAAAAGGGAAGCGCTTCCTGCCGACCGAGGTGTTATTGGTCGGGGACTATAGTCCTATGGAATACCGTCTGGGTGTTCTATATATAGTTAGTCAGATAGAAAACTAACCTATCGCGGTTCAGGATTGTATGAAGATTCGGATGTTGTATAGAGCTCGGCTATCAGCGCCATCTAGCCGTTCCGGAGCCGAGTTGATATGTCATGTGCATCGCCACATTACTTATATAGATGTACCAATTTGTGTCCCCAGGTACCGCACGACCAAAGACATCTCGCTCCCGTTCCGCGTGATCCCGCTGGTGCGCGAGGTGGGCCGCACCAAGATGGAGGTGAAGGTCGTGCTGAAGAGCAACTTCAAGCCCTCGCTGCTGGGCCAGAAGATCGAGGTCAGCTTTACACTACTTTAAGAATTCTTCTGCTTTCCTTCGATGGCGTCAGGACATTCTGTCCTGGATTTTTAGTGCATCCAGCTATGCCCGTTTAATATCCTTATTGAGGGTTGGCCACCATGTGGCCGGCGGTCTTCCTCTGCCTTTTTTCCCTTCAGGTATACGAGAATGCAGAGCTTTTTTTACATGATATTCGTTGTCTCGCCTTATTACATGCCCGAACCACCTCAGTCGGCTCTTCCATCTTTTAAGCCACTCATAAGATTAAAGCTACATATTAAACAGATGTACCATCATTTTGTAAAACATATCTTCTTTACGGATCTCTATGATCGAGGTTAGCTTGTCATTACTCTAAGAGCAAGCTCACATAAGGTCACTAGTGGCGGCCACTAGACGCGAAAAGCTGCGGACAAGTTTAGCTTACAGACAACATTGTGTATAGTATTAACGCAAATCGCAATCACAAGTCTAGTGCTCGCTACTAGAGGTCGCGTTATTAGGCGACTGGTGGCGGCCACTATGCCATTGGTGGTCAAGATTGGTAGCCGCGTCTGGTGGGTTGTCTGAGCTAATTAGAGGCCGTGTCGAGGATGATGATGAGGCCTATCAATTCCTATGCCTGAATGTTTTTAGGCCCATTTGTCCTTTCGGTAATCATTAAATCCAAGAGGCTTCAATGTATAATATATTTATTTATTCGGCTTACCATTTATGTTCTATAATGTTTTTTTTTGTGTAATTATCAATTTATTATTTGACGTTGTCTGTCAGTAAAGAAAACTAAGCTCCTGGTAATAGCACTAAGTACTGAATTTTCTTTAAGTCAGGGTATTCGACACAAAAATGGTTTACTTCGTCTTTGATATTAATCAGTCAGGTATCAAACGACTGCCGGGAGTCGCATAATAATGGAATTTCTATTGTGTCTCGTTCACACATGACGAGTTAAACCGTGTTTTTTATGGTTTGCAGGTGAAGATCCCGACGCCGCTGAACACGAGCGGCGTGCAGCTAATCTGCCTGAAGGGCAAGGCCAAGTACAAGGCCTCCGAGAACGCCATCGTCTGGAAGTGAGTATACTCAGTTTGGTACAACACTTGTATGAGTTATTGGCATAGTACTGGACTACTGATGTGCCGTTCCCGGGAATTTTGGGAACTTTGAGTAAATTTCCGGGAAAGTTTCCCAAAAGTTGTGTACGTACTGTTGGTCAACGTAGGTTTTACATCATTCACAGCCTCTAAATAAATTTGTTTATTCTTAATAAAATACAAATGCATTATTTTAGGCTTTTTATTAAGTGTTTAAAGGCTGTTTCATTGTCATCACTACATTCGACACGATCCTACGTGGTTTATTCCCATCTGTCCATATGAAACTGTAATACGAGTTTTGTATGTCTATGAATACGACACTCATAAAAAACACAAATAGAAACTATAGTAAGAACCTCTATTCTTGAAGTAAAAAAAACTTATGTAACACACCTTTCAAACTTTTTTAAATGTATTCAATCAAAGTTTGTCTGCAAGGAATTAAGTTCATTGCAATATTTTCTGGACTACGAAAATTTAAATTGTAAAAATCATTTTTGTATCAAAACATTCTGTGTCAAACTGAACAGTTTCAATCATTTGGCACCGTTGCCAATAGTGCAAGCCAACACTGGTTTGTGTTCTCCTTGACTTTGCTGCTTCACAAGATCATGGTATTTATTTACATTTATTATTTATCTTGTGTCCCGATAGTTAGTGTGGTTTCATCATACTTATTTGATCACAGAGTTTGACTCTCATAATACTAAGCAGAGTGCGTAGTCCTGGAACGATGCGCAGCGTGATTCATACCATGATAGTGACGTGTAACAAAAATATAGGTACTGAATACATATCGAGCCTAGTCAGTCTAGAGACTATAGAGGCGGCTTGATAACGTAGATAACTTGTCTTTACTACACATAACACACAGTTACGACAGTAATTAGTGACGTGTCTATCTAATGAAGAATGAGTTCCCAAAACCTCATATTTTAAGTGCATTTGTTTTAAGGCATAGTTTTAGCGCTACTTAGAGGCCGTTTTTCTATGTTTGTCGAATATTGTAAACAATCATGACATTCTGTTTTAACAAAATTATTCATTTAAAAATAAGATGAACCCAAAACTAACAACCATAGGCAATTCATTGTTGAACACTTAGATCTTAAATTAAATTATTAATTAAATGTGTGTGTAATCCCCGTGTCTTACGCTATCCGGGCGTATGCACGCAGCCTACGCGTTAAAAAAAACACTTGCAAAATTCAACAGGCTTGTTAATGTGACGGTAGCCGAGTGGTATAGGCATACGCCCAGATAGCGTAAGACACGGGGTTCGTTTCCTCGTCTGTCACAGAGTCACGGTTGCTTTTTACAAGTGCAATTTATATTATAAAATAATTGTTTACAAAATTCGACAAGCAAATAAAAGCGGACTTTACTCTAATAGCATATCTTTTGTCTCATCGCCAGGATCAAGCGCATGGCGGGCATGAAGGAGACGCAGCTGTCGGCGGAGATCGAGCTCCTAGAGACGGACACGAAGAAGAAGTGGACGCGCCCGCCCATCTCCATGGGCTTCGAGGTTCCTTTCGCACCTTCCGGGTTCAAGGTAAACACCTTGTACCTTTATCATACAGATTTTTACACAAAGAAAAAAATCCTTGTATGCCTGCCATAGAGCTTCAAAATCTGTTAAAAAAATCCGCAAATTTGTATGATTAAGAAGAAAGTTTGTTTTATTTCATTCATTGTGCTTTATTTAAGTTAGATAATTGTAACTCTTTTAATAATTTAGTGTTATTATGTTCGTACAACTAAATATTCTCCAGAAAAAAACATATCACGTGTAGTATAGGAATATGTTACTCAATGGGACCAATCAACCCCTAACTATTTTTGAAGTAGTCAACTCGTCCTTAGGAGGGCTACCGCGTATGAATTCGCCGCTAGGGGCGCTTGTGTAGCGTGAGGTCGCTGAAATGTCAAATGTCACTGTTTGTGGGTTAGATGTGCGAGTTTATTTCTATTTTCCTAACAAAGCTGGACTGCGGCATGCACAATGTATTGTAATATTAAGATTTAATGGCAAACTTGATTTTTTATCTCTCCATCATGATAATTTACACACCATAAAAGCATATTCTGGACCTCACGCGACAGTGGCGCCAATTAGTGAGCACGAAAACGGTAGCCCCCATTGTAACGAAACGATATCGTGTATTTTCCAGGTGCGCTACCTGAAAGTGTTCGAGCCGAAGCTGAACTATTCGGACCACGACGTGATCAAATGGGTGCGCTACATCGGCCGCTCGGGACTCTACGAGACCAGATGCTAACGCGCGCTACCGGATAATGTAACTACCCACATTTATACTCTATTATTAAACGAGCGGTTTTCGTAATAATATTTTGTATGCCATACCACCCTCGGTATGTCCCGCGCGCTAATTAATGAAGTTGGGTAAGCTGGCAACGTCGCAAAAAACACTGCGAGCAAATAATGTAATAATAATAATTTTTAAAAAGGAATTGTTGAAATCCTTGGTATATTTTTTAGGAAAAAAAAAGACACGTTGTTTTCGGGTGTCGATTTAAAAAAATGACTTCTAAGTTGATATAAATTTATAATTTTTCAGGATTCTGCCAGCGATAAGGAACGGCGAGTGAACTTCAGTAATGGCATGTTACATAATACTATAGTTTTGTATATAATTTCAAGTAATTCTGATCAACTTCGACTCATGAGATTCCTTTTAAAGATTTATTTTTCTATTTTTTAAACCATATTTTTTTATTTTTCTGCTAATCTTACTATGGAATGTGGGGAATAAATCGACAAATGAAATTATTGAAATGAAATAAGACGAAATATTTCATGTCCACATGGTATAACATTTGCATAATTCACTTTAACTTAATTATTTTTTTCATTTGTCGAATTATTTTTCGTTTATTTTACGATACATGCGTTATGTATGCGAGACATACGTAAATATATTTTTATTTTGTACTTGTGTTTCATACTTGTATATCATAAGATACAGTTTTATATCTAGCTAGCGTTCGGTGCTTGGTTTTGAACGTGTCAACAGTTTATAATGTTTTTTATAGTGTTAAAAAAACTAAGGGCTCGAAGACTAAAGGTTGAAGCACATCTATCCACCGGTTACGGGAACAACACCGTATCAGCTTGAGGCGTTCAGTATTCTTGTATGAAATTGCATACTTCAACGCACAACTATCAACTTCCTAGTGTAACCTTGGATCGATATCAACTCGGGACCTACTTTCGACCAACGGCACATGCGTTGTAACGCACTTACGGCTGGTCATCCGATGGTTGTTAACCACCTGTCAAACGGGCTGTCATTGACAAGAAGAACTGTCATAAATTGTAGCAAACGCGATCCGCCGAGGCGTCTCCTATCCGTTGCCGCATCGTTGCTGATCCCTTTACGTAACGTGCTTCCGTATGGTTGACGCCTGGTTGATGACAATACGGTACTGTTACCGTTACGGGTGGATAGATATGCTTCAACATTTAAAGGAAGTTTAACGGACCAAAATGAAAATGGAGTCGTTTTCTTCACGTCTTATCTGAAGGTGAAAAATACCATCAAAAATACTCAAAACCAAGCATAAATAGCATTAGTCGGTGGTGTGTCACATTGTTCTTGTAATTAATGCCACATTGAATCTCCTTATTTTAATATATTATTTGTTTTGATGTTGGTTTTAGGCACAAATCGCGAATCGGTAGCAAAAATATTTCAATGCGCAATTTATTTTATTCGATTGGATAGATTATTTTATTTGGACGATGAAATGAGGTAGGGCGAAAAATTTTGATGTTTTTAGTTCGGTACTGCAAATTATGCTCAATGATTTCGCCATTTGTCAAAACTTATAAAATAGCTTATTTTTTAAAGTGTTGAATTATTGTAAATTAAAATCTTATTACTTTATATGCGATGTCAAGCGTAGCTAATAAATAAATCTATAACATAATAGTAAAATGTTTGCGTTATTTGTAGCGGCCCTAAGATAATATGGCATTGGAGTGAGTAGGTATAATATTTCGTACTTTATCACAATGGACTAGCGAAATGTGTTATAGAAAAAGTATTATTTGTATATTTGAATAACCTTGGAGTCGATAAAACGAATGCATTCGGTAAGTAAGGTTTGATGTCTGCACATTGTCTAAATTCCAAATTTAATTTAACACCACACACTACCTCTATTTTTTTAACAACTCTCATTTATTTATTGAACCTCTCACTGTTTGTAAATTTGTCCATGACCAAATATCTAGGTCGAATACCTAATCATTCCTTAGTATTAGACCAACGTTATCCCTTTTATATTATAACTAGCGGCCCGCCCGCGACTTCGTACGCGCGTTTTAGTTTAACTCCGTTCCCATAGATCGTAGCGTAAAAATTATAAGCCTATACCTATACGCATTAAACTACTTCTATAGCCTTCCCTGATAAATTAGCTATCTATCATATTCTATACCCTTACCAATAGTTCCTGTGATTAGCGCCTTTAAACAAAAAAAACGAAAACATCCAGTTTTAAAATATATACATAGAAATGCGTACAGATAAATGTTATATTCGACAACGCGTTTGGTGTATTGGTTAGCACTCCTGACTATTACGCGGGCCGTCGAGGGTTCGAATCCCGCAAGGGGCAAATGTTTGTGTGATGAGCACGGACATTTGTACCTAAATCATGGATGTTATATGTATTTAAGTATTTATGGGAGACACATCCGTCATAATCGTTGTCTGGAACTTCGTAACACAAGGAAGATAATTCCTTACCACGAAACCAGACCATTGGTATGGTGTCTGGCGCATATTTATTTATTTATTATATTTTATGTACACTCAACACGCAGCCCGGTCTTTAATGGTCAAACTTACACGGGGATATTATCTTTTTATTTTACAACGAAATAGAAATACTTCCTACGCCCTTTCGTTAATCGTACTTATATTTCTTTCGGGTACTAATAAGACCAGGCTACTCTCTGCGCTTACACAGTATCATGATGCCACATACAGGCTGTGGGAGAAGCGAAATCTCTCAAGTCTTCTCCCGCTACCTTTTAAGAGTTTGAACTGAAGCTTTGTTTATGGTTATAGCGAATACTCTACTTTCTTGAATTCAAATCGTAAATACAAAGGGACAATTCTATGTAAAGATCTACGCCATCATCATCATTAACACCCAAAAGCCGTCCACTACTAAACATAGGACCCCCACGAAAAGTTGCAGATTGGACACCCTTCGACCACAGGAGCAGCGTAGAATGACCACCGACAATATGAACAAACGATCTGCAATCTACTCTGGACACATACCGCTTGATACCTACCCTTTTTGAACACAAAACAATATTATTTACTATTCTAAGGCATAAAATCTCTTCTAAAAAGCAACATCAATAACAAACATGTGTCAAAACATTCTGTCTCAGATATGTCAAATATTTGTCAAAAATGAAATAAAAAATATTTCAATCATAAGCACCAAGAAGTATTTATATAAATTTTGTAGCAAATCATCCCCAAAATAGCTTTCTACCCCTTTTTAACCCCGTTACAAGATAAATTTAAATAAAATTTGATACACATTTTTCGTTATTATTTTTAAAGAATGTTTATGCAAAATTTGAAGTAGATCGGACCAAGGAATCACATTTTCCCATACAAACTTTGCACCCCTTTTTCAACCCCTTAGGGGTGAAATTTCTAAAAATCCGTTCTTATCGGATCCCTACGTCATACAAAGAACACACCCTCCAAGTTTCAGGTCTCTACGACCAGCGGTTTAGGCTGTGCGTTGATCCGTCAGTCAGTCATTCAGGACAAAGCCTTTTATATGTATAGATTATGTAAGTATGCAAAGTATATATGGGTGAATCAACTTTTCTCTGTCCCAACGTGAAAAGTTGAGAGAAATAAAAAAGTTAAGGGGATCATAATTTTTACAAAAGATCCGTGTTCCTCAATTATTAATCAATCATATTCCAAGAAAGAGCACGAATTTTGATGTGTGATTTACGAGTAAATTATCTCAGTCCAGCTAAGGACCTAAAAATCAGTCCCCTGGGTGACCGTTATTTTGACCAATAAAATAACAAAAAAACGGTACATTTATAACTGTCTTAGCAAGATCTATTTAATAACATTCTAAATCAGTTACCACATATTTATTAACTATTAAGACTTTTTTATATACCTGAAAACTATGTCTCTTGAGTCACTAATCCAAAAACCAATCCTAAAAGTTCTTATAATTCTTTAGAAAACAGTCACATAATAAAAATACTTCTTGGGCTAACTTATCTCATAAACCTTTAAAGTTCTACATAATATTTTTCGTGGTACAATACTTGTCAGTGAAATAAAACACAGAAATCTGCGCAAAAACAGGGGGACAATATGGTTTGTCAGGAGACAATATGTAACCCAAGAGACAATAATATGCAAATAAACAACAATTTTATCAAAAAGTTTTACAAGCATAACAAATGTATATGCCTTTCTTTGTAAGAAAAGACAGAAATCACAACCGTATCATCTTATTTCAAGGTTAAGCAGTACGTTTTGTCATTTCTCTACTTCAATTTGGGCTAACCTCAGTAGAGGATAAGCTTGAATAATATTATTGAATCAAGAGATCATTCTCGCTCAAGCTATTCATATAATGCAACTGGCAACTATCTAGGAGGCTCTTAATTATTTCGGAAAAACAGGTAGGGCATAAAGCTTCTGGGGTTTTGTGTCTTGTAATTGCCCTAAAACAGCTCGTCCTCCCGAATCTGGGCTGAAATGTAACACCTCTATCCCTTAAAAGGGTTTTAAAGGAAATTTCCCTGTGCCTGATCACCTGAGTATCTGTCTAAGTGACTGAATACCTTCTGCTTCTTTGAAGTTGAGATTGGATGACCTTCCGGCTGAAATCCAATCCCAACTTCAGACAGTTAATCAAATCAAAAAGCAACTTCCTCAACTCTTAAAACTCAGGTTTGATATTGCATGGACTACATTATTATTTTGAGGACTTTGGATCTCCCAAATACCAACTGACTGTGTGGATTCGGAACCGAGCCACAAGAGTTGGGGGATGCTGAACTTAGTCAGCATAAGCTGCTTAAGCAGTTTAATGAATTTCGAAGCCAATCCGGCCCCTTTTCAGTATCTGAACACAAGACGTGAACATGGTTTCCACCCTAATGTCATAGTCATAACAGTTTTAAGCACCAGATGTTATCGATCTACATTTCTGATGCGTACAGCACTCTTAAATTGAGTGACAATTGCTTCGTCGAGTCTAGGTGGGACAAATGATCCAATTAAGTGGGTATAACTTCGAGAACGAAAGTTCTAGATTGAAGATCTTTTATCAAAAGAGTAGAGTTCACCGGTGAGATGGGAAGACGACTTGCAACTTAACTGCTTGCAACTGGTCTCTATAGAAAACTATGGGAAGGTTTATTATTAGCAATGGATCTTTTTGTAAGTTTTCTCTTACAGCGCCTTTGTGTTTTGGCATGCGTGTATGATATAATTTATCTGAGTAACAGATTACATTTATACTGAGTATAATCAAAAATTGGCTAAAATTACTAAGTATTATTGTAACAGGTATAGGTATAATATTTCAGACTTTATTATTTGGAGAAATAATAGTAAAACACTGTACATCCATCAGCTTTTAGGAAAGTTATGTATTGAACTTTACTTAATGAGACGGCAAGATGGGATAAGAAAAACCACTATAATAAGGCTTTATATTGTTAAAACAATATTAAATTACAAGTTATTACAGCAAAAACTAATTATTGTATGATTAAATACACTTTATTGATACAATAACCGCGTTTTGTCTCTGGTGTTACCTCTATTTGTCTCTTGAGTCACCTAAATAGTGAGGAAGGGGACCAGTAACTCCAAAGACATTTAGCCTTTGAAAAAATATAGACATGCCATTAACCACCAATTCACCTTCATTCATATTCTCACGTGATATTAGACAATATTGCTTATTGCATTTTAGTTCATAGTATGAAAAATAAACGAAATACTTGGGAAAATGCGTGGTTGCCAGCGGAACAGTAAACGTACACTTGGCGTCACCTCTGACGGCGGATGAACTTTCCGAGTAAATTATCAGTCGCGAGAATAACGGACATGGTCACGTGAGACCTAGACAGTTTTCTGATAGGTGCAAGCTTTAGTTGTGCCATTTTAAAACATAATACTAAATATAAGATAAGTAAGTCAGGGGACAACAAAATAACTGCACTCCGAGGGACACAATTTCAAAAGTCAAAATACCTAAAAAATCGTTAAATTTTTCGGACGTCTCTTTAAACACGTGAAACAATGGGCTTTGTTGATTGGGATGCCATATAAGATTTATCTGCTGTCATTCAGATTTTTCACACCAGACCTAAAAATTAGAGAGAAACTTGCCGTGGGGACAGCAGATTTTTGTATGGGAGCCCAAAATTGTCCCCTGGGTCACCTAGCCAAAAACGAAAAATTGAATTAAAATGTTTATCAAAAAAATATTTTCATATTTCTTAATGATCTAAGTATAAATTTATTTCATAAAATATATTGAATTAAGTCATTTTTTCCTGAAAATTGCTTTTGAACACTTGGGACACGAAAAGACAAAGAAAAGTTGATTGACCCATATTTAATATTTGGATGTATCACTATAGTAATATAAAGTTAATATAATGTTAGCGATAAATAGATTAAAGCTTGGTACAGTCTTCTTGCAATATGGGATATAATATTAAAATATCAGCTCGAAATCATTGTTTCATGTTCGTAACATTATGTATGAGCCCGAATGTTCGGGGTGTATTCGTAAGTGCATGCTGTTATAGAAATGCTTATATTGTATCGTGTTACAAAAAGAATAATGTACAATAAATTATAAAAAATATATGCATCTTTTATTTACCTACCTGAAAATTTAAACACGAGGAAGAACGAAAGCCGTAAATTGTTGTAATTGATTTTAAAGTCATCTTTCGACATAAAAGAGTGCTTTTGAAACCCTTCCAATAGCAGATCAGAAGAATCTGATTGAGGTTTGTTACGGCCTGTTTCACAAATGTGCTAATATTTTCTGGTTATCACACGCGTTATCTGTCCAATATTATCATTGGTTAGTATTAATTTGTCGGGGTTGCTGGTGAAACAAGCCCTGAGTATGCATATGTAATGATGAACAATGCAACACAATACCACAGCACAGAAAATATACAGGATGTTTTTGCATGGGGGCATTGAGTAAGTTATCACTACGTTCTTTATGGGGGTGCCAATTTTTTGAGGTGAATGAGACCATCAATATAAAATTTTTTTACTATGGGGTCATGGTCTAAATCTAAATAAAATTTCAGGTGCCCCATACAAAATCAGTCAGTTACATTGTGACGATAATTTATGGAGAGGCAGAAGAAAAAAGGTTTGAAAGATGGTCCTTCTCCTCCATAAATTTGGCACCCCCTTGCAAAACACCCTATATAATAGTACTACATAGCTTGCCTGCATCGTTTTTGGCTAACCGACCGGAGGAAATAACTTTATGTTATGTAAATCGGTTTTTATATCGACACCTTATTAGTTGACATGTATGTAGGTAGGTGCTTTAATGCCCCCATAAAGAGCAGTTTTATTTCCGTCATCCATTCAACGTTGCGTGTACTTACTGAATCTTGATTTGATAACTTTTCAATCTTATTACATTCTAAAAACCAATGTTACTTAATCAAAAACCGTTTAAATTGCCTCAAACACATTGCCAATTTGAGGAATGCCCGCAAAATCGCAAAGTAGATTATCCAGCCGACTCGAGCATAGTGGGCCATCCAATCCCATTATTCGTAATGAAGAAACAAAACGATTGGATTGGTCCGTCTCGCCAAGACAAACCTAGACGCTGAAAAGGCGAACGTTTTTGAGATGAGCACAAAAACGGTGGAGTAGGCCGAATTTGAAATGGTTCTAAATATATATTTTTTTGATAAGAATCAGAAGGTACTTCTTTAATTCTAAAAGTGTTGTGTAGGTATAGATTTTGTTTTATGAACTTTGCTTTAGTATTTTAGTAATTATACGTAACGCGAACTTAACTTTTTAAAATAATATTTGTTCATTACTTCATTTCTTTAATGGATATTTGATCTAGGTTTCGGACTTATGTCGGACGATTGGCCGTTACAGTTTTGAATTTGATGGCCACCATATTGACAATTAAAGGGTGGGTATTTGAAAAAAAATAAGCTGTCAGTAAAATTTAAATAATTTAATTTTAGTCTGTAAATGGATGTCATGTCGTTCAGATGTGTTTCGTGTGGTGGAGTGAATCGAAATTGTGGATAAAAGTGATACAAGGAATTCTTTCTTAGGATCAAGACGCGAGACCAATGTGCATCATTTTTTAAAGCAGTAAGTTTTATTAATAATTTTATGTAGAAACTGTTACTTACTCTGTGCTCATAGAGTTATGGCAGAAAATAAGACTTGGCGTCCGATTACGATACCTACTTATTTACACACCTTAGCATTCAAAGTAAAATACAAAAAAGTATTTTAATCAATTAG
The DNA here is from genome assembly GCA_963584085.1 of Pyrausta aurata. NCBI lineage: Eukaryota > Metazoa > Arthropoda > Insecta > Lepidoptera > Crambidae > Pyrausta > Pyrausta aurata. The sequence continues at coordinate 12,184,117 of OY757264.1, read as the reverse complement.
CTACAAGTACATCATAGTATTTTCATTAATGTTTTTGTAAATACAACTTCTACCAACTTTCACCCAAAGTGACTTACGACGGCACCCCTCACAAACGGTGTAAGTTTGTTTTTCAGTTTCCAATAAAGTCGGCGATAAGACGACAAGCTAACGACCGCGTTGACAGCCGCTCGATCACGCGACTAATGCTAGCCACTTGCATCACTTGCATGTTGTACTTAGTAATTATGCAACCTAAAATTTGTTTTTTATTTGGGTTCTAATTGAAAAAGTTAATCGCTTCCTGGGTTTTGGATATGAAAGGAAAGGAAAGTTATTGACTTATTAGACTTTACAATGTGTACCTAAGTATGAGTGCAAATACTCGTGGTTATTTAAAGTTTAAAATGGTTTTCCTTTCAATACAACAGGTGAAATGAAAAGTTAGAGCATAAGTACCTATTTATCTTCAGCACTAATTAACTAATACTTGTATGGAGATATTGCATGACTATTGACGGAGGAAAAAAATGTTCCCTTTCAATACAACAGGTGAAATGAAAAGTCAAAGCACAAGTAGTACCTAACTATTTATCTTCAACACTAATTTACCAATAGTTTATACAGTATAGATATTGCGTGGCTATTGATGGAGGAAAGCGATTTAAGAATGACTTGTTATCAAAGAGAGAAAAGAAAAGAGAAAAGAGTCGTCGTCAGTCTTATTGATGAAACGCGAGTTTTCTTAGTACCAAAATGATTGCAATATTGAAAGCGGAACCCTGAAAATATTATGCAATTGGAGGTTCCATCATGTTGCAATCTTCACAATAAGATCCGTTTTAATCTTCGGCTGGCGCTGACGCGGCGCCCGCGTCTTGCATTCGAGTGCTAGTGATGTCACTGTGTCGATAATCGATGGAAAACCTTCTTCTAAAATCAAATAGAAAATTAAAACGATAAATAAAACTAAACCACAAAATAAATTGCTAAATGAATGAACTAAACACATTTTTAAATCACTCTTTGTTGAAAAGCTGAAAATGACTTAATCACGAGATTTTGATGTTCAAAACATATTGCAATTGGTTTGCTCTTTCAGACATTGATCTATAACATTAACGTGGTCTGACTTGTGACTTTATATCGACATCTTACAAAAATTGCACTACTTCCAAAGAAATTCTCGAACACATCAGTACTTGTAAGTGTTAGCGTGATGCATGATCTGTGTCTTCGGCTCGCTAGTGACGCGCTGGGCGCGTGCCAATGTATCGATACAATTGTTATATAATCGGAATTCAATTAAACGATTTACGGCCGGTATCGAGCCTCGCAGTGGGATCACGTAACACAATCGCTGTCTCATTGCAATTGTTAGTGACGTCAAGACTGTAAGCCTTGAAGTAAGCTATTATGAAACTAGTCAGTGGTGATAAATAATGATTTCAAGCACTCGGGATACTGTACCCGCCATTTTAATTGCAAGCGCTTACTCTAGCTGTGGTATATACGGATTGCAATCAATAGTTTGCAGGTTACTTAATCATCCCTGGTGGTAGTGAATTTGGCACGCTGCGCTGTGGATTCATTGCTCCTCTCGATCGAGGATAAGGAATATGTTTAATTGTGTACAAGCGACGATATATCGTCTTTCGACACACGCTGTTCCCGGTTTGGTTAATTTATGCGAGATTTATTGTTCTGTTTGGAATTTCATATTGGGTTTAATTGTTGCACAAGATTATTCATCATTTGAATAGGCTGTGCTAGTTTTATGGCGGTCGTATACTGTGATTTTTTAACAAAACTTGAAATCTAGTTTATCAAACATATAACGACGAGATACATTTTTCTTCAAATATTTTTTGACACTGGATAAAACATGTACTTTTCGGCATATTATCATTTAGGAGGGTGCTAATTCAACTTCCTATACCAAAAGCTAAGAGTGATCGACACACGAGTCGTCGCTACATACTCTACTCATTAGGATATATTCATCGATGAACAGACGTCACTTCTAGTCACAATTCGTAGTAGCTATCCACTGTATCCACTCGCAGCGATAGGCGTTGACCTGATCAATTCAAGTAATGGCACAATCATAAATACTCCTAGGTGTTATCGATACACAAACATCACTAGTCACAAACCTCGCGTTTCGGGCACCTGCAAGGGCCCTCGGCACCGCTGATCTGGTTGGTCTCGAGTTGTCGCCACCCGACAGGATCTTTATTGCGATTCTGAGATTACTATGTTTATTCAATACTTCTTCTAAAGGGGCTTAAATGACTGTCTGAAGAGTAAACATTTTAGCGGCAAGCTACGTGCTATCATTTAAGTAGATATCATAGAAAGGTGTGCCAGTTGCAAGTCGGTGCTGCCTTTTTGGTGTAGCTATTAATACTAGTGGTCGGACAAAAAAGCTCATGAGACTTCATGCCTAAGAGTTCTACCTTTTTTAATAACATTCAAGGTAAAAAGAATACCTGTATATGCTTCTCTGCACACACTAGACTAAATTACTACTAGATAACTAGGTAGATATTTCATGCCTACTGCCTATTTTATGCGTATTGATGTAATAAAAGTTGAATAAAAGCCAATTGAATATTTCAATTGTCTTTTATTTCTAAATGTTACAACTGTCCCCCAACACTGTTACAACCGTCCCTGGTATGGGGTCAGTTGTAACAATTGCATACACTTAGAAAAATAACTTATTTATGATGAACTACTCTACCTGGGCATCTTACTTTGTTATCAATTTATAGAAAAATGACCAGACATTCATCTTAATTACTTTAACCATTGTTTGTAACTATGTTTTCTGTTTTGTGGGCAACAAAAGGATAATTGTTGCAACTATACCCAGTCTAGCCTATTCAAATGATCTCTGTTGAATTCGACTACCATTGTCACAATTTAGTAGAAGCTTTGTAAGTTTTGTAAAGCTTTAAGAATGCATTGTCTGACTTGTGAAACGTTAACACGTGAGCAGAAAATCTAAATAGAGCCCAGTTAGTGTGTTAACGATTATTAGCTTGCGACACGATAGATTTATCTAGATATTTTATGAGAAGAAAGAACATGTATTCTTGCTAATAATACTCATATATTAATAGAGAATAGATTAAAGTATGCCATAAACAACCAAAAAACTTAATTAAATCATTCGGCCTTACTTAAGTGTGTATTTATCATCAATCCGTATAAATTATTCGAAATAAAGAAATTATTTGCAGTGTAAATTCAAAGGAAAGTGATCCTGATGTTTGTTGTAGGCAAATTAACGTAATTAAACAACCGCCTATTAAGTTCGCACCATAGTTAAGTTAACGACAAAGGAAAGCAAATGTAGCATGCTCCATCATAAATACCATCCACCATCATAATTTCACTATGCATACAAAGGTTTTACTTCATTCCTTTAATAATGCCTCAAACAAAATTCAGTACCTACCTGGGTTTAAAAAAACTGAAATACAGGGATTTGTAAATGAATTTCCGATTTGTAAAGTTTAATTTACGAATCCCCTTTAAATGCTGCTGATTTAAACCAATATTACCTACGAATGGAGTGAAATAAGAAAACAGTGATTTTGTGATAGTTAAAGGTCTGTTACACCATCGACAAATAAGCACTAACGAACGAATAGTTCAAATATGGAACGTCATGTTGTATGCTGCATTGGAAAGATAAAATTACCCAGAACTTATTGGGACATTGTGAAACAGGCCGTAAAGGAAGTAGAGGGGTAAAGGATGGATCGTGTTGTTAAAAAAACAGAACCAAACGAACGTCTTTGTTACGTACTTTGTTGTAGGTAGACTGCAGTATGTAATAGGTATTGCTTAAAATACTACACTAAACCGTCACCGCATCCTAACATCAACATGTAAAGGAGTTGTTTACCTCGTTTCGGTTACATAAACTGAAAACCCAAAACGGTCATTACATTCCGGGCATTACACATTACGTTCCCTTGATCGTAATGAGCCGTGCAGGGTAACGACTGCAATAATGGACCCCGGGGGCCTACTATGTAACACAGTCTTTATTTATTCGACTTCTGTCGTTCTTGTCACTCACAGAAGTACCTACCTATGAAAATTTAATTAAAAAATGTTTATTCAATTTAGGGTAAGAAATACAATGTTTGAGAGCCACCATTTCGCTGTCGCGGCGGTCTAGTGGTCAGTTCAATGGCTAGGTGACGGTTTCTGTACATTTAGAAACAGCTTGGAGTCTGGAAGTTGGTGATGACACTCCTTTATCTCGGAATGCTTTCCGAGTTAAGCAGTAACATCATGTCATTTTTTTAATTTTTAGGACAGCCAGGGTTTACAAGTGATTAGTAAGCTACAAATAATACATTTTATAACTACTTATTGGTAATCACATGTAGTATTTAAAAAAAGACCTTATCCCTCAATGATGCTGGCAGATTATGAGAGAATAAGTAATGGTGACAGTTCTGTGTCTTTGAAAACATGTTATATCATGTTGTACCTTATCCTCATCTGTGTCTTCGAAAACATGTTATATCATGTTGTACCTTATCCTCATCCCTCTTTGATGGTGTACATCCGGGCGGCTGAGCCAGACGCCTAGAGAGATCTCACCTATCTAGGCTGATAACGAATCGTAGGTGACGCTGGTATATCCAGGTTTCATCGTAGGTGACGCAATAGTTTTCTTGTAAAATCAAAAAAACTTGGCTCAGACAGCCAGAATTTCACATTTTCTGACACTCTGGATCTCAGCTCACAGAGGGTTTCAGGGCGCTGTTTCTTATAAAAAGGAATGTGACGCGTAGGTGACGGCCATCTGAAGTAGTTTCATCCATTTTAATCCAATACTTTTCGAGAAATCATGATAAACGTATGGCTCAGACAGCCGGACATCCGGTCGTCTGAGCCAACTTGTTTTTCTCTATATTTCACGAAATACTATGCTGCGGACAAATTTTTTAACGACATACTGATGTGACGACGTTAGTGACAGCTCTCGACCAGATTTGAACCTTCGTGACGCACGCGTTTAGGAGCTATTGAGAAAAAACTGCTGGCTCAGACAGCCGGATGCTGGCTGTCTGAGCCACCCAGTTCCAAGTGTTCTACGAAGCTGGAAACTCATCTAATCTGATGTGACGCGGACTCTGAGTAAGTATAATCGTAAGTGACAGCTCTATATGCCGGCGATCAAAAGTTATAAGCAATTCAATTGTTTTCCATACATTGATGCATTTGGGTGACCACACTTCGCACTTTTTATGGGAATGAAAATACAATATAGTAGAAAATTTAAGCAAAAGCCCCCATTTCAAGACAGATTCTTTCTCCTGCGTTTTAGATATGTAATTATGTAGTTAATAACTTCGCCGATGAAGGAAAATTTGGTAATTATTTATGATCTCAGGTAAGACGTACTCTTTATTTGAAAATAACCACTAGTTTCAGTTAGGTACTACAGTTTAAGAGTATTTCAGTAAGGAACTTCATACTTACTCAATCCTCATCTCGTCCCATGTGAATACGGTACGGCCCACTTGGGACAAGATGCAAAAAATCAAAATTATTACTAACTTCATTCTGCAAGTCATCTCCTGTTATAATGGCTGGAAAATAAAGTCATTTATCAACTCGTCCCACCATGCCTTCAACTTATATGGGACGAAATGCAGAAATCAAAGAATTAATTTCTTTCAGCAATTCGTCTTTCCTCAGTAAATCTTAAACTTTCACAACGATTGAAATGAGTCATTTTTAAGAATTTCTGATATAAAGAAGACGGACTTACTTAAACGGGCTCATAATATTTTGTACACGATTTAAAAAATTAGGAATATCTTATCAACTTTGGGAAAATACGTTTAATTTAGTTTAAACCACCTCTCAATTTGACTAAAAACTTACTTTTCGTCCCATATAAGTTGAAGGCATGGTGGGACGAGTTGATAAATGACTTTATTTTGCAGCCATTATAACAGGAGATGACATGCAGAATGAAGTTAGTAATAATTTTGTTTTTTTGCATCTTGTCCCAAGTGGGCCGTACCGTATTCACATGGGACGAGATGAGGATTGAGTAAGTATGAAGTACCTTACTGAAATACTCTTAAACTGTAGTACCTAACTGAAACTAGTGGTTATTTTTAAATAAAGAGTACGTCATACCTGAGACCATAAATAATTACCAAATTTTCTTTCATCGGCGAAGTTATTGGTGCTTTTGTGTTTTCTTTTTTTCTTTTTTTTGTGTATAGAAAATTACCAATACCTATCTGATGATATCATTTGGCGCGAAAAGCTAGAAATAAGAACAATGTCTTACACAGTAGGTGCGCTGCATTGCTTCTGGACACCCCATTTACAGGCATTATCGTTTCGTTCGAGTTTTATTATAGTTTAATTTAATTTAAATTAATTATAGTAGCTTCAGATGGGGTAAATAAAAACAAATTGATAGTTAATTTGTGAGAGACATTACGTATTCGTTCATTCATTTTATTTAGTAAATTAAGTGCATTTTTTTTGCAGTTGAGTGTATGTATGAATTCAGCTTGTAAATTGGCCAATTTATTGACACTTTAAACTTTCGAGTGTAACTGCAGAAATTTTAATATTTGGCACTTAAATTAATTAAATTTGAATTATTCATGTAATGTATTAATAGATAATTGGTTGCTTAGTGTAATATATAGGTATATCTACATCAAATTCATAAGTATGAGTACGATGACGACTCAACAAGCGCAGCGTTCGGTAAAATCAAAGGTTTATATAACGCTGTGAATAGCATAATTTCCTAAGTTAAGATTTATTGTAAATTCATTATAAATAAATAAATAATATTTATAAGTAAATACGAGTACTTAGAAAGTTAAAATTTTAATCTTTAATTTGTCTATAAAAAGAAATATTTCGATAAAGCATCGCTTCAGATTTGAGCAAAGTTCTACATTGTTACTATTAGAAGTAGGTATAGTATTTCAGTAAAAAGTTGATGGTGGTGATCTTAGATTTTTTTTTCATGAATAAGGTTAGGCAGAGTTTGGATAAGTTTCAAAGAAACGACTGAAACTTCAATATTTCACTCAGAGGCAAGGAGGGTAACGATCCGCTTAATGTTCTGCAAGCCATTGCTACCCACACCTTTTCTTCTGGAAAGTGAGCATCTAGTTATTTATATCAGTGATGTAACAAAGTCAAGGTTTATTGGAACTTAAGAGTACTTTCAAAAGCCCTTTAAAAAAAGAATTTTAAAGGTGACTTTGTATAGGTTTATTTAAAGACTTTCTTACACACTCAATGACGAAAGACTTTCTTAAACACGTCAATGAAATCTAACTATTTGTAATTACGTTCATAAACTCGTATCTTTGCTAGATGTAGAATCATTACGGTCTCACAATGTCTGAATAAGTTTCTTTTAGCGTTGTCTGTTCACTACTACATACAAAATGATGTTCTTTATTTGAATTATTCGTTGATTAGTGTTTATTTGTCAACTGTGTAATAGACCCTTAAAGTTTTATTATTCTAAGGTGGAAACACGATAAGTTATTGTGATTGTCCTTGGAAGTCCTCAAAACCAAACAATAGCTTTAAAAATGTGCAGAAAAGTTGACAATCTTTGTTCCTGTACGTTCCGATTCACAAAATTGTAACAAAAAGTAGGACAAATCGACACGATGGCCGTACGAACGGAAAACTTCAAAGTTGAACACTTGAGTTGCGTCGAACTAACTTCGTGTCGTCACCTGTGTGCCCGTTGTAACAATGTCAAGAGGACCATTGTAAATTTTGACAGCCTCTGTAGTACCTTTGTAAGAGCCTAAAATGAAAACTTTTAATAAGGTCATGAAGACGTAATTTTGTAAGTAAACATATGTGTAGAAATTACAGGAAAATTAAAATTAATAAGACTAAGGTCCAGTTGCATAATCTATAATGTCGTTACCAGCGGTTTAGTATTTACGATTGTGCGTGTTTTGAAGTAAAAATACCTTTACTATATGCCAGCATGGTTATTCTAATGACCATAGGTTAAGGTATTTTTATTTCAACTTTAACTGGGCCTAAGTAAAAATTTAATTTAATAAGGAAGCTATACCTAGCACTAACCTTTTTCAGATGTACTGAATTCTTCCGGTGTGGTCCTCACTAAAAGTGACAGATTTTTATCTTAAATGGAATGAAGACACTTGTCCTTACTTCATCACCTATGAATTCACATAATGTTACTAGGTTACGGTAAATTAATGTTACGAAGTTATGACGGAAAGTTAAGATACATAAGACAGATGCTTAACTCTTTATTGCATATCACAAAAAATACTATGAACTGTAATTAAATGTACAATTCCGTTTCTATCGATAAAATTAATAATTCATAGAAAGAGGGAGTGCCTATCTACACCCAAGATCTACACTTATTATGACAGGAATGTTGTCGTTGAAATCTGCAATTTCTGAGTAAACAAGTTAGCGTCCCAAAACTTACAGGTTGACAAGGGCGTCGTTTAAGGCTTAGATATTCCATTTTTACGATGTTTCGATTGAGTTTTAACATGGAAACACTAATTATTTAAATCTCGAATCTATATATGTTATAGAAGAAGATTACTAGAAAGCTGGATTGTGGTTGGAAACACGATTGTAATTACTTTGCTCGATAATAATTGCCTCAGAAGTGGGCCCCTTTTTTTTCGTATTTTCTATGTAGTTTTCAAATTATTGGACTTATATTTATGAAAATCACATATTTTAGTAGGTAATTCCATTCTACACATATACATGTTAAAATGATTTCAAAATGTTTGTTATTTAGATCAGAATAACGAAATATCTAAAAACACTTTATTTGACCTATTTCGACTTTTTTGATCTTGATTTGCTCAAGCTACACAGATGTGAGGAACAGGGGATTATAAGAATATACATTTTGACCACATAAGTGAGATCTCAGCTATGAATCAAATGATTTTTTTTTAGTTTTTATCGGTGTTATGTTCAGGCAAAGAAAGGTCCATTTTTTTCATTAGTCTGTATTCTTTCTTACAAGCAGCAAATTCTTCCAATTGTCTTTTTAAGATTACTTTAGACACCAAAGATGTTTAGGGCGTCCAATCGTTTTTTTCCAGTTTTATTAACATTTTCATTCATAAAACACTGATTTAGTGATTCTCACACTTGTGACGATGGTGATTCGCGCAACGACTTTGACGCAACAGTTGATCGTCGTGTCATCTCTATTCTATACATGCAAGCAGAAATAGCGCTATCTTTTTATTCAAATGACAAGCACGAGATACCATTTCCTCATTCCCCTTGACGCCACTGCGAACGCTGGACCTATGTCAATTTTTGCAATTTTATTTGCGTACTTAATTACGTAAAACACCTAAGAACTAATAATAGCTAATTTCGCCGCGCCGCGTCACGCTCAGTTGGATCAGCACCAGTCTTATACTAATCAAAGGTCGCGAGTTCAAATCGGGGGTATCATGAATATTTTTCTACATAGTCACAATATTTTTTTAGAAAACGAAATAAGTATTTATTTTAATTTTTGGACATTTTAACATATAAAATAAAAAAAATTAAAAATAAAAACTAATTAAATTTTTAGGTTTTTTTTTAAAGTAGCAAATCCTATTAAAAAAACTACATAACAATGAAAATAAATTTCAAAAAGAAAATTAGTTTCAAAAACATCATCACCATGCGGATAAATCTCCTCAATGCCATGAGGATGGAACCCCCAACCTCTACGTGTTAAGCAAAATAAAAAGAGAAAGGCTGTAGCGACATATATAATTGATGTGAATAAATGAACTATATTTTTGTACCAATCGTAGAGATGAATCCGTTTCTATAGTAACAATATAAACAAAAAGCATAAAACACTCATGTCAAATTTTTGTAGTTTTGAACATTTTCTCTATTTGGAAAAATCAGAGCTAAACCATAACTGTAGGTTTAGCAGTAATCTCAAATGCTAAAGCTGTGCCCTGGTGACTCTAGTATATTGGAGACGAGAAAATATTATATGAATTTGAGGGAGGGAGAAAATTATTAGGTGATAGGTCTATTTTAATTTTATTTATTTATTTACATCTAGACTCCTGTGACAAAATACAAACATTGGAGGTTAAGTTAAGGTCGGTCTAGCTCTCTTCGTGTATGGAACTCAGGTTTCCATGTTATTTACGTACGTACGTACACATTTTCTGAATCGTGTAGTAATAATGCATTGACTATCTATCTCTTATTTGGTGACATGGACTTGAGCGACGAACATAGAGATTACTCAGTATAATCCAATTATATTTGCATTCAGAAATGTCAAATCTGAATAATTTTTTCAATTTTGTTCTTTCGAAAATGTGTGGAGACTGTCTTAATTTTATTTTTATAACCGTTGTTCCTCAAATTGCTGTTACTGAATATCCAAAACAACTTTGGTGTTTGTGACACATAATAATTCTATTAATCTTGTAGTTAGCGCGAAATGGCGCTTCGGGGTCACGAAGGGTTCCGTACCATTATCTATGAAAATGGCATAAACATCATATCTGTTGTCAGGGAGTCCCATACAAAAGATATGAAGTCCTAATAATGGGGCAGCCCCTCATTATTATCATTATCAAAGTAGATAAGTTGTATGAGAGCAACCTGAAAAAAAAACTGTTTTTTAAGTTTTTGTTTTTTCAACGGCAACATGAATACATCCTTCCTGAAAATTTCAACTGTCTTACTATCACGATTCATGAGATAAACCCTGGTGTTGCCCTTTCGGTGTAGGAACTCATGCTCATCATAATTCATTCCTTGTAGGGAGGTGTCCCAAAAATATTTTAAAATACATATTTTAGGCGGTGTGATTAGCATATAAAGAAACCCATGCCAAATTACAGTTTTATAGTAAAAAAGGTCTATAAGCTAGACTACAAAAAGTCAAACATGGCAAAACCATATATGGTTTATCAAAGTAATTGTGTGGGTGCGGTGCTCTAATTAACAAACCTAGACAGTTGAAATATGGCATCTAGCTAGGTAATAATGTGTAAGCGAAGGAAAAAATCTGAAAACAAAAGAAAGTTTTTTAATTGTAGGGTCTGAAACCGTTATAATTAAGTGGATGGAAGCTTGCACAAAATATGTATTAATGATTTATGAATAAGCAAATAAATATTTCTATAAAAAGTTATGATATCCCAACAAAAACATCAATGTGAAAAATGATAGCCAAGTTCAATGCTCAGTATATTTGATAGTGAACTTCGCCGAAAAAAGTATTGCATCTAAATGAGAGATTACTACTAACTACTTTTGCCTTACTATTTTCTTACTTTCTAACACATGATAGTCAAGTCATTTTTATAGTTCAGGCTGATATTAAGCGAGTATTTTAAGCGTGGTGTGGGTGACCTCGATAGTAATTACTTTAAACCATTAATTTACTTGAACCATTTTACGGGACATCCAAAATATACGCGGGCGACGTCGCGGGAGACGACTAGTAAATAAAAAACTTTGATATTATTAAAGGATTACTGAAACGATAAAGAAACCTTTGTCTTTAATTTAGCTTTCCATATTTGTAATGTTAAACGGAAGCGTGAAACATACTGCGCAGACCCTAGATAAACTGGGAACAGGGCAAGAGAATGATGATGATGATTTGAAATGTTATGAATTTCAGTGTGTAAAAAAAAACCATGACAAAATTCTCGTGATGGGTGAACTTTGACTTATATACCTACTGGTTTGTACGGAACCCTAAATTTGAAGTGCCATATCTGTAATGGTCTTCAGTCATCATCAATTGGAAGACTGATGGAAGATAGTAGTGAGACTATAACTGTGTCGACAAAAAGGATCTTAATAAAAACAACCTAAATGTTATTACATTACATTTCCTACACCTATGGGTTGGCTGGAAGAGGTCTCTTTTAGGGATAAGCCCACCTTTGTTCACATTGTGACTTCTTGTACCTATTTTCTGTACATCTTATAAGTGCAATAAAGAATATAATAAATGTTATTGGATATTCTTTCTTGTTTTTATAATGGTTACAGGTTGCTGGCATAAAGTGCTGACCAGTCGTGTGAGAATGAAATGCCACTCTTTGCGTTCCTTGTTCTTTCGATAAACGTTTAGACTAAAAAGCATGTATGGTGTACTAAAGAAACCATTTTGTAAAAGTTCTTAGGGGTTCTGCTAGATGGCGTGGGTATGTTACTTACAAAAGCGCATGAAGTATCTTATTCAAGAAAATTTTGTTCCTTAAATAAACACTAGATGGCTTAATTATACACGAGATTTGTAAGACAAAGTTGACAGAAAAAGTTTTGTGCGGGGGTGCTGGTGGGGGAAGCGCCCCGCACTTTTAACAAGAGGGCGGGGCTTATGAGATAATTTGACGGAATAAGACGGCCTTAAGTTCGCAGATTCGAATGTCACAGCACATCTAGACTTGTTAGCGAAATGGAAAACTACGAAGTTACGCTTTGATTAAAGTAAAATAGCGGAAGATAGGTGACGCGCCACTCAAACGTGGACCGCTAAAATCAGGCCCCCGTCGCCTAATTGCGTCCAGTTACAATCGGGATTGCGTGCGCGGATGACATACGTAAGACGTGTGACGTGAGGAGAAAAATATTATTTTTTCGGGTTAAACGTAACCAAAATGCCTTCGTGTGCTTTCATACGTTGCCCAAACCATTCTAAAAGGAAAAACATCAATCAAAAAAATCTAAAAGGAATCACATTTCACTCGTAAGTACACGAAAACTTTTATTTCTAAATTTATTTGTAAACGCAGTCTTTTTTTGACAGCCATTTTTCAAGGCGAGATAGAAATATACGATTCATTGATGTGCGACCAGTTAGGTATGATGATGATTGATGACACATAACGCAACAAATGCTGCTTGTTGAGATTTGTCTACGCGGTACCGTTAGCATAAAATGTCGATCATAATAAATTTGTATAATTTAACTTTTACCTGATATTGATTGTTGCTTCTTGATTAATTTTTGTAAAATAGTATTCAACTTCAATAATGTAAACAATAAAATAATTATGTACTCAAGTTTGTTACAAAAATGACTGTATTAACGTGAAGCTTTTTTTAAATACGCACCTAATCTGTATAATTGCAGGTCTCTTACGGATACATCGTTGCGTGACGTCAGCGCCATCTATTCATCATGTCAACTGCAGCGGGCCAAGTAGTTATTCATTACAAAATAAATTAAACTTGGAAATCATTAATTGGAAAAATCATGTTTTAACAATAAATATTTAAAAAAAACCTATATTTTGTTTTATTTTTGGTAACCCTACTCACGCCAAACATCACTCGACATTTCAAAATAGTAAAGTAATAATAACAAGTAATTTATTAGTTTTCACAAAAAACATGGAACACAATTTCCATCCGATTTGTCTGCTGACGCTTCTTGATTCTTACTGCCTACTAACATATTTATAAAACGTTTACGAAATTGGCTAATAGAAAATTGTTTTTATGACCTAGCAGAATTTTATGACATTAAAAAATAATAATAAATAATTATAACACGAATTGACAATATTATATTAATTACCTTGACATATTTTTATACTTCAATTAATTTATATGATAGGACACAATTGATTGTATGACATTTAAATAAATTTTTGCATGCCAATTTTTGGTAAAACATGTGAACCTGTCCTGTAAATAAGATCTGTAATGTACCATGTTTTTCGCAAATAAATGTTTGACTTTGACTTTGACTTTGACAAGGAGACGTCAACGTGACAAGAGACATCTCAAAGCGCGCGTTTGTTTCGCTCGCACTACCGTCGTAAGAAATGGGTTTGTCTCTGTCGTCAGTAACGTAAAGTTACACAGCTGTGTAGGGTATCTTGTATGTAGTAGTGAGTAGTGCCATTTTTTAGCTGACAATTAGTATGACATGCCGTATCTTCCGCTATTTTACTTTAATCAAAGAAGTTACGTAATTTCGCCGCCGATTTGAGTGTGTTTTTGAGTGGGTTGCGCTGTGTTTGATACCATCTGATACAGTTTTAGAAAGAGTGTACCGTTATTGTCAGGGGTTGGGATTCAATTAGAAATTACTCTTTTCACGGAACCAAGCCATTTAACAATACTTTTTTACTCAACACCTATGTTAGATTTAAAATTAATCTGCTGATGTTTGATCGGTATACGCTAAGCATCCTGTTGCTAAGCTACTCTACTATGTCTGTCAGTCTGACAGATTATATTCAACTTTTTAAACCGTAGCCAAAAAAGGAGATTGTCGATTCGACATTTTCAATATCCTAAGTGATATCGTTGAAATTGAATAATATTTCAGTATGAAGCACCTGTGCAAAATTCTGTAAGTACTCTTATATGCTGGTTTGTACATTTGTGCACGGATTACGTACTCGCGATCGAGAAATCATATCGAGATGATACGTCTTTAATTCAATCCCATATATTTACCTTTAAAAAATATTCCTTCAACACCTATAGTGTAGGTTTTATCAAAATCGGTCCAGTAGTTTTTAAAAGAAATGAAAAACACGATAAAAATATTTTCTTGAAAATCAAACCGCCTTCGAAAAATGTACTTATCGCTTGCTCTTATTTTATAACGAAAATATAGTACATGTACTATCAAAGTCTCTAATTGTAAGGCCATTTTGTGGAAGATTCCGCGGGCACAGAGTCACACAAGAAAGCGTGACTTCAGGCAAAAGGTGAAGTGATGATTAGAAAGAAAGAAGAAAGAAAATGAATTTATTAATTTAGGACATCACAAACACACACACACATTTGAACGAGTTCACAAAAAAAAACATACACAATCACATGACAAATTAACATATTACAAAACAAAAAAAAAAAAAAAACAATCAAAAAACAAAAACAGACAAAAAAACAGACAAAAATGATTATATCCTTGATACTACAAAGGTCATCATCCTTCATCATCATTAACAGCAAAAGGACGTTCACTGCTGAACTTAAGCCGCCCCCACGGTTTTCTCAACAACCGGTCGCAAGGGGTCATCCAGTGTGATCCTTCGATCTTTATTGTTCGTCTATCTTGTTGGTGGACGTCCAACGCTGCGTCTTTGATCAAAAGGTCTCCAAACTATAAGTTTTTTTTATTTCGTTTTTTCATCTTGTCGGTTCGTCCCACCTTGCGCCTTTGACCGAAGGGTCTCCAATCTATAACGTTTCTGTCCAACTACAAAGGTACTTTAAGTTAATTCTAATCCTCCTCTCCGATCCTATAAATCTGAACTGACGCAGCCCCGGCCTTGTCAGCTTGAATCCGGTGTCCCGTTAGAAACGATTTTATTAAATTCTTCAGTAAAACTTACAATGACACAGTTAATAGTGTGGAAAAGGGCGAGTTTATTTATTAGACGGAAATGGGCATTTCTACGGACCCGGCTGATTGACCTACTGGAGCAAAAATTTTACCTTTAAAATTGAATAACGTGTCTGAAAAAAATCACACGTATTTATACAACTCTTGGCCTGATGGAGAGCATACCAAGAAGACCGCTAGGTTGTACATATGGCCTTAAAAAAATCTGAAAGTTCAAAAACGGGCAGAATTTGGCCTAAAATGGAGTGTCCGATTCCCAGAATTTACTCGTTTTTGTTTCATAACTTTTAAAATAATGACTTACTTATTATTATTTCTACATTCCTGTAACAAGGAGTAAATGATGAAGCCATAACAGTGTTAATATTGATTCTGAATCCTTTAGTTTTAATACAGTGACACATTAAAATATTGTCCGAGACATGTGCCTCAATTCGGTGAAATTTACTTTTATTTACCTATAGCACTATCTACGCTTAAAAGAAACGCTCACTATGGATTCTCGCCATCTAACCGTTGCGCCCGAGCGGCCGAGCACTATAGACGGGGGACTTGTTGCATTGAGGAGCAATTTTCAGAGGTTCGAAATCATTCGGTGTTTTTGGTATAGGGTCTTTTCTCAAATTGGTGTGCCACCTCAATTATATTTCTGAAGTATTTTTTAAGATTTGTGCTAAAATTATTGAGTGTTTAACTGCATTTTGCCGTTACATTTAGTAAAATTTTCTGTAACTCATAATATTTTTGAGTAATTTTATGTATTGTGTTATTTTCTCAATTCCGTGGATCTCAATTCCGCGGGAAAATGGGCACCGAATGGAGATTTCACTATGATATTATGAATTTTGCTAATAGGCACTATTAATTTATTTCATTAAACGATTATGCTGGAGATTGTATATGGCACTGTCTTATTTTTTCTAAGATTTAGTCAAACTTTAGTAAAACTCTCTCTCTCACAATCTAATAAACAGATTGATAAAGTGTACACACAAAACTTCTTCTTCTTAAACCTAAGACCTTCGCTCTTTTCGGTGGAGAAATTGCCATAATTTTCATTTGTTTGCCTTTTTCTTGACATCTTGGTATGACATGACATTCCTCATCCCCTCATTCCTTCCACTTTCAAAAACTTCAGATAGGTAAAATAGATAAATTGGCGATTTTATGTAATAATGACAATAAATAGAGCAATACAAATACACTTCAACAAAGACTAACCCTTAGTTTTATCGAAAAATAAACATCATCATCATCATTATCAAAAGGACGTCCACTACTGAACATAGGCCAACTCCACGGCTTTCCACAGCGACCGATCACAAGCGGTCTGCATCAAGTTTAATCCTGCGATCTTTACAAGGTCGTCTGTCCATCTTGTCTGTGGACGTCCTACGCTGCGTCTTTTGCCGAAGGGTCTCCAATCTAGAATCTGCCCCAACAGCCATCAGTTCGTCGCGCTATGTGCCCTGCCCATTGACACTGAAGCCTTACAAGTTTTTAGGGCTATGACCGTTACCTTAGTTTTTCTATGTATCTCCTCATTTCTGATTAGAACTCGTAGAGAAATACTGAGCATAAAATTCTCCATCGCTCGTTATGTGATTTTAAGCTTTGTTATAAGGCCCATAGTAAGAGACCATGTTTTGGATCCATATGTCATCACACACCTCCGGTTTGCCAATGATAAATAAATAAATAAAAAAATATCCTTGGACATATCACACAGCGCCATCTGGTCCCAAACTAAGCAAAGCTTGTACTATGGTAACCAGACAACGGTTATAAACATACTTAAATACTTTTTTTTGTAAATACATACATATTATACATAGAAAACACCCAGACCACTACAAACAGACATGTTCATGCACACAAATGTTTGTAATGTGCGGGGATCGAACCCGCGACCTCTGGCGCAGTAGCCAATTTCTTAACCACTGCGCCAAATCGGTCGTCTGACATAGTCGTTGTGATGATATAGTCGTTGTGGCAAAGACGCTGGACAACCTTGGCACAATGCTCGAAGAAATGGATGGAAAAGACGAACATCATGTCGAGCTCCCATGTTGTACCTACTCCAGTATCTGTTGGGAACTAAATTCTTAAAGTTGTTGACGAGTATGAGTCTACCTGGGAAAAGTAATCCAATTAAGTAGGTCCAACTTTGAGAAAGAGGTCAATCGTCGACTTCAACTCAGCTGGGCAGCGTTTGGGAAATTGTGCAAGAGAATCTTCTCGTCTCAATACGAGTCTTAATACGTCTCTTAGTGTCTGAAGACGAAAGTCTTCAACCAGTGTTTGTTACCAAATATAAACATGTTGATTAGTTTTTTAGTTTATATTTCATAGAATTAATAAAGTAAGGCACAAAAAGCTAAAATAAACCTTTATCGATAGACCAGCAGTCATTTATTAAAACGCTTTAGGTATTTATTATTTTGATCATTCTAATACATTATAAGGTTACATCAATTCTCAATTCATTTTCTCAATTCGGTGCTTCCTCAATTCGGTGCTTAACTTTTCTCAAAAACCACTGAACAAAATTAAGGCAAATCGTTATTTTTAGATTCAGGGTGGGGTAAACTTAATATTTTGTTATATTAATTACTTAAAAAACCAAATTACAAATCAACCACCGAATTGAGAAAAAAAGTACCCTTCTGTAGAAATGTCCAAATAATGCAGTGCGTTTAGTCGTCAATTTAGGAAGGGTTTCACTTCCAATGAGCAAATGCGGATGTACTTTTTTAGTATATGTTTCATACATTCATTGGATTTGTTACTAATAAAAACGTAGCCTTTGTAAGTTGTTTCAAATAAGCAGTGATTTTAGATACATTTTATCGTCAAAAACATTTTCTTTTTCATGACGGGATAGCTCTTAAGTTGACTCTAGCTAGAGTAAATTAAAAGTGTCAGAATTTAATTTGCCGATTTAACAAGTAGTATAAGATAATATAAGAAGAACGTTTACTATATTAAACTTGTTCTAAAACAATATACTCTTCAAATAAGCTTCCTACTCGTGTTTTTGGTGTTTGCAATGTAAGTTACAGCTCCCTAGAGCCCTGAATGATACCGCACACGCTTTTCAGCTATAAAATAGGTAGCTACATGACGTATAGGCCTCTAGTGTAACGACGACGTATTTAAAACTAGTACTAGTTTAGTTTAAGTATACCTGTTGGTAGGGTACTGAAGTATGTGTCCTGTAGAAGTTACGAATTTTGAACTTAGATCGCACTAGCTTTCATGTTGAAATATTTCAATTATACAGTTTTTACAGCTGAATATAAAATTTAAAGTACAAATCATGAAAATCAATTCATCCGTTCTCGTGTCAGTTCTTCTTAAACAGAAAATAAGATGACGAAAAATGAGTATGATTTCCATCAAATGTTATGTTCTAAGTAAGCAAGGTTTTTGAGATGTGGCAATGAATAATAAATGAGTGACTAGTGAGCTAGCTTTTCACTTAATTTATAACCATAAAACAGTCGCATGACAACAACTTTAGAACAAATATACTTTTCCCCATTATAACGGATATCAACTTCTCGATAAATTCATCCTACATTAAAATAAAGAAGTAAGGAAGCAAAAATGCCGTCTTTGAAAGAAAAAATATTACTGTTTTATTTCTGGGAAACTCATAATTTTATCTGATACGGAGTTAAGCTGGGTTCTGAGCAAAAAGCTTTTATGTAAATACACTATCAAGTTCGAGAAAATCGTAAAGTTTTCACCGTTTTTGCACTTCGGAGATCTCTCTGAAGGGCTAAGACGTTAGCCTGAGGGCAGGTATCTTCAATATTTACAAAAAGGTATCAATACAAAATAAGTACTGCCATATTTTATTTAGAACAAAATGAGTTTTATTTATTTTGAGTTGAGAGGAGAGTTTGTTTAACTCGTTCCGGGACAGTGCCCGCCTACAGGCGTGAAAACAATAAAACATCTATTGTGTCTGGAGTAGTGTCCCGGAACGTGTTAAAATGAGTAGGTAGTTATGTAGGTACTCGAAAGGGGTTAAAACTGATGTGAAATCTTTTTTTATGCTCAGTAGTTTGTTATGGTGGGGACGATTTTAACGATGTAAGATATTATTATATCTATTAAAAGGCATACTTGTAATATTTAATTAGCTTTAGTCAGGCACCAAGATTCAGACACAATAGGTAGTTAGGTAATCAATTGGATCCATGCGGATTCACGGATTCAATAATGAGGTTTTAAATGTAAAATTCGTATAAGGCGTTGTCAATTACTATTCATAGACATTTTTGATATATACAAAGGTTTTTTCTTTTCTATGATCATGTGATATTACTTAGACTAAGTAGAAACTACTAGAGACCTTGACACGCCTCGACGACTAAATACTCGGAGTCGAAGCCTACTACGAAGGCTCAAGTTAACTTTCGCTCATCGCCAATCAATCGCAGATGAGTCCTAATCAACCGTCAGCTGTCAAACTCTACAGGTGCAAAACACACGGGCGCCTTTCCCGTCCCGGCGCCTCGCGGTCTCCGTGGACAAAGGGTGTTTGTTTGCGAGCCGTCCAAAACTCGAATATTGTAGCCCAGTGACCGAGTCAGCGATCGACCGACGCAGGCGCGACGGCTCAGCCCTCCAGTCGACACCCGCGACGCGGACCGACCGCCCGCGCCCGCCACACAACACCAACCACATTGTTTACTTCCCCATCACGTGTTCATGAAATGGCGGAGAAGGTGGTCACGTGATCGCGAGGAGACACCACCGACTCGACAGCTCAACGCCGGTGAGTACACCAAAAGATTTTGCGGAAAAAATCCAGCCCGTACGAACGAGGAGCTCGCCATCAGACATCGCGTTTCTTGTTACGGTTTTGTTCAGTAAAATCCTATTTCAGGACACGTGCCACGTATTTTATTCAATAGTTTAGTCTAATTTCATTAATTTAATAACAATTTGATACAGTTTTAGCTGATTCGAAGTGAAATGTCAAGCTGTCAAGTGCGAATGGAGAGTTATTTACTAACGTAATAGTGTTTATGCCTAATCGATGATAAGATTACATAGCACAGGCTTCATTCATCCTTGCGTTATGTTTGAACTTATTCCATTTTGTTTCGGGTCGTTCTTTGAATTCACGCGAATAAAGCCCTAATTTGTTTTTATAACGTTGGCCTTGTGAATTGTGGCGCACGTCAAAAAATTTAAACCTAAATAGTACAGCCAGATGTATTTCAGCAGTCGCCGTATCTATTATCTTTTTAATCGTTGGAATTTATCTCTGTTTAAACGAGTCTGATATGATAACAGAGGAAACTGTGTTGTTTATGTAATATTAGTGACTGGGTCCCGAAAATGAAAAACAGTATTTTGTTTGTCCTTAAAATAAATGTGAAGATCTAAAAATTGTTTCTGTTCAATGTACGTCTAGTGAGAGACAAGTAAATCACTTAGTCCCCACTGTCCTTTTTAATTATTATAATTATTATTTCATAATTATTTCATTTGAAATATTGAAATGTTGAACCATTTTTATTGACTTAAAAGGTTGGTAAATTATGGTCATTAACTAGGTACCAAAAATCTAATTCTGAACTGTTAGATTTTTCAGTAAGGCAATCTATTTAGCGCATTTATTTTAAATACTTTTCGTGCAACTTGACTACCACCTTAAAATCAAAGTCATTCTCATTACTTCACATATGTCCGTTATCATTCATGTACCCCATATCTTATCGTACAAGTAAAAGAACATTGTGTATTTTATAAACTTCCCATAAAAAAAAAACATGGCTTATAATATTTGTAAAGAAACAGGGAAAAAGGTGATAAATAGCACAATGGCCTCTAGAGTCGTAGACAAATACATAAATGTGAAAAAAGAAAAGCAAAATTTGATTTCGTCAAGTCTGTCTGTACGTCCGTATGTCACAGCCAGTTCTTAAAGTTTTATTCCAAAATTCTTCTCAATCAATAAAAACACGAATTTAGTCTCACCGTTTTTCGAGCGCCACCTTATGTGACAGGTAAAACTGTGTCAGGACTTCCAAAATAGGCTAAGTAAAAGTAAGTTGTTCTTAAATTTATAAAAACAATAACTTCTTAAATTGTTCTGCTACAGTTGATTTCTTTGCATTTTCCCATCGCCAGGGTTTATACGATAAAATTTCCTCAACGTTCAGATGAAAGAAAGTTTCAGGCAATTTCTTATTTGTTATTCAGTATTGCAGAATACATGCGCGGAGCTGTTCAAGAAAAATATTTGCAGGACGCTGTGTGTATTAAACAGTACCTAAATAAAAAAAGTTAAGCTACGTTATAATGTGGGAAAAGAGAATTTTGCGGGGTAAAACAGAGTAGAAAATTGATTTAGTCTTCATCAATGAAGCAGTTTTTGAGATCTAATAATGCTATAATTGAAGACCTTATAACTTACCTACCTTTAACAAAACAAAGGAAAATTCTAATTTGAAAGCTTGTAAATTTAATATTTACAACACCAAAGAATGTATAATTGTTTGTAAAACACCGATTTCAATTTGTCAAACGTAAAAGTATGTAAAATATCAATTTAAAGTAGTAATGTAATCATTTTGATCATATTTTTTTTGCAATTTTCTGATTTATATTTACGTGGAGTAAATCGTGTTTCAATATCATACAAAGCATATATACTTTTTAAGCAAATTTTCGTGAACCATGATAGAATTTTCCGGGGCTGTTTCGGCGGCATACGAAGGCTTAAGCGGCTCTGTCAGATGGTATGGAAATCCTACACTCACTCCGCTTATTACAAAAATAAGATAAGGTTAGGTTTAAGTTGAAGCAAGGCGAATATTCTGGCATACAAAATCGGACGATTTTGATTAGGTTTGGATTGATCGAAAAGTAAATAGGAGTAGATTATGCTTATTCCGCATTTTTACCACAAAAAATAGGGCACTATCTGCCCTATTTTTTGATAAATCTCATATGTGTCCAAACATAAACATGAAAAAGTTTGAGGCCAAGGCTCTTGTCGGTGGAGTGTTTTCAAAATTCCAAATAAGGGAAAATAGTGTAGAGGTTTCCCTTTTGTCCCCAGACCCAGTCAAAATTTCTGATATACTTTATCTTCAGCCTTCTGTCATTTATGATTCAACGATTGAAAACCCTAAATTCAACTGAAGGTACTACTAATAAATAAAACACTTGGTATTAATCCAAGTCTTGAGCAAATAAATTATTTCCGTTTACGTTTTTAAATTCTATAAGATGGTGAAGCTTGAGGCTTGAATATGAGTGTTTAAATAGCAGTGGAATGGTGGTCTGGAGGCATGGTCTTGGCAGTTTTCATAGGCCAAATGTCCATATACCGTCGTTAGAATTTAAATAGCAGGATTTGAGCGCTGTTTTTGTTTGGTATATTTACTCTTAAAGGTGGGTTTAGACCAAACGAACAAAAAACTATAGCTGGAACAAGAACATTCTTTCTTAATCTTTTTTGGAAACGGAAGCTCGATTAGATAGATAGAACAACGAGCTCTGAGTCTGTTTAAATAAAAAGAATTTAATAAAGTGGGGATACAATGAGCATTCGCTTGTCTGATGTAAATATGCCATAAGACATTTCTAACCATTAGATAAATTTCCGTACGTTTGGAAAAACACATAATTCAGTTATCTTAAAGATCCAGTTATCTTTTTTTGTAAAAAATGTTAACTCTCATCCTACAGACAAAAACTATTCTTTCCTTTTTTACTCTAGATTTAACTTTTCCAACATTTATTATGAATATTGAAAATCCTAACCGCATTTTCTGCACCATTTAGTCTGCATCCGGCAATTGAAATCTAGATAGGAAATATTCAATTCATAAATATAAATTGAACGGCATTTTTTATAGTTATTGGTTGTAAAACCATAATGAAAATAAATCCGTGAGTAGTTTTGCGATCTTTGCCCAAACGTCGGTCTGCAGTGATGAGTGTGGATTATGATTTCTGTACCACAAATCTTAGGAATAAGTTTTAGGTTTTTGTTTGATTTATCAACTGCCTAAATACGACCAATAACCAAATAACTTTTTTGTAATTATTTGAAATGGGTTCGCTTTTGTCGCGAGACAAGACCAAACGTGGCATAGACAGAGACGACGGAGCTTTCTGAGTGCGTATTGCGATGCAGTTTTGACAGTTAAAACGCTCTGCTTTACTGTCAAATTAACAATTCTTATTGCAATTGCGCATTATATTGATAATATTATTATATTATAACAATATAAATATTAATATTCATACTGATGTAGTATTATTACATTATTATTATATTGATAATATTCGTTTACAATGAGTAGGAATTGAACTGCCTCGGAATTGAACGGATTAAGTTGGATCGCAATACGCCCCCTGGAGCGAGCTTTTAACCATGGACATATACATTGTAGGAATGTATGACTTATATTGTATCGGCCAGAGATTGATACCGAGACCTTTTCAAATAAAAAAATAATCATCACAATGAAACCGTTGCATAATGAATGTAAATTACAGTTACTGTAATCTAATTCCTGAAACTAAAGGTGGAAATATAAATGGCGTCTGTTAAAATGATACGGGTTCTTTTACGGGACTATTATTACGAGTAGAATTAAAAAGAACATGACGTTATAATAACACCGCGAGCTATAGTCGTTTTAATTATTTTGTAATTATCATTACTTACTTGAAACTACAGAGCAGCGGCCACAGTGAAGCACAAGAAATGAAAACTTTTTGTCATTTCGCGTAGATAAGTTTAATTTTCTGGTTTTCTGTTGCATCAAATAACTCATATTTATTTTGTAATATTTTAAGCTAAATTCAAAAATTCTTCTCAATCAATGAATATACCAAAAGATGAATTTTGTTGTCTTCGTTTTTGAGTGCCACCTGGTTGGTCGATAGACAGGAATGAAATTATTAGGTTCAGTTTTAATGCTTTTTGTTGGTTACGTTCTTCTTTGCATTATATTAAATATTATATTATTTGCATTAAAAAAAAAAACAATCAATTTAGTGACGACCATTCTTTGTTAAGGTGCCTATTCACTTTATATTATATAATATAAATCGATATCGCTCGCCATAGTTTACAGTGGAACCCTTATCATTGAGAAATATAATACTTTATATTCCGAGCAATAATATGTTTTCGAGCGATTCGATGAAGATATATTTTCCGCCCTTCCGCCTTCTGCGGTAGACGATCCCATACAAAATGAAGAAAATTGTTTATCCCATAGTGTGTACGGGGTTTGGGATATAAATATATATTACTCGTATATCCCATAATTAAAAGGCACCTCAGGCGTTAGGTATATTTGTATCATGTGTTGTGTAGAACAGTAAATATTTTCTCCATTCAAATCAAGCAGACGATGAATATGTATCTAGCACAATCACTGGCTTGTATGCATATTTATTACGCACGGCTTCTATTCTAGAAATCTAGATACACACTGCCATTATAAACTGCACTGTCACCTTTGATGAAGTATCTTTCATCAAAGACTGTCACAGAAAGAACACAGATAATATAATGTTTTACCATCAATAAAGAAGCCTTACCAACTAACAATTTAAATATGGAACACCATTTCGTATAAAGTAGTAGACAGATAACGATAACGGGAACTTATTCAGATTTTGTGAAACATTTCGTAATAAAAAGTAATTTGAAATGAGAATTTTACTTCTAAATAGAAACCTTAAAAACAAACGCATAGGCCGACGTCCGGGGTTTGATTCCCGGAACGGGCCAAAAATATATATCTAGGTTTTTCTGCTTAGAAATTCTCAGGGTAGCCCGGAGTTTGGAAGTTGACGGTGTTTCACCCCCGTGCGTCGGAAAGCACGTTAAGCCGTTGGTCTTGCGCCTGATCTCTCTCCGGTCGTGTCAGATTGCTGTCTCATCGCCGCGCTATAAGAGTGAAAGGAATAGAGAGTGCACCTGTGTTTGCGCACACACTTGTGCACTAAAATATGTCCCGCGCAGTCGGTTAGCTGTCGTGACTGGCCACCGTAGTCGAAATCGGCTAGGGAGACTATAAATTTAGGCATGTGTTGACTAAGTGACATAAAATTAAATGATCTTAGCCCATGTTGTGAAATATTTATCAAAATATTTTGTAGAAATCTCTATATCTGTTTGTGAAGTATCAATAGATAAGCATACGCATGTTCGTGTCTACCTACGCCAACAAATCACGACCCTAAACAAATAGATAAGTGGTACACTTATCTAAACAAAAGTATTTTTACTATTTACCAAAGAAATCCGTGCGCCTATTAAGGATTTGTGTGATAACTGTATCAGATTATCGAAAGAGAAATACTTATATTTTGGGAAAGAGTTCAAGTTTCTTGTTTACATTCTACAAAGGAGATCAAACGATACGGGTGTTTCATAAACTTAATAGTTTCTGTAAATATTTACTAATAGCTATTTCTGGACATCATCATTATTTGCAAGTGATTTACTGCCTGTTTTTAAAAACAACAAGATAATAAAAAACAATCGTATCTTTTTGTGTTTCTTTTCAATCGTGGCAGAGACAGGATAGCGATGGAGCGAAAAGATTATATTCACCATATTTTTTTCTTAAATGTTTCAAAAATAAAACCCAATAGTAGGTATATTTCATTATTCATCAGACTCAATAGCCAATCAATTTTTATCGCGTCCCATATGATGTCATTGGGGTATGACGGATAAAATGAAAGCAAACAAATCAACAATATATAAACCATCATCCACGTTCGAAGTAATAATCGGTGAGAAACAAACAAAAAACATTATCATTACTAACTAAAATCGGTCAATCAGGAATCGAACCTGCACGAGGGTTCCGTACAAACTTTTACTGAATTCATTTTATTTATTTTACATCAATCCACAGCTCTTAAGATTTAGAATACAAACAACGTTTATTAATATTTCCTACAGCCAATTAAAGGATTGTCACGTTATAAATTTCTCCTTTAAGTTAATAACATCGATTGGTCGATGGTGGTTGTTGGTTGAGCAGTAATGTGAATGACAGTTTCAACCTGTGATTCTTTTTTACAAGATTATATCTCAACGGTAAATGAACATGTCTTGAGAGTATCATTTTATACTCGATATATGTATATAAGTTGCATTTTTTTATTGTACCTTCAGGCAGTTTATTTATTAAACAGTACGATTTAACCATAATAGTCTTCACAAGTAAACGAACGAATAAACGAAAGATTAACAGAAAGTGGTCCAACAACGAAAATAGATAAATGATCCTGTCCTGTCAGGTTTTTTCCACTATCCGTTTTCAACACGGTACCCTAAAAAGCGGCCCTTACACGATAAGGCCCTCATAAAAATTTAGAAGGCAGTATTCTTTATGCAGCCCATTCAGAGGCACCCGATGCAATTCACTTTATAAAAGTACATCCAGCGCAGCTTTAATAAAATAAAGTAAAAAGAAACAGACTAAGGGGGAGGGGGGGGGGGACTCCTGTAGGGGTCGGACTCAGCTATGTTATTAGTTTGACCTCAAAAGCAGGTTTTACTGTAATTAATACGTAAAAAATAAACAAGTTTAGTTTGCAAGAGCTTAGAGCTTTTAGGGTTCTAGTGTTAAGCTCAGTTTTACGAATTTGGGATGGCAAGTACTTCAAATGTAAATGTTAAGTTTAACTTAGACAAGAGCCAGTGATAAAACTCTAAAATATGTGAATAAAATGAACTGATCAAAATTCTAAAGAGGGCTGTAGAAAGCAGATGTCAATAGCATGAGCTCAAGAACAATTCATGCCCTAAGGGTTAAAAGGGATTGCACATTAGTGGGTTAAGCCGTTGGCAAATTGCTAAAAATTTAGGTTATAGCACATGTATCCTCCAGTTACGGGAACAACACAGTATCAGCTGAACGCCTTAACGTTCAGTATTCTTTGTATGAAACTTCACACTTCAACGCACATCTATCAACGTTGTAACGTTAGCCACCTCGGATCGAGATCAACTCGGGACACACTTTGGAACAACGGCGCATGAGTTGTAACGCGTTTACGGCGAGTCGCCCGAAGGCAGTCATGATTGACGCCTGGTTGAAGCCTGGTTGGTGTTGTTCCCATTCCGGATTGTTAAATGCAATATTAGTGATTGTATTAGTATACTACATATATTTGCCAAGAATTTGGAGTCTTAATATAAATAATAAATATAAATATGCGTCCACTAAAGAATATAAATCTTTATCTCACTTTTTGTTTACAAAAATCCAGTCTTCTGTCATAATCGGTCGTTTGCGTGCGCCCAAAGATTGTTTCTAGGAAACTATCAAAAACTGCTACTGTCCTGACTAGTTATTTTGAAGCTCAAAAGTATGAACGAGTGTTGGCCAGCCCAAATGGAGTTCATAATTGGGCCAGCCAGTCGATGAAGAATTATGTCATTTGTGTCAATGTGTCACTAGGGAAGGTTGTGTGTACAGTCGAAAGCATATTAGGTTATCCACTTTTGTTGCAAAATAGCCCTTATTAAAACTGCATAAGATACCGCAGTGTTAACCTTGTTGTGCTATTTTCTGTACAAACATGTAAAATTAAAAACGGAAATTAGAGAAATAACTTAGTGAGTTTCAATAATTGTTAAATAATTGTCCTAGTTAATTAATACAAGATTAAAGTAGGCTACTACTATGAAATGAATACTAGTGAAATTTTCGATTATTATGACATTATTACATGTAAGTCCAGAGGTGCTCGTAGCGCAGTGGTGGCAGCAGCGCTTTGGTAGTGATACCGAAGTTAAGCCACTTACAGTGCGGTCAGTGTTTGGATGGGTTACCATTCCAACCATATAAGTGGCGTATATCACAAGCATCTACGTTAAGCAGTTGCAGTCACGCACGGTGATTTAATCCAGGATTACGCTAACCCAGGATTAAATCAACATTCTGTCTTTGTCAATAACAAATAAACTGACAAAGGCAGTATGATGATTTAATAATGGGTTAAATCATCGTGCGCAAGTGGGCCTAACTAAACGGTCTGATTAAAATTCGTCCACTAGGGCAATACCCCACAAACTACCAATTAGAAAATAATACCGGTCGCAGCAAGTGATTGAAATCCCATAACTAAACCTACTAAATAAATTAATATGAAAACTGATTTATACAATTTTGCATTTGCCGTTTACTTCAACCAAATACTATTAAAATAGGGTTTAGTTTTCTACATGAAGTTGAAAGTGTAAGGTTGTCAGACATAACTAAGACCAGTTTGGCATGATCTCCGAAGTTAAATCGCCTGTTAAAAGACTGGGGTTAAGTTATAGTGGTTAATACTGACCTAGCCGTGACCCCCGAAATAGGTGTATCGCGTGTTCACGTAGGGCGACTTAACTCAGAGTTTTCGTATAATTATAAAGATTTAAAAACATATGAGGAAATAGGCTTTTCGTTCGTCGCGTGCTGCCGCGAGAATAAATATAATGCAATGACTTTTACGGCCAGTGATAGTTGGAGGACCCGGTTTTATGAGACGGACTGTACTTTTGAAAAACATTGGTCAAGTTGCATTCTACCTGGTTGTATGTAAAAGATTGGTAAGGGCATATCTGTGCCATTAGCACGAAAAATCGTATGCGTAAACGTATCGAGAAATGTCAAAATCCATATTAAAAAAGTGATTTCTTTACGCACCGCCAGGGGCGCTAGACCAATTTCCATACGAATTGACATTTCTCGATACGCTATCGTATTCGACAGTTCTTCGTGATAAGGGTACTGCACAGTTATCGTTTTCACTCAGGTATCAAACGACTCCCGGGAGTCGCATAATAATGGAATTTCTATTGTGTCTCGTTCACACATACTTGACGAGTTAATTGTAAATTATAATAAAAATCTTGATATTGTTTTTTTTTTCAAACAAATTATACGCTAGCAAGAGATGACAGACACTTCATGACAAAAGATGCTGGAATCTGGTGCTGGAAGAACTTAATGTTAAGTACGCTAGGATTAAGAAAATTAAAAAAAAAAAACTTTATTTTTAAAATATACGACTAGATAAACCATTTTTCCTCTGTCCAACAAACACTGCATTTATATGTTTCGGAACATACAGTTTTATGTACCCAGCATTTAATCGCCCCACTTAAAGAAAATCGCGTATAAAACGCGGGTGATTCCCCAGTTTTAGCACACGTTTGTTTTAATTATACACGTTATAAAATAAAAAGGCGAAAGCAGAATGGCCCATTTGACCGACCCGTGTGTTTCTCTTACTATGGGTTTTGCACAAGAATCAAAATACTTAAGGGCATTTCTACAGAAACGACTGATTGACCTACTGGAGCAAAAAAATTACCTTTAAAATTGAATAACGTATCTGAAAAAAATCACACGTATTTATACAACTCTTGGCCTATGGAGAGCATATCAAGAAGATCGTCAGGTTGTACATATAGCCTAAAAAAAACCTAAAAGTTCAAAACCGGGCAGAATTTGGCCTAAAATGGAGTGTCCGATTCCCAGAATTGACTCGTTTTTGTTTCATAACTTTTAAAATAATAACTTACTCATTATTATTTCTACATTCCTGTAACAAGAAATAAATAATGAAGCCATAACAGTGTTTATATTGATTCTGAATCATTTAGATTTAATACAGTGACACATTAAAATATTGTCCGAGGCTCGTGCCTCAATTCGGTGAAATTTACTTTTATTTACCTATAGCACTATCTACGCTTAAATGAAACGCTTACTATTGATTCCCGCCATCTAACCGTTGCGCCCGAGCGGCCGAGCACTATAGACGGGGGACTTCTTGCGTTGAGGAGCAATTTTCAGAGGTTCGAAATCATTCGGTGTTTTTGGTATAGGGTAATTTCTCAAATCGGTGTGCCACTTCAATTATGTTTTTGAAGTACTTTTTGAGATTTGTGCTAAAAATACTAAGTGTTTTACTGCATTTTGTCGTTACATTTAGTAATAATTACTGTTACTCATAATATTTTGGAGTAATTTCATGAATTGTGATATTTTCTCAATTTCGTGGATCTCAATTCCGCGGAAAAATAGGCCTCGAATTTAGATTTAACTATGATATCATGAATTTTGATAATAGGCACTATTCATTTATTACATATAACGATTATGCTGGAGATTGTGTATGGCACTGTCTTATTTTTTTCTAAGACTTAGGCCAATTTTAGTAAAACTGTCTCTTCCACAATCTTATAAACAGATTGAAAAAGTGTAGACACAAAACTACTTATTTTTAAACTTATGAGCATGGCTCTGGTCGGTGGAGCAATTGCCATTCTTTTCTTTTGTTTGCCTTTCTCTGGACATCCTGGTATGACATGACATTTACTTTTTCCCTTACTTGGTCGAAATAATTTCTCCTAGGTCTTCCTCATCCCCTCATTCCTTCCACATTCAAAAACTTCAGATAGGCAAAATAAATGAATTGGCGATTTTATGTATATCTTATCCTTAGTTCTATCGAAAAATAAACATCATCATCATCCCCACGGCTTTCCACAGTGACCGATCACAAGCGGTCTGCATCAAGTTTAATCCTGCGATCTTTTCAAGGTAGTCTGTCCATCTTGTCTGAGGACGACCTACGCTGTGTCTTTGGTCGCAAGGTCTCCAATCTAGAAGTTTTCTGCCCCAACGGCCATCAGTTTTTCGCGCTATGTGCCCTGTCCATTGCCACTGAAGCTTACTAATTTTTAGGGTTATGTCCGTTACCCTAGTTTTTTTATGTATCTCTTCATTTCTGATTAGATCTCGTAGAGAAACACTGAGCATAGCCCTCTCCATCACTCGTTATGTAATTTTGAGCTTATTTATAAGGCCCATAGTAAGACACCATGTTTCGGATCCATATGTCATCACACACCTCCGGTTTGCCTATGATATAGTCGTTATGGCAAAGACGCTGAACCTGGCCTGAGTAAACTTGGCACTATGCTCGAAGAAATGGATGGAAAATACGAAAATCATGTCGAGCTTCCATGGTGTACCTACTCCAGTATCTGTTGGGAACTAAATTCTTAAAGTTGTTGACGAGTATGAGTCTACCTGGGAACAGTAATCCACTTAGGTAGGTTCAACTTTGAGAAAGAGGTCAATCGACGATTCCAACTCGGCTGGGCAGCGTTCAGGAAATTGTTCCAGAGTATCTTCTCGTCTCAATTACCTTAGTGTCTGAAGACAAAAGTCTTCAACCAGTGTTTGTTACCAATCATAAATAATTGATTAGATTTTTTTGTTTATGTTTCAAAGAATCAATAAAGAAAGGCACAAAAACCTAAAATAAACCATTACGGATAGACCGGCAGTTATTTAACAAAATGCTTTAGGTATTTATTATTTTAGTCATTCTAATACATTATTTTTTATAAGGTTACATCAATTCTCAATTCAGTTTCTCAATTCGGTGCTTTCTCAATTTGGTGCTTAACTTTTCTCATAAACCACTTAACAAAATTAAGGCAAATCGTTATTTGTAGAATCAGGGTGGGGTAAACATATTTTTTTATTATTAAAATTACTCTAAAAACCAAATTACAAATCAACCACCGAATTGAGAAAAAAAGTACCCTTCTGTAGAAATGCCCTTAAAGACTTTTTATTTTTTTTAAAGATAAACAGCCTTACCACAAATCACTTAAACAAAGTTTTAGGCACTGTTTAACAAGATTTTAAGAAAATCCTTACCACAAATCAGTTTTTGGCGCTAAAACACGCTTTTAATCAGTCAGGTATCAAACGAATGCCGGGAGTCGCATAATAATGGAATTTCTATTGTGTCTCGTTCACACATACTTGACGAGTTAAACAGTGTTTTAGTTAAACACCCTCCCCCCTATTTTATCTTGTGTTTAACCTCAAAAAATAGACAGATTGACATTTGACAACTTAACTTTCGTTTCGCGGTAAATCAAATTCGTCCTTTCCTATTGAAAATATTATGGATGATTGATTTCACAACAATTGATTTATTGGACTTAATCAACAAACAAACAAAACAAGTTACTTAAACAAGTACTCTATAGACATTAGACACTATTTTAGACATACTTTTGTAAAATCAAATTCCCCTCAGCAACTTTATGACGTGTTTATTACGTGTTGGTATCCGTGTTTCTGTTTTCTACTACGTCTTTCGAACTTTCTATAAGCTGTTTAAGGATATCCTGAAATAAAATAAACAATTACAATGCTAGCACGTTTCCAAACCCCACATACGGTGACTATGTAGTAGTTATTATTATCCATTTGATTTACCTTTTCGTCTTTTGTTCAAATTGTCCGAGCGATCTTTCTTTTTTTGATTCATGTTGAAATAAATCAATCAATACACAACAAAATACGACTTTTTACAAATGAATTGAAAACGCGCTCTTTCTTTACAAACTCCTGTGAAAAAGTCAAAACAAATCAGATTCTTCTCATTCTTCCTTCTGCCATTACAACTTTTTTTTAAAGATTTGGGTTTTGTTACTATTAAGCCATCATTTCAAGAAGCTTTTGTTCATTTACCCAGAAGTGTGTTGAATGCAACTTGCGTACTAGGAAATATAATGAATGAACTGAGTGAATGAATGAATGTTTGTATCTAAAACTGGTGTTTAGCTAAACACTGCCCAAATACCTATTTGTGGTACAAAATGTTAAACACTGTTCTAAACCCTTTTTAAATTTAAAACAGTTTTTAACTAAACATGACTTAAAACCAGTTTTAACGGATGATTTGTAGTAAGACTGTTAGTGTTTATTTGTGACACAGCTAATAATAGTTTTTCAGAAACAGGTACATAATAACTTGACTGGCAGAGATTGCTTTTAGCATTAAGTCCACCTTTGTACACTTAATTTGTGCAATAAAATCTTTAAATAAATAAATAAATAACGGCCTACTAAACTAGAAGTGGTGACTGACTCGTTTAATAACTATAATTTCATATCAAAATAACTTCCTATTAGAGTGACGTAGTTCAAAACCAGTTTTGACCGGTTCCAAACTGTTGCACAGATTATATCCCGCCCCTTCCGTCCATAAATGGGTCATTAGTCATTCATGTTTAACACGTTCCGGGACAGTACCCGCCTACAGGCGTGAAAACAATAAAACATCTATTGTGTCTGGAGTAGTGTCCCGGAACGTGTTAAGACACGCCATCACTTGTACACCGAAATAGCTTCACGTGAAACGACGATTTAAATAATTTTGTCAAAGTCCATAATTTTAATGTAGTTATTAAATCAACTCTATTAACCGTTTATTGCCTCTAATTTCAGGGAATTCATTATATCTAGTTTGTGGAAGTCGCTCTCTTTTTTGAATGTGCAAGGAATTGGGGTGGTTTTGGCTTAGAGTATAATTAAGTCATTAGAATAAAGCGTACATTTAAGCGTATATTAGATTGAAAGTTTATTGACCTTTTTTTTCTTGTGCAGTGTACAAATTTGGTGTCAAAGCGCCTTAATTTTCTGAACGCGTTTTATATATTTTTAAATAAATAAATATGCGCCAGACAACACACCAATTGTCTGATTTCGTGATAAGGAATTTTCTTCCTTGTGTTACGAAGTACCAGACAACGATTATGAGGGGGCGTCTTCCATAAATACTTAAATACATTATAACATCCATGACTTAGGTACAAATGTTCGTACTTAACTTGCGGGATTCGAACCCGCGACGGCCGGCGTAATAGTCAGGAGCGCTAACCAATACACCAAACGCGTCGTCTTAAAGAAGGAAGTGTATGTGCTTTCCTCTTGCTAATAAATACGTCATTAGGATAAAGCGTAACTTATGTAAGTTTATTGACCTTATTTTTCTTGTGAAATGAACCACTTTGGTGTCACTATAGTAATAGCGCCTTGATTTTTTTTCTTGACACTTTTTTTTTTAAACACGAGAGATCAATTTATAAGCAGCTTTCCTCTCTCTTTTCTCAAGTCTCGTCTTTGATATGACATTGAAGCACACAATATTCGTTTTGAAAAATACCTACTAAAATAAATAAATGAAGTGAAGCACTTTTTCGCTACGTAACAGTTAGCGTGTTGAATTCAGACTACTGTAGAGTATTCCATTTGCGTTTGTGAGTTTGCAAAACACTCTGTTAAATATCCAATACGTTTTATTTGACTCGACCACTTTTACTCACTCGTTTGACAGCTCGGCGAATAAAGTTTTTGAAGCGTGCGTCATAAACCGACACGTATTTGTGAATCTAAGTGTACTTCTTAATTAAGTGCTTGTTTCTAACTTAATGGTGGCAGGTTTTAGTGTCAGCTTGGATGCGACGTGTTTTAGTTTTTAAAATAGTATTGAGGAGATGAAGAAATTCTTCATTTCTTAGGTTTTGGAGACGTTTGTTGGGTACGCAAAAAAGTTGAGGTAATTCTATGCTCTCTTAGATATCACTGCCCCTTTCTGTTACACCCTGTACAATGTGCGAGGATTTTTGCAAACAAAATTGGCTACATAAGCCACATGCGAGCACATCAAAGGAAAAACCGGAGTTGAAGACAGTCGCCGTGGCCGAAATCGGCCAGGATTACATCATCACACCCTGTATAAATATATTATTTGAGAAATTTCCTCATTTTATATTTTATTGCGGAATTTCGCTGTTAACTTTTTTTAACTTTTACTACGATTTCTCTGATACCCATCTACAGCGGTTCGTAGCGTAGTCAACGCTCGTAGCAAATCGTAGCGCGCGGAGTCATTGACTACGGCGTAGCATACTACGTAGGTTCAAAATCTATTGATTCACAGTGATTGACGTTCCAAAGTGAATAGGTATTGAAAATTACTGTTTTCATTGCATGAATACGTATTTATTTAGTTTGTTTCGTTTGTCCTGCTTAAGTGTTTCCCTTTAGTAGTATTAAGGCCTCACTGGGAAAGTGATAAATAAAATACCAAAAGTATACTCATTTTAAATGTAATCGGATGCCATGGTAAATAACAACAACAGGTCAGGTTTACAAGTATAATTAAATAAATACAACGAGAACAAATACAATATTAGATCACACCGAGACACGCGGGGCGCTCAAGATGATGTAATTTTTTTACACGTGCAAGCGACGACCAACCGAGACGAGAGGCGATCAGGCGGCCTGGAGCGACTCTACTGACAGAAGTGACATCGACTGCCATAGACAATAAAAAATGACTTTTTATTTTCGTTGGGTTAACAGTACTCTAGGACATAAGTAGATATAAATTAAAACCCAGTGTGTTATTGTTAAAAATTATCGCGACTGTAAACGAGAAAGCTAGTTTTGGCAAATAAATGGTTTTCGGTGAGGCCACTTAGGTTTTAGTGCCGCTGTAAATTACACCAACTAATGTCACTTGTTTATTTCTTCTGTCATGGTTCAAAAGGTCGTTTCCGTCGTACACATAAAATGTTAATTGTGTGCACGGGATAAGTATGTGACTATTTTAATATTATTAAATGTAAAAAGCATGTTTTTTTGTATTAAATAACAATTGAAAGATAGTTAAAAATATGGCCAAAGTTTTAAAAAATAAGCATATTCCACAATGTCAGAAGAAGTTCCTATGCGTTATCCAATATTTCATACATTAACGTTCTATATTTAGATTATCCATTGGTTAGTGTTAGTTACTCATGTCAACGGTGCAACAGGCCGTCAAAAAGTGTAGTTCCGCATAATATTCGTTTTTGAAACGTCTCAGTTTATCTCTTTAAATTCAAATGACCTCTGTCTTTGAAATATCTACAAAAAATCTATACTTTAATAAAACATTAACCTGCTTTTTAAACTTTCGCGTTGCGTTGCAATAACTATCAGACATGGTTTAAACGTAAATAAAAACTTCTGAGTTGCTATTACTTACTGCTCGGCGCTTCGGCTGTATTGCAACAGTTGACTCGTGACCACGGCAGTTGCAATACAGCCGAAACGTCGAGCAGTGAGTAATACCAACTCATAAGTTTTTATTCGCGTTAAGACCCGTCATGTCTTATAGTTATTAACCTGCTTTCCAAGACATAAGTGTGTCACTATCAACTTCCGCACTCCAGACTGTTTTTGAAAATGTTCAGACCGATGGACCGGGGATTCAAACCTGGGACCTCTGGTAGCGACTAGCGAAGTGACTACTATACCACCGAGACAGTTAAAAACGTATTCTCGTAGTGTAGTGTGGAGTTGTATTTTGTGATCAAAAAATACTTACGATAGAATACACAACAATATCAGTCACACCTGAAAGTTATAGTTTGCGCGAAAGAAGTCGCGGGTAACAGCTAGTCATCATAATCATCATCATTATCAGCCAAAGGACGTCCACTGCTGAACATAAGCCTCCCCCACGGCTTTCCACAACGACCGGTTGTGAGCGGTCTGCATCCAGTGCGATCCTGCGATCTTACAAGGTCCTCTGTCCATATTGTCGGTGGACGTCCTACGCTGCGCTTTTGGTCGAAGGGTCTACAACTTTTCTGCCCTATCGGCCATCAGTTCTATGCGCTATGTGCCCTGCCACTTGAGCTTACTGATTCGTAGGGCTATGTCCGTAACTTAGTTCTTCTACAACTAGTAAATAATATAATTTTAACTAGAATAACCTGCACAGTTATAGTTAACCTTTTTCTGCACGAAGCACATTGCTAATGTGCAAAAATATATAAGTAAACAAAATAGAAGGCAAGCGGGAAAAACAGCGGCTCTCCTCACACAGACTCTAATGTAATTGACTAGCTTTTTGCTTTAACCGCCGCGTGAGGTTAGAGGCTGCGCTTTTTAAAGCACATCATTTTCATTTAGAACAAGTCCACATTAGATAGCTGAAACTTGGCAGCAGTTGGTAGACAACTACCTTGATATGTGAAATAGTGGAGGTCGGGCAAACAGATAAAGTTGTATACAATTTTCATTTTATTGTTATTACATTTAATTGTCACTCAATAATAAGTAAACATCTATTTATTTTTGAACTTTATTTATGTAATATAGCAAAGGTAATTGCTGTTCGCCAACGTAAATAATAAACAGTAAAACAATATTAATGCGAACCTTTATTACATAAAGGACAATACTGCCAAAAAATAAGTATCCTAATTAATCCATAGCTCATAAACGCATTTAACAATATTTACTTACACATTTTTTTTGTCTATGGTTTTCTGCCAACGTCAATTTTTTTTCCTAAAGTGACCCTAACGCCATCTAGTGAGAGCTGTAAAACGATGGGAGAAAACTGCTCATCAAGGTATCCTGCCGTCCAAGTGCCATTATAGTTAAAACTCTCCTTGTAACAGATTTATTTGGCCCCTGCTCGGTAGGTTTTACGGCCGTGGAGAGTCCATACAGCCCAAATAATTTATGATATATCTAGTTTTTTTATGACTGTTTTTACTTAAACAAGTTTTTTTAACAAATCTGCTATGCAATGCGTTTACTGTCTACAATACTACACGTTTACTGTCTAAAATACTATACGGCTATTTTATATTGCAAGAATATTAACAAGTAGTGGCCTAATCTAGAGCTTTCATACACTGGAACATAGGTGAATGTCTCTTGCAGGTAATTGAAAAAAAAATTACAATCTGTTGACGGTCGCTGTTGCGAATATTTGAAAGAACGAATGCCTACAAAGACAAGCTTTGGACTGCGTAATTTATAAATCGGTGCGTAGATCTTCTGCTCAAATAGTCTTGCAAAAATTCAACCTAACTACGTAATTCCAAAGAAAATTCAACAATTTTTTCCAAGCGGAGTCGGGGTTAACTGCTAGTCTGTACATTATGACGTGCTTCTATCTTTTTGTTAGCAGCGAAACAGTATTAGTAAATTACTTTTAACCACGCGCTCTCATTCCAACTTATACACTGAAAATGAAACTTTTGCGCCTCTTTCTTGTTTTTTTTTGGCTGTGTTGCATCTACAAAAATACGGGTTGTATGAGCTTGTTACCATTTGCATGGCGAGAATGCGTTTCATGAAGCCATTTGGATACGTTCGTGACGTTTTGAATGGTGTTTTAGGTAGAGCTGGGTCTCTTGTCGATGTTGTTAGGCTAATCTCGTTAAATTAGGTAAATATAGTCGATGGAGTTAAATCATGACCGTAGCAGCTAAACACTTTGGACACTTTTATAATCCCCTTTTTAGCCATTTGTAGGCAGCGCGCGTAGGATGTTCAGACTGCCTTGTAGGATAGATAATGGCAGATATACTCCCCAAACCTTTGACAAACGTAAGACATGATTTATTAGGGAACGAGGATTACGATCATTACCTAGTTGAGGCAACATGTGATAAAGTAAAGCATGAGTTGAGGCGTGTGTTGGAAGGCAACCTTCATGCTTTATATATCGACGATATTTTTTGTTTACGTTGTGATTCTCTGAAAGCTCTTGTCATTCCATGTTATGTACTTCTCCTGTGTATTGGCAAAATGTAAATATTATAGTATTATATACATCTCGTATTTCCGGATTACTTTGGTATCATTTACTCTCCCAGTACACTGCACTACGCCTCAACAAAGGTTACGGGCCTTTGTTCATCAAGTGCTAAAAAGGGCGCCCTCTCTATTTTGTCTTAACTGATTTCTCTTGATGAGCTCGCTCAATCATAGACTTTTCTTCGCATTATTGAGAGAAATCCCTCGCGGCCTGTGGCCTGTTGTGAGCCTACCCTTTGTAGGTATTATCGACAAGTAAACGAAATGAATAACAACACTATGTCGTGACGTTTCGGCGGGCGGGCGTGTGCAAGCCATATCCGGCATTAGATAGGCCACGTATTGGCTTTGTTATTTTTATGTTCCAAGTAATTGGCTCGCAAATTGAGTTGTTACATTTATAGCTCTAATAGGATTAATCCTTCTTAAGTATTCAATATGTTATAGTTTTGGCCAAAAACAACTATGGTATTAGAGTCAGGCTGAAATATGGAAGTCATATGATATTAAAGACTTAAAAAGTAAATAACTTAGTTGCACGCTTTTCATAAGGAATATTCGCAAGCCTTTTATTCATTAGCTGTTCAAAATATTTTCTTTCGAGTTACGAATCTCATCTTTACCTCTTTAAATAATTGTAGATTTCACTGGAAACGGTAACTTTTTTACACAATTTTTTGCGTCATTTGGACGGATTAAATATTTAGTAACATTGAATCATAGGTATATCGTAAAACAATGCATCATCATCATCAAATTTAAGTGCTAGGCTTTTGTAGGTAGGGGAAGATAGTGTAGTGGTATCCCTCTTGCCTTCCACACTGCAGTTTTAGAACCGGAGGTTTTCTGCCTTCCAAGAGGCCCAGTCAAAAGTCTTTCCTGATACACTATATCTTCAGCCTCCTGCCAGTACTGATGTTACTGCTACCCAACATATTTCTCTAAGTTGTAACTCCTCAAAGCACATTATAGGCTGCTGTATTTATACAATAATCTCTGCGTACCAGATACAAGACAATGTAATCTGTGACCGAGATGTTGTTAGGATAGTAATTGGGTTATATTTTAGTAGCTTTAGAACAACTTGATTACAATAATTTCAGAACATTGTGCCTATGAATTTAGGATAACAATTAACGGGTTAATATTCGACACGACAGTTAATTAATGTTTGTGGATTATGAATTATGTACTCATGTTATATCTGAATTTGAAGGAATTTGTAATTAATCATGTGCAATTAAGAGTTATCTATCTTGCTATCTTGTTCAGATACAAAAGTATGAGTGCATCATTTCAATCAAAGGCTTGTTGGTTACAACCGGGAGGATATTATTGTTGATTCAAAAACATTCTTGTTTTTTTTATAGGCTTGGTTAAAAATGAAGAAACGAGGGAAGAAATAATCATATTCTACTAGATTAAAATAATTAATTTTGGGAATCAGTCCACAATTACCAAATTTCAAGGATCAAGCTTATTGACACGAAAGATACCTACGCTATGACTAACGCCCTTTTTGTAGTCTGTTACCACTGAAACCTTTTTCACTGCAAGCTGTTTAAAATAAAGGACAGACAACGTTCTGTTGCCTGTAAGAATGCAAACTTGGCCGGCCTGTTAAATTATATTTTAATTTGAAACGTCTCGATGGTTCGTTGCTCGAGTAGCTTTTTCATGTGTTCTGTCTGTACTTTGTTGTTTTATTTTTATAACACTTCTTAGCTGTGTAACGTCAAGTTATTGAAGCTGTTAGATAGAATTATGTCAACTTTCTTCTTTATGGCGATAGCCTAGCTAGATATTTGATTACGAAATCTATTCGATCTGTTGATATTTATTCAAAATATTCCTTGATCGGAACGTCCAAAGTAAGACTAAAGTTACATCGGGTAATATTTTTTTTTTTATAAAATTGACTTTATCTACTTGACAGAGACATTATGTATGATATTAGATGTACTCACAGATGCATGGGTTTCAAAACCTATCAGGTTTTCCAAGTTTCATGAACAGAATCGAGGGCGCAATGAACAGTAAAAATATCAAAACTACTTTTCAGTTGTAAACCCATGTTGGATCTCTATACACGACCTTCTTTTATTTGGCGCACGCTGCATGTTAGCCAATCCCCCGATTGGGCATTCCGTCATAAAATTCTGAAATAAACAATAATTTAAACTGAAAAACCAAATTTTCTTTATAAATATAGGTGAAAATATGGTGTGTTCCCCTTATGCCCACCCGTTTCCACCCCATTTTACGAGCGAAGTCGTAAAGCGGGCTGCGACGGCGAAATTCTATTTTTGAAGTTTATATAACTCCTGGCGGGGCGGCCAGTCGCTCCACGCATTTGAATCTGGAATCCCTTTGTTTAGAAATCCGTTAGCGAAATTAGGTGTTGTTCTTTTTTTGTAAGTTAAACGGGGGCGGTACATTGGTTACAAGTAGAACGCACCGTTTAGTAATGGACATAGTGTTAAGTCATGTTTGGGTAATAAATTAGGGAGTTGGGCAAAAATGACGCCTATAGGCGGGGGCGGTCTTTCAAATGAATAAGGTCAAACATTTTTGGCGATGAGGCGGGTATTTGGGTCATTGTCTCTTCTTTATTGTTTGTCAAAATGATAACACAAAAGGTAAATAGATTATGTTCAAGCATCCGAGTCAGGGAAGTGTGGGAACTTCCACAAACAATGTCAGGGCTTTACCCTGAAATGTTTGTGGAAGACTGTATTTATTGTTTGGCGTACATAATCTTTAGAGTCAGAATTTAAAGTCTAACATCACAAGGTGGTTTAAAGATTGCTTTCAAGAAGCTATTAACCAATTATTTAGGTTCGGTTAGGTTTTGTTGTAAAGTGACATGTCAGACTAAGTTTTAAAGACCTGAACCCCAATCACGAAAAACTATGGACTGCGTAAGCGTATCGAGAAATGTCAAAATCCATACTAAAAAGTAATTTCTTTACGCACCGCCAGAGGCGCTAGTCCAATTTCCATACGAATTGTCATTTTTCGATGCGCTTACGCAGTCGATAGTTTTTCGTGATTGGGGTACTGATTGAAAATTGTCCTGCCTTCGTCTCTGAGATTTAATTGACCATGTAGTAGGCCCTGCTACGCGTCCATTCACTCGCACACAGGTTTAGCGCAAGAAAGAGAAGGTAAAAAACTAGTATCCCTCCCTCCTTCCTGCGCCTCACAGCACAGCCAGCCGCCTGTCGCTCATTCGTGTCCGTGCGCGCGCGCCGTTCCGACGCACGCAGTAACCACAGCAAAAAGAAAAAACCGTTAAGTTTTTTATTTCGTGCTAAACGAAAGTTACGTTAATGTGATATTCATACTGAAAAAATTAAAATGTGAACGTGAACTGAAGTTAAACGCATAACCCAGCGTGGCTGCTACATGCATGCTTTACGCTTCGCGGCCGAGCTTTTACGAGATACTAGCCAGTCCGCATTTTAACGCTCCGAATCAATACGCGATATTGATCTGTAGCAATTTTTTGGCCGAGCTGGCACGTGATGCCAGCCAGTCCTAATTATCTTGAATCGAGACGTATGGTATGCGTTGCTTTCAATAAACCTACCCTTATTTTCATTGCGTTTCGACAAATGAAAAAAGTGAACTAATGGGGCCACAAAGGCATTTCATTAAAAATGTTAAGCAGCGCTGACGACGCGCCATCAGGGCCTCTCAGTGTGAAGCGTTCCTCGCCCACACTCATCAAGCCCCAACAGGCATCATAGTGTGTCCTGCCTATGCCAACGCGACGCCATGCGCCGTGAATTGCTTGTTTGTTACGGTGAACTACCGTCCAACAATCCTAGCGCTTCAACGTCTCGCGCTCGAAATCAGAATCCGACCAAATAAAGGTAAGGTCTTTTTTCATTAAAGCTAGCTAAGCTTGAAGCCGTACTACGTGTTACGGGCTACCGTATTCCATTCGTGGTAAAACCACGACCGAACACTTGACTCAGTCAATCTTTTGACATAGATTGGAATTGAGTTTAATTTGAGCTTTTACACTTACAAACAAAAGGAGCAATATATATGTTTTACTAAGTACTTTTTTGTAAGCACCGAAAAACAATAGTGGCAGCAGATTTATTTCAAATCTAATAAATTTATATTTATTTTGTACATTTTTACCTGAAATTTTAAAAATGAAAGACTTAAGAACACTATAACTGCCTAGACTGATAAACATAAGTACGTATAGTGTTACCTGCGATGCGGTGCACGCTCCTTATTTTTTTCCCCAAAGCTCTAAAAACGGTACTTTATACATCGATACTACATAGCTCACAATATTATGGTCCTATGTCTGCAATTGATTACAACTCTTTTTTATTTATTTCTGGCTAATGGCTATAAAACTTGTCTTGCTAGACAATGCTATGGAAAACATAACATCGCTTATTAAATGAAATATTTAACATTACTTAAATATCGAAGTTTACGGATTGTATAAAAAGAAGACAATTATTATTTTTTAAGTAAGCAAGTTCTTACTTACATTTCTGTTTTCTACTCAATGCATATATGGTTGGGTCCATATAAGAATTATGTAAAACTGATTTTATTTACTCATTTATTTATTGCTCACAATTTAAATAGCTATGCTAATAATATTGAGCTTTGCTCATTAACTGGCATTTGTATGATTCTGAATGGTGGAATATTTACAGTAGGTACTTATTCAGTCTTGAAATCCAACTAAGATTTGTTTCACTCCTCAGTTAATAATTCGGTACAGCTTAGATTTTATTAACCGACGTAACAACAACCAGCTGGAAAGCGTAATGTGTTTTTGGTTTATACCAATGAGTTTTCTTGTTAAATTGCGAAATCAATATAGCACTACCGTCATATTCGATTTAAATAGGTAGACGGTAATTAATTGTTTTAGATGCTATTTTATTTTTCGAAAAATATGGTGTGATATGCACTAAACTTTTCATGTATGCTTCTTAGATTAAATCGTCGCAAAGTTCGGTACTTAATGTGGAGTCTGAAAAACTAAATAAAGATCTGTGTCCATTATCTTCAGAAAAGATCGCCTTTTCTTCAGATAATGGACACAGATGCCTGATGCCTGAGCCACCGCCAACAAAAAATTGTGACAACCATAGGTCAACTTGAATTGACTTTAGTTTTTTATGGGCTTGTTTTTTTTTCTCACCATTTACCACCACAAACACCACCGAAGAATAATTCAAACATAGAATGACCTATTGTTTGAAGTACTATTATTATTCTTTATATTTTTTGGCTATATTTATTCCACTATTTACACACCTACGTTAAAGTTTGGATAAATAAAAGACATGGTCATTATTGTACAAATTACAAAAATCGATCTTTTTAAAACAAAAGGCAGCAACGCAGCATCAAACCTAAATTGCACTACAAGCATCTAATT
Source organism: Pyrausta aurata (assembly GCA_963584085.1). Lineage (NCBI taxonomy): Eukaryota > Metazoa > Arthropoda > Insecta > Lepidoptera > Crambidae > Pyrausta > Pyrausta aurata. Next base: position 12,139,800 of record OY757264.1, on the reverse strand, counting down.
TGAGTTATTGGGAATATAAACTATGCATATTTTTCCCACTATATTCTGTGATTTAAGAATTAACTTTATCGAGTAAATATCTTCTATCATCATCAGTTTTTTTTCCAACTAATCACATACACCCACTCCACAACCATCTCCCCAGCAAAGCCACTATGATATTAGGAAACCATTCATATGGAAACATTGCTGCATTAACTATAAAACAGATTATATTATTTTATGAATTGTATCGTTTAATTGATGTTTAAAAGTATTGAATATACTATGTTAAATAAATTTTCAAAGGAAATCTTGTCTTAATATTCACCAATCACTTAGGTATGGTGAAACAATTGCCGACCACAAAATAATAACCGATCATGGTCTGCCAAGTTTTAACATATTTTTTGCAAATGTTATTTTTTACGCTCGTTCTTATACTCTTGCGCCGTAAGACGTCGAGTAGTTCGACGATTTATTTATAAAACCTGAAAGTAATTTATTTATTACAAAGAATAATGCTTGAATCTTTTTATTTATCATTTATATTTGAGGGTGTTTTAATATGTATGAAACCAGTGTTCCCTGGTGACATCGATCTATGACATACTTGTTGTAACACGACATATTCATTTACTTTTGGACTTCTTGTCACAATAGGTACCCTAATTTTGAATCATCAAGATTTATTTTACACTGCTCATAATATTGAAACAAGTCTCATCTGAAGCCAAATAAGACACAAATACATTGGCGGCACAATAATTGCGGAAATGCACATTGCCATTACCACCAAAAAAGAAGAACAAGTCACAAATATTTGTCAAACTCATAGAAAATATAAACTTAAATAAAAATAAAGTATCTCATCAAAACCAAATCGATAAGATAGGATCGCATTTTTTTTATTATTTTTTTTTAAATGTTACCCTCAGTAATTCAGATATATTTTATCCAGTCAATATTTATGAGTATTTTTTTTCCGACTATGCGCCGACTATCGAATACTCGGCGAACATTCCTGTGCTGGAAGTCTGAAGCGTCATGTTTAATATTTCGCGTAGATAATTTCAATATTTTTATTTTCTACTCCATCTAATATCCTTCTAACTTACATAGCTAAATCTTTAGTAAATCTAAAAAAAAAAAAAAAATTTAAGCTTGATTAAAACATTATTCTCAATCAGTAAATACACGAAAATACCAATTTTGTCTCAGCTTTTTTCGAGCGCCAACTGGTGTTTTTTACAAGGAACTATGTCGAGACTTCCGCGCCTGGTTGATAAGTTAAATATTAGGCAAACGTCGGGTTAGGTGGTACCAAAACTTCTATCGGAGAAATCGTTTGCGCTCGTATGACCTTATAAAGCCACAACGCCCCAAGAGGTCGTTTCCAAGCTTCTTTAGAAAAAAATTAAATCATTTAATCATTACCTACTTCCTTAATGCTTTCAAGTTTTGATAACGATAATATTTCAAATTCATTGAAATATCGTATTCTTATTGTAACCCAGAAAATAATAATAGCGTTGATATACACCGATGAATACATCTAAAATCTTATATACCCACAAATGAACCAACTATTTTTGTTTACCAATAATCTTACACTTATTACAACAAAACATTTTCTTTAGAATTCAAAATTCGAATAATAAGTATTTTGTTTTCGGTATACGGCTGAATATATTTCAAACAGCTGAATAAATACATAAATACCCAATACTTAAAAGTAATCGAATATCATGCGTGTATTTTTTACAAATCTATGATTGTAAAATACGTTAAAACTGCAAGACAAAAATACTCTCCAATACGCCCGTTGAGTGCATTAAAAATGATAGGGCGCTGGATGAGAAGTATTTCTGTATGTAGCTTTCGCAATCTGTCTCAACAATACGTATTTCGTATTTATTTGCAATTTTTATAACAGACCAAAAAAAAAAAAGGGAACTAAGAAATTTTCGTCCTATTTCAGTTAAGATTACTAAAATTATTATTGTATTTACATATTCTTGGAGTTAAACATTAATAATATATATATATATAATATAAAAAAAAAAACTAATAAATATCTTCTTTCTTTCCCATTAAAGAAATTACTTATCATGCACCCATAACAATAGTGCATAATGCCAAACATGGTAACATAAAACATTTTTGTTATTTAAATGATCATTTTAATAATCAAAGATTACTAACTATAGAGGTGTCAACTTATTTTTGTAACAACATTGATTTACTCCGAACATCTACATGGTCAATTAAATCTCAGAGACGAAGGCAGGACAATTGGATGATCAAACGAACTTACCTGTAAGTGAAGTTCGATCCAAATTGTCCTGACTTCGTCGAAGAGATTTAAGTTCCCACCCTTCCCAATTCCCATAGGTACGTGTATTTTCTGCAAAAATTGTTGCCACCCGTACCATAAATCAATGTTGTACATCTGGAACATCGGTCTCCTTGCTCTGAAATGAATGAGCGACAGGCGGCTGGCTGTGCTGTGAGGCGCAGGAAGGAGGGAGGGATACTAGTTTTTTACCTTCTCTTTCTTGCGCTAAACCTGTGTGCGAGTGAATGGACGCGTAGCAGGGCCTACTACATGGTCAATTAAATCTCTTCGACGAAGTCAGGACAATTTGGATCGAACTTCACTTACAGGTAAGTTCGTTTGATCATCCAAGTATGTAATTCAACTACACATTTAGCAACTTGCAAAGTTCAAAAGCTAGATAGCGTGGGTAAATTCCATGTAGGTAATGACTTGCGTAGTTTGTGACAGTATCTACTAAAGATAATAACGCGCTGAACAAACAACCATTCCAAACAATCCGTCGGCCATCTCATGAAATTCAAATTGACTTAAAAATACTCGGTCATAGATCGTGCAAAAAACGGCAAGATGCACTAAATAAAGCCGTTGTCTTCGATAAACAAGTTGAGGCGAGGGACGCTGGCATGCGTTCAAGATGCGTGATTATACGACCCTATGGGACAATCGATTGTCCTCTAAGGCTTGTTACACACTTGCTGTGGTCATAGCATCGACTCTACTCGAGTAACAAAAGCTATTAACAAAACTCGAAAACTTTATTGCCTACACTTGGCTTGGTCTGGAGTCATGGGCAAACGCATTTTTATATCATTACAAAAATGTCTTCAAAAAGTCAGTTAGAATTCTTACGAGTGATTTCACTCTTGTGTAGTCTCTGAATATTCATTTTGGACTTGTTCTATGTAGTTCCAGGCTATAAATAAAGCCTTAAAATTTTAAATATCTTGATTTAAAAACAAATTAATTCACATTGAAATCGGTAAGTTTAAGGCGTGTGTGGTATTAATGTATGTAACTGCCTTTACGCATGTTTGTAGTGCAGTCTCAATAAAGGGCACTCCACCCGAAGTTACTTATAACTTGTTGCTGTTGCCAAGAAAAAACGAGTCACCGATGAGTATACAGCCTGTTTGGTTTAACAACTTCATATGCTCTATATTTTAAAGTCTTTTCACCAGTTTTTCAGATGCATAAATCAGTGGTTTGTGTTATGAAAAAAAAGCGTTTCAAAAGACAAAAGTTGCAAGATCGAAATTAGGAATGAGATAAAAAGTAAAACAAAAAACATTATCATGCGATTCATAACCCCTTTTTACTAAACTTTTGTTTCTCTTTTGGAAGGTTTTATACTTTTCGAATATCAAATCTAAAAGATTAAAGATAACACAATATAATATCTGAAGACATATCAAGCGTTTAGTAATTAATATAACTTACCTATATTTATGACTATTCCAACCAGGTTTGCAATACCTAATATTCAGTTCACTGGCAACCAGTAATTATCATAGTACCAGCCCATACACACATATTTACTATATTAACAATCGCATAAATTCAATCAGTTGAACCGATCGACATTGGTTATAGTGATGTCTATCGATTTTAACAATAATTTCGATTAAGCCTTTGTCAAACCTATAGGTTTTATTGTACAATATTAGTTGAAATATGCGTGGCATTTTAGGTTTTTTTTATTTTACTGCCGGAAAAAATTTTTTTTGTTATTTTATCTCACTAATGGTTTCCAGCGATGCCTTTTAATTGAACTCGGTTTTTCTTAAATTCATATAAGTATAATTAACTTACTTTTGATATAAGTTGTCTTTTTTCCATTTTAAACAACGCTACATCTTTAAGACCTTTTTGAGTCCCATATTTGTTTCTTTCAAATCACACGTCTATTTAATCCTACAAAACGCACCTAACCTAAACTGTTTTTGTCCTTATAACAAAATTGAAACTTTCTAAATTTTGCTACGATAACGCACATTACCGCCATTAGTCCACCAACGCATTCGCATGCGGCAGCTATGTGGCTGAACAATACCGACAAGGATGCAACTACTACATCTAGCTATGTTAGAGCAAGACGCATGCAGATGCGGCGGTGGACTAACGGCGAAAACGCTTCAATTTTATCGATAGCATTCACTCAAACATTGGCATGTGTACAGCACTAGTCGCGGCCTAAGTTATTAATGACTCTAACGCAGATCCATGGCCCAAATATAATTAGTGGGTAATTGTTGCGGCCTGAGTTGTGGGCATCGGCTCGAGGGCTCCATCCAAATGTGGTCGAGTCGTATTTCAATACGTTTCCATCATTTTGAAGTAATGGTATAGGCATTTGAATAGTGGTAGGTATTTGCCGACGTAATGATGGTTTTATATAAGAAATACTATTTGCTTTTGTAGGGATAGAATACCTATCACTAAGTACTTATGTACTTATTACGAATAATAAACCTAGAAGGTCCTTCTAAAAGATCTGAGTAACCAGGTCTGTAAACTATCTGTTCTGTAAATAATCTTATCAATAATGCTTATTTAACAGAATTTAACTAAAACTAAACAAGTTTACATTTAAAGTTGTAAATGGCATAGGTTTTTATTCACTGACCTAAATTATATGGTCGAAATTAAAACATGAAAATTGGTCGGAATCAAAACAAAGCAAAACGCATCCAGATAATTAGGTATTTGTCTTAACTTAAAGTAAGGAATTTCTTGCTTTGACTTCATTTCAAACAAAATGTTAATAACAAAAGCAGTCGGGAATCTCCTTCCGGAAGACGCGACGGCTAACAAACCGGAAGAATTTAATTTCCCCTAAAAACCGACGTTCGGTATAAAGTACGTTATAATTTTCATTACTGCACACAACACAAGACGCTTTACGAATAGTGATGTGCTTGAACATTGAGAAAAAGTGATCGAGAACAATTACATTAAATCACATAAAAATAGAATCAAATGTAAAAGATTTTTAGCTGAAACTAAGACACATTCTCAATTATTCAAATTCAATCTGAAATGCTGTAAATAAAGCGGTTGATATTTCATTTCGATTCTTCTTCTTCTGATTTCCGATGATAATATTTGATAGTTGTTAAATTATGTAGGTATTTAGTTAAGTCACAATTGAGTATTTTTCTGCACTCATGTTCTAAGAATAGAAGCTGAGCGTTTTGCTATGCACTGTTGAAGAAAACGAAGTTTAGAACTTTGGATATTTAGCGTGTAAAATGCGAGATATAAATTTGCTAGCAGTGTAAAGTTTGAATCATAAACGTTACACTACATTATCAATTCTCTACTAGTTTCCCAATTTTCAGCACTAAAATATATCGATAAAACACTCAATTTCTCATCACTTTCAGACCGCAAGGGTAATGAAAAGATGAGACAACCGCGTCGCTTCACCGTAAATGCGGCTTTTATTTTCTAAACGACATAACTAGGAGCTCATTTTGAGATATAACTTGTATTCGGAAGTGAACTCTCGCCGATTTTGCGTCGAGATGTCGTTTCCAAGATTGGAATTTTAATGAAGTCATATCTGTCGTTTACCGTGTTTCGGATGATAAGATTACATGTGAGAGGCGAATCAACTGAATAACCATTGTTTTACTCTATAGGGAATTTTTACTATAAGTAAATGGGAATGACACTCCTCATCAACTTTCGACAAACAATTATAATAATAGTCCCCCTAGCCGATTTCGACTACGGTGGCCAGTACTGCGACCAATTGACTGCGCGGGACATATTATAGTGCACAAGTATGTGCGCTAACCATAAAATTAATATTCCTATCGGAAGGGATAATAATTCTATGGCGCAAACACAGGTGCACTCTCTATTCCATTTACTCTCATAGCCCGATGGGACAGCAATCTGACACGACCGTTGAGAGATCAGGCGCAGGACCAACGGCTTTCCGTGCTTTCCGAGGCACGAGGGTGAAACACCGCCAACTTCCAAACTCCGGGCTTCCCCGAGAATTTTTAAACAGAAAAACTCAGGTACATATTTTTGGCCCGACCCGGGAATCGAACCCGGGACCTCTGGCGTAGCCGTCGCTTTAAAGTACGACCCTTTAACCGCTGCGACACCGAGGCAGTTAAATAATTATAATACCATGTGACAATAAATTTGAAATGGGGTAAGAAAAATGTAAAATAGTTAAGAACACTGTAATTGGTATACAGAGGATCAATGGATCAAAGCATAGTGAGAAAAGGCTTAGGTTAGGTATAGGCACCATGTTTTGTCTTGAACTCTAAGCTAGCTGTCTTATGTTTAACGCATTTTCAAACTTGACCTATTTATCGTATGAAATTATTTCGATATGACAATGTTATTATGTCATTTTAAGTTCAACATCGGAATCATAAGCTTTTGATAAAACCTAGTCTGTGTAACTTCCGTTCCTAAAGGTTTTTGCTTGTACTTTGACTTTACCTATTTCAACACTTAATATTCGCCCTTTCCGTCCGTTGCAGCTTACAACATGTAAATGAGTACAATAATTAATTATTATCCCCTTGGCTGAAAAGGTAAAAATTGGGAGCAAGCCGCTACCATTTGTTTAGGTTATTTGTGTAACAAACTCGTTTTTAAAGATTACCCAAATTCAGGTTTAATGTTGACGTTAGTAAGAGCTTGGGCTCACTTGTCGGATTGCTGAAATATTTTTACCTTACCAAGCAAAAATACACTAATTTTAATGCTTACTTATTCAAAAGATTTAAGATTTTTTTCCACTTACACTTTGAACTTAGAAATATCTTGTACTGTTTATGGGACACAATGACAAAATAATATGATAAAAACTTCGTCTTGTTCTATAAGTGGTATTTGCTTTGTCGAAAAATCATAAATCATTGAGCTCTACAAGTAAGTTTTCATTAAAAAACATTTTTAAAGGGTAATCAAATAATTAAAAAAAATGTGTTTCTGCAAATGTCATTAAGCACCAAAGTCAATCTCATCAAAAACCTATCAACGGATATATTTATTGAACTTAATTTACTTTTTAATCAACTTCAAAGCGATTCGAATAGGCTTAATTCAATGTTTCGCCAAAATTTAAAATCTTACTTTTTGATCTTAAGAAAAGTTGTAAATAAATCTTAAACAGAATCTCACAGATTTGGAATTTAAAATGGTAAAAAAATGTGGCATAACTTGTTATCAGACCGAAACTTCGATAAACGTTTATTTTTAAATCAGATTCAGAAGTAAACTTCTCTAGATAAAAAGCTATCCTAAAATCAGGTCACGCGTATCAAGGGTAGGATCTGGATTTATCCGAGGTTGTCACGGTTCGGATAAATGTTTTTAAGGGAACTTGTGAAACAAAACATTTTTTGCCGCTGGAGCTGGGTCATTAATCTGTTGTAATACCCACCTGGATAGGGCTGCCTACGAAGATTTATTTCGCTTTTTTATCTGGAACTGTTGTTTGGATTTTTCATGGTGCAATGTACTCGAGAGTTTGTGATATAGGACAGCGAATAGTTATTATTTTTGACTTGTCAGAATATTGGACAAGTAAACTGTTTACCGAAATATGTTTTTTTCGTCTTAAATCTTGAATGAATTGAATTCTCATCGGACTTTATAGTTTAACCCCCTTATTCATAACAACTCAAACGGTCTTTTTAACCTATTTTAGCTATAAGGGTATGTTTCTATTTATATAGTCATGTCCTTAACTAGTCACAAAAACGCCTTTAAACATACGGATCTTGCCTTATTATCATTATCTACTTATGTATTTTCTTATGTACTAAATTAGCACTTAAATTTGCCTTTGAATAGGCAAGATAGTGCGACTGGACTAAGACCCTTTCTAATCCATCTAATCTAATTTTAACTATACTCTATCACTCTCAGTCACACGTGACATAATCCTTTTATCACCAACCATTTTTAATTTTTATTCATGTGAGGTATCAATTTGTTTTTTCTCAAGCAAGCATCCTTGTTCGGTAATCGTCGGGGAATCTCGGCCGGTCTCGGCACAGTTTCGCCAGTTATCGCAGACGTGGGCTCGCATTAACGCAGACGAAATAAGGGTGAGGGTATGCTGAGGAGTGTAGCACGGAAGGATAAATGGAACAAATCTGAGAATGTGTTGAGTGTCAGATTGCCAGGGTGAATTAGTATAAATAAGTAACTGTTAATTGTCAGTCTTTGAACATCTTTTAACTCTGAACAATTCTCAGTGATTGAACTTTTAATTTAGAGATTGCGAGTTTGCTATTCTGCCATGTAGACCATCAAATTGATTTAAATAGCCTTACTGAAATATGAACCATCAGGTGAAGTTGGTCAAATGCGCGTTTTTATCGCTGTTTATTGTAAGTAAAAGTAAAAAAAAAAACAATTTCAACAGATCGTTTACATCACCTTTACATGTTAGATTTTCCTATTTTAGTCAGTTTCCAGCTTTATGCCCAGACATTTGTTACAAAGAAACCAGTGAAATCATAATAAATAATCGGGAAAAAAGAGCGTATTTTTCTTATAGGCAGCCTAAGACGGCAATGGCCCACGGCGTTTGCCCTAGGGCCCATTTTGTGGGGCAAACCTTTCTTTATGAGCTCGATTTGTCAAGATGGTATGACTCGAAAGCAGTGTAAATTATTTTCAGTCAATTTTCATCTTTAAGTTTCAGAAGATAGAGTTCAATCTCAATTAAAATGTACTGAAGTTTTGAATTAGGCTGACGAATTCATGGTACCCTAAGTCCCTAGGGTTACTGACCTCGTATTTGCATTTACGTGGTTTTATTATTGATGTTGACTGTTGATGACGATACCCCAACACGATTTAGATATGTAAGTTATGCGTAATAAGGGTGGCAGTCTAGGGAGTCATTTGAAAACTTTGAAGATGCTTGAGAATAATGATCCAATTTGAATATTTTTTTGGTGGCCGAAGATTTTTCGGGCGATGAATAATACTTAAGGCTTTTGAATTTTAAGTGAGTGGTTTATTCATTTAGGGAGGGTTTAAGAAATTAAAAATTCTATTAAGTTTGTGTATGATAATGTAAAAGCTGCGTTAATGATTTATGACTAAAGGCGTAATTTCATAGTGTACCTACGTCGTCGTATAGAGGTACCATGAATCGGCGATTAGATCGAAGATACATGTTACACGTTTTTATATGCATTATTTTAATAAGGAGCTTGAAAAGAAGATATTAGAGATTCTATCTGTATGATGTTAGCTAGGGTTCTAATTCTGTTTTTACTAAAAACTTACTAAATAACTTCCCATATTCAAGAAAAAGTGACACTGACAGTGCCTCTAAGCACAAAGTTGTTTTAACTAAGCTATTGAAAGATTTCGACAGAACATCAATAAGCCCGAACCGCTTATTTAATGGTTCCACGTTTAGAGCCCAGATACAGCATTATAAATGGCAAGGTCTTACTTTGTCAGGCATTGCAAACTCTACCCTTCACCCTCGCACATACTCTTATACTGGTATGAGAAAATGGGACAGCTAGATTTGAAATATGAAAAGACTTTCAGAGTAGAGCCTTCCTATCCCGGCCTTGTAACGCCAGACACGATTTTACGAGGCACACTAAAACGAATATACTTGTACAGTTGTAAAAAATAAGTTATTATTCTAAGATTCGGGTCAGCTGAAACAATAGATAGCAGTAAAGTCCTTATCACCTTTGATGTTCTATAATTTTTGGGTCCGTTTCGGTCTGAATTTGAAACTTTGTCGTTTTTCGTGCGGTGCATAAATCAAAAATCATAGATAAAAGGCTGTCTAGCCTTCCATCAAACTTACGACCTTACTGGATATGAATAGAGAGGAAGATAGAGAGAAGTAGCTATGTCTACTCGGGCCTGGGTGGTAAGGTATTACCGTTGTTTCTGATTTCCACCACACAGGTGCATTAGCTAGGGATCAGAGCAATGTATGTGATTGCTGCCCAATATTTGGTAATTTTATCCGGTTTTGTAAAATATTTCAACATGTTATTTTAATATCTTGTGAAAGTGAAAAACCGTGAACTTATATTATAGTGTATCTATTTCACTTTTCATAGTGGCGATGGCAAAACAACGACGAATTTTTTTCGCGATTTCTACATGGTTGATTTTTAGCTACATTGCTTCTTGCTTGGTGTTTTAACCAACGCGGTTTTCTACAAAAAAATAACAGAACAAAACCGAAAATTATTTAATTAGCGATTACCACGAAATAATAGTTAGTGATGACTGGGTAATAGATTTTCAATATTTAATATCCCCGTATTGATTGGCGATGGCACCTCAATTGATTAGTGGAAATCCAAACGGTTTCCTGCTACGATCGATGAGAAGGAAGGTCGACTATTTATGTTCCATTTGAATAAATTGTACGCACTATTGTCATTTGTTCCATCCTTGCAATTCAATGTTTATAGTTGTGTGGTAGTAAGTTAAAAAAACTGAAGTAACTACATAAGGGTGGATTTCCCAACAGCAAAAACTGCGTGGCATCGATGAAATCGGTACTAAAAAACATAGTAATCATGTCCAATAATTTTTTTTCAGTTAGTTGAAATGGTAGCCTTTGTGAAGCACTAAGTATTTTATTATTTGGATGAATAGGTTTTCCAGAAAAAAAATTGAAACCTCGAAATCTTTCATTGCCATGTTTGTCCACACGACACCTTGATGCATATTATACCTTACTGATAAAAATCTATTGGTTGTTTATATTAAAACCTTTTTTTATTAACCCTTAACTTCGCAAAACGCCGAGCAGAAAAATCTTAGGTAAATGACCAAAGTGAAAAATCTTAATTTCTCAATTTTTTTTACTACAAACGGCTTCATGGCACTTAGGAATTGGCAAAAAATATATTTTGAATAATAATATTATTATGGTTTTAGAAATATCAGTAGTGCCCTATAAGGCACGTCGATCACTTCCCTTAAAATAACTCTTACCATATAATAGTGTATATGGGTGATTCTGCAGCTTTTCCAATGCTTCTAGCAGGGATATATTTTAAGTTATAATGCAAAAAATAAAACTCTTTGTTTTAAAATCATAAACATCTTTATTTGAAAACCTTATTGCCAAACATATTTTGAGTTTTAGTTAGAAAACTTACAAAAACTTAAAACATTTAGGGAAAAACAGTCTTTTAAATTAAAAAAACTTTAAAATATTATGAGATCAAAAATATTAAAATCCTAAATGATTTCTTCTAAACAAAAACTATAAAAATGAATAAATCAGACTCTTTATTAGATCAATATCATTATAGTGACCTGAAGTTAATTAACTTTTTTTGGCAATCATAACCTTTAAAACCGGCTATTAAACAACTATTAAATACCTTTTATATATTTTATACTGCTGTATACATACATTATGTAAAAAATAACTAATCTTATGTATCAAAAATAAACATCATTAAACAAAAAAAAACTATAAAAAAAACTTTTTTAAAAGGAATGTTGATTCAACTGAATCAACATTCCTTAAACTTTAATTCCTAGTGTGGTATTGTGTATTTGATTTGGTATTTCACAAATCAGTTTCTATTACCTTTTATGCACAAACGCATGCTACATTTGGTACATATAAAAATAGTTTTCCCCGAAACACATTCCCTGCAACGACCTTTAGATGTGACGTGCGGAAAGTGATTGGTCCCACCATCTTACCTTATTTCTTTAGCTGGTCGCTATTTAGGCCTCAATATTGTATTTATGATATCCTGTAGATTTATTCCTGCTGGAAATGGTTTTGGTGTTTGCAATTTGTTAGTGCGAGTCCACACACAGGATTGCAAGCACCAAAACCATCTCCAGCAGGAGTCAATCTACAGGATATTATATATTCTGAAGAGCAACCTGCTGAAGAAATAAGGTATTATGGAAACAATAACTTTCCGAACGTCACATGTAAAGGTCGTTGCAGGGAATGTGTTTCGGGGAAAACTATTTTTATATGTACCAAATGTAACATACGTTTGTGCATATAAAGTGACAGAAACTGTTTTGTGAAATTCCAAACTAGGAATTAAAACTGAATTCCTTTCATAATTTTTTTTTTGTTTTGATGTTTATTTTTTATACATAAGAGTAGTTTATTTTTTAAATACGGGCTATTCATCAGTATATAATATATAAAAGGTATTTTAAGGTTGCTTAGGAGCAGATTTTAAGGTTGTTGATTGCGAAAAAAAATTTTAAGTAACTTTAGATCCTTAAAATCATGTTAATCTCATAAAGAGGCTGTTTTATTTAATTTTCTAGTTTTTGTTTAAATAAAATATTTTTTTTAAAACAAAATTATTGATCTCATAATATTATTAAGTGTCTTTAATTAATAAGACTGTTTTTTTCCTTAAATATTATTAGTTTTTGTAAGATTTCTAACCAATATTAAAAAAATGATTTGCAATATTTTTTTCAAAGAAAGACGTTTACGAATGTTGAACAAAGGGTTTTATTTTTTGTATTTTTAACTTTTAAAATATGTCTCCCTGCTAGAAGCATTGACAAAGCTTCTCTAACATTGAAAATATCTCTTAATTTTTCGCTATGACTTTCTGGGTTTGATGTTAATTTCAATCATATTTGTTGAAGTGACAGGGCCTTACAGTGAACTGTGTACATTTTGGTAAGTCAAGAATAAAAATAAAAAAAATAATAACAAAAAAACATTTTTTATTCTTCTGTAAATATAGTTTTAACTATAGGAAAAATCATAGTCGGTGTCAGTCTTTGGGGATTATGGCCTGCATGATACGCAACAACAAAGCAAATAAATATATATTTAGGACTTAATTGTCTTCACTAATTAATTATATTTTATATTTTTGATAAATTTATTTGAAAAAGAGTTAAAAAATATAATAAGAATAACCCTATATTCATAATACTGTTCAAGAAATGATCTCGATGATGTTAGCAAGTGACCTATAAGTCACACGAATTAAACTTAGTGTAGTTCGCAATGTGCCCTATAGCGCACGTGATCACTTTTCATCGAAGTGAGCAGCGTGCCCTACAGGGTACACCTTACTTTAAAGCCATAATTTATGACAAAGTAAGACAAAATCTCGTGAAAAAAACTAATATTATTGTGCAATATTTATTTGAAAATAAATGCCTGCTATTTATTTTAACAAAAATGGACTAATTTTAAAAATAAAAATTATTTTATCTTGATGCGCGTGCTCCGTTTTCGATGCCTCGATATTTTGGCAGATATTGTTTGAAAATGATATGACATATAGTCATGTGACGTTATAAAATGAAGGTTTACGAAGTTAGCTTTAATTTAAAAAAACAAACATAGATAATATAATCATACTTTGTGAGAATTCTCTATGAATACACCCGTACCCAAAAGGGCACATGCGGAAATTCATATGAAAAATTTACGTGCCCTATAGCGCACATGCGAAGTTAAGGGTTAAATACGTGAATAGTTAAAGCATTGTTACGGAATAGTTTTATTCAAATATATTAATAAGACAACGAATTGTCAATAAAAAAACATCTGTCCCAGAACGACCTTTCATCTCCGTGTCCTAAACAAGTTAGAGAATACTGTTTTATCTAACGACTTGTGCCCCTCCCCCTACCCGCTGAGCGTTGCTTAGCAGTGCCGCCTAAGTGCTCGACGTGGAAGGACGCCCATACGTGCCTGCGTTTTCGCGCCATAAATTTAATTATTCCATTTTCACGTTACTGGACATTTTTTCTTTCATCGCCGTGCATAGGTATATTCTCTATTTGAATAAGTTTTTCCTCTTGATTAGCCATTCGATAAAATGCTATTGCTATGATGTTTATTTGTGAAGTTATTATTACTTCGCACAAACAAAAGCTTTTTAGTTATTTTACGTTTTTGCCTCGATTCTCATTGCCGTGCTTTCATTTTCGTGGTTTCCGTGGCAAAAATTTGCTATGGAAATGAAAAAAAAGACATGGCAATGAAAAAAATTTCATTGCCATGCCTTTTAAAACGATTTACTTTCATTGCCGAGGCCAAGTATTTCATTTCTGTGCCTTATGTTTTCATTGCCATGGTATAATTAGGCATAAGGTTCTGTAAAAAAGGTAGTATCGAATACTGACAGTACAGAGCTTTTCAAGTTAGCCCTCTGCAAGAGCGATGTGTATCAGATTTCACATTATTAAATCGAAACTATACTGTTTCATCAAGTAGCAAAAAAATATTTCACCCTGAATATTATTATTTTAATTATTGTAGGTAATTGAGTTAACTTACGTTTTACGTTGATTGGTGTATTTCATTCTAAGCCTAAGCACTATCACAATATTACAAACAACACTTTCACTCCCCTTGAAAATTACTTGGGTTAGTATTTTGCGGTACAAAAACATGTGGCAAATCGGCCCCCACCTACGATCTTGTACGTGCACTGAGACATGAAAAGATGCAAATCCTTTAAATTACACTTTTAGTAATCTGGCTATCGCGCATGATTGTTCCCACTAGGAGAATGCGTCGTCGCACCTATTTAGCCAATGCGGAACTGAGTGGCGCGGCGCGGGAGTCAAAGGGGTACCCGGGCGTACTGGCAAGCTGGCGCGTTTAAGCGGAAAAATATTTTTCATCTCTCCAGTTCGGAAAATATAACTTTCCTGTGTAGATAGCCGGGTGGAAAATAGCTTATCCATCCCTAGGGTGGAAAGTAATTTAGTTTTAATTGACATGGCATAGAGTCAAGGCCTGCAGTCAAAGCTTGGACCAAAGATAATTGAGTCACATCATGTTATTAAAATAACAAACATTTTTGCTTAGCTATAAATTGAAAATCATATTGTGTAGGTATTATGTATAATCGTTGATAAAAAATATACATTTTCTAATTTTAATTCAATTAACAATTAAAATATTTGGCTGCCCGCCATAATGCCAAGATGTTTTTTTTAATTTTATATTGTCAGTGTCACTTCAGGAAGGATTCGTCCAAAGCCGTTAAAACTTTTATTAAAAAAAAAGAAAATATTTTTGGTTTCTGTTATTATCTGTGGAAAAAAATCGATCGATATTCTTTACGAAGATTTTAATTATTTGATATTTTCTGCTTTTTTGTACTCTGTTTTCATGTATTCGTGCCGTTATTCTTTCTAATCGTGTTAGGTGTTGTTAGAACTGTAAATCAACTGTCATATTTTGTTCAAAACTTGAGTTTTCCTTTCTCGCTGAACTACAAAATACCTCACCAAGACATCTACAACCACTTTTGTAAATTTAATGTTTTCCTTACAGTCGAAATGAAAAATAGTATGTTTAACTCGGGTGAAAGCACCATTTCACTCTCGAATTATTGGCGCTCTCACTTCGTTCGAGCGCCAGAAACATCTCGAGTAAAATGGGTCGCTTTCTCCCCTTGTATAACAATCTACTATTTGATACTTTAGAATTTTTAGTCATAATAGAAACTCTTATACTGTAATTTCTTCGATGAATCAATTTATCAAAGTGTTATTTATAACTGTACTAGCTTTTGCTCGCGACTTCGTCCGCGTGGAATAGTGACTTCTTTCTCCCGTTTTTTACACATTTACCACTATATCTTTGCTCCTATTAGTCGTAGCGTGATGCTATATAGCCTATAGCCTTCCTCGATAACTGGACTATCCAACACAAAAAGAATTATTCAATTCGAACCAGTAGTTTCGGAGATTAGCGCGTTCAAACAAACAAACAAACAAACAAACAAACAAACAAACAAACTCTTCAGCTTTATAATATTAGTATAGATAGTATAGATGTTGATCTGTTAAGACTTCCAAACACGTATGCAAAATTTCGTAAGTGTATGTATGTTTGTATGTTTGTCTACGGATTTCTCGAAAACGAGAAGTCATAGCGCAATAATTCTTTTTTAGGTAAATCAAGTATATTTTTGCTTAGGGTACAGAGTAACTTTTATCAAAATCGGTCTTGTAGTGTTTGAGATATGGGTAAATAACTAAAATCATGAAATAAAAAATAATTTAAAAATGAAACCGTTCTTAAAAAGCTGAATCAAAAGCTTGAAATAACGCATTCGTTTCATATTTAGAAGAAACAAATTCTTTTGGAGTCGGTGCATGTGTGTAGACTGTTGGTGTACGTAAGCTTGACATCATGCACCGACTCCAAAAGATTTGTTTCTTCTGAAAAGAAGACGAATGCGTTATTTTAAGCTTTTTAGTCAGTTTTTTTAAAGGCGGTTATTTTTTTTTAAATGAATTGATCGGTTAATACCTTAATAGGGTTCTAAGCATGGTTCTAATTTTTTGAAATGAGGAGAGATACGTTTTTTACGGTACAAAACCATTTTAACCTTCCATACAATATATTTACAACTGATAATTTATATGAAAGTATCAAAATTACTTATTAGGTAAAGATATTAGGTTTTTCATTGCCGTGGATTGATTCCTTCATTCCCGTGGCACAGTTCTTTCATTGCCGTGGATGCTTCTTTCATCGCCGTGCACGCAGTTTTCATAGCCGTGGCACCAAATTTTCAATCTTGTATATCTCCTTAGTTTTTAAGTTATTTGCTACATATTGGGCCATAATACTTACATTATCTAGTACTTTAATAAACGTGTCTTTGTTTTTTAAAAAAGCTTAAGATAAAAAAAATCCACGGAATGAAGATTTTTAGGGACTTGTTGAAATTCACTCATAATTATTAACGGTAAAGTATTTAATATTTAGCCACTACATTATTAGAAATAAAGGTTTTCCAGGATTTATTTGCAATATGCATACCTTTAAATCACAATCTTTCGCCCTTTATTTACTCGTAACTCAATTCTTCTTTTTGGGGCAACAAAATCACCTCTAGCACAGTAAATACCTACTAGCTTATAAGTTACTACGTATGTCAAACAAAATATTTATACAGACAGAATGCGTATTTGCATCGAATGAGTAGCTCTAGATTCAATTAAATGTATACTTATTACCGTTTAGTGGTAGGCTTAAAATAATTGTTTAATAAATATTTTCTATTTGTAATACAATTTAATAAAACATATTTAGGTAAATGTGTACTCAGTCCGTACACAGGATCAGTCATATCTTCATAATAAAATAAATTGGCCAATTCAAACAGTGTTCTATATAATACAAACTCTCTTTTTATTTGATCCTGTAATTTCAGAGGGTCAGGTATCGTAATTTAAATTTGTATTATTAATTCCTTGTGCTCACTGATCACTAAATTAGCATGCTATTGTATTTCTATTCGTCAACTAAATATTCGCATTTCATCGTATTAATTGTTTCAATTAGCTAGAAACATAAAAACGAATACGATACGATAATTTTGCGTTCTTAAAGTAATATGCACTGGTGCTCACTCAATCCGTCATCGCTAAATACATTTAAAAACTTTTGGTAAGTGAACTTTAATCAGTCAGGTATCAAACGACTCCCGGGAGTCGCATAATAATGGAATTTCTATTGTGTCTCGTTCACACATACTTGACGAGTTAAAGGAATAATGATCATCTTAACTTTAGAATAGTTAGATACGGGAATGCTACCATGTACCTTATTATTTATGAGCTTCCGATATTTCGGCACTGTTGCAAGCGCCATGATCACGGAGTAACTAAGTAACTCAACTAAAAGTAACTCAGTAACTCAGTTACTCCGTGATCATGGCGCTTGCAACAGTGCCGAAATATCGGAAGCTTATCTATACTAATATTATAAAGCTGAAGAGTTTGTTTGTTTGTTTGTTTGTTTGAACGCGCTAATCTCCGAAACTACTGGTTCGAATTGAATAATTATTTTTGTGTTGGATAGTCCAGTTATCGAGGAAGGCTATAGGCTATATAACATCACGCTACGACCAATAAGAGCAAAGATATAGTGGTAAATGTGTAAAAAACGGGAGAAAGAAGTCACTATTCCACGCGGACGAAGTCGCGGGCAAAAGCTAGTAAATAATAAGGTACATGGTAGCAATCCCGTATCTAACTATTCTAATGTTAGTGACCATGAAAGTTTAAAACATCTTAACTTTATCTAGAAAAATGCTATCAACAACTAATCTGGTACTTCCATCAATGTTCTTTTAAAACTTTCATATCAGCGGTTTCCGAAACGGGAAACCGTTTACCGAAACTTACGAGCGCCACCGTAAAGTTTTACAATACAAGTGGTTGAGCAGTCAAACAGCTTGTCCGGAGTATTTATGTCACCAATACGAGTAACGATCAACAATAAAATGAGTCGGAAGTTTCGTACACGATACACGACCTCATCGCGTTTGTGTATGCTCGTCGATGGATTTGTTTTATTTATTTGTTAAGCTGAGCAGTGCAATCAACAGGCATTACTCATTTTTAGGACCCAAAAGGCTCTACTACCAAACTGAAGTAAACATTGGGCCACCAATCACGTGGTGCGGAGTGCGGAGTTAATTAAGACGCTAAGTGGACGCCTGGCCTCCAATTATAGTAGACCTTTCAGCTGCACTGTGATGTTTCTCTCATATAGTAATTGTCAAATAAGTCCGCCTGACTAAAAGCTTACTAGCTGTAAGAGCTGAATATACCTGAAAAGTCCACCTGTGTCCCTCGAATAAAAAATCTCACCGCCTCTCTCTTTTCCTCTCAAGCGCCTTAGAACAGATATCGACACCTCCCTCGCAAAACTCTGTAACTGTTAGTTATCGAGAAATACGATTTTAGTATTTTTGTGTTCTCCGAGGTCGGTTTTATAAGGTGGAATTCAATTTTTTTTAAGATTCTCATTAATATTAGTAGTTTACAGTTGTATATGTGTCTATCTAGAAAAAGTGTTCCCTGCATATCTGCCTAGCTGTTAGTTAACCGCGTATGCGCGGGGCGTATTGAAGCGGACCGGGGGGGATATCTGTCACTTCGTCAGTATCGCACCGGAGAGCCTACGATGCAAGTGTGCACTCAAGTGTAATGTGATTAAAAGAAAAAAAAACGGCTAGGCAGTGAATACAAACATGTGCTCAAAAAGGATACAATTCAAAGATGATCTAAAAAACACTTGTTTGGTCCAAAAGACAATAAATACAAATGTGGGGGGTTCCAGTTAAATACAAAATCCGAGTAGGTTTAATGAGATGATTTATTATAATATTTTTCCCCTGTATTAATATTGTACTAACATAAAGTTTTGTACACTGCTTGTTTTTTGTGGTATTTAGAGGTAAAACTTACGGCAATCTATTAAATTCTACTAATCCGACGCAAATACACGTAACTAGACCAGTTACAGAGTTATGTTTCGTAATTCATAATGACGCTTGTCACTTAAAGAGTTTTGCTACGGAAGATTTATAATGTTTTTTGCTTTAACTGACACTTACAGACTTATGCGCCGATGGCTTTACTATACTTTTGGTTCTAATTGCCGCTTACACACTTATGCATTGGAGGATTATTTAAAAAATATTATTTAAGTATCACTTAGGTTGTTTTGCTTCGGATAAGTTAATTCGATATATTTTGTATCTGACACTTAAGTATACTTACGTGGTAAAACAAATTTTAGCTTGCCCCCTAAGTGTTATTACTTTTTCAGAGTCACCTGTTCCACACTTCTCAGAAAAAGAGAAAATATTTTGGCCGAATAATTACATACTCGTATTTGAAAATGATGGTGTCAATGTTACGGAAGATCAGTTAGCTTCTGCTAGTGAGATCTTCTGATCTCACTCAAAACTCAACATGTGTACCCACTAAAAACCAGTCAGTGTTTTTCGATGCCATTTATGAGGGGGAAGCTACGGGTAATCCTTAGCTCAGCTTCATTCTTTGCAGCCTCGCCTTTGATTGTGACTCGTAGTTTGCAAGCTCCACCTGTATTCAGGAGAAAATTATTTATCCTGTTATCCAGCTGACGGCGTATGGGACACACACACCACCGTCATGGGTCTCCTTTAGCGAGCAGCAAACATGACCGTGTCGACCTCTCGAGACCCATCTAGGAGTTACAGGTGAAGAGCTTCAAGCCTTATTCGGTTCCCAGGAAGTCGGCGACGAATCATCGGTGCGTTGGCTGAAGCCTTTCGCTACCTCTCGCCGCCTCTTTCTGGGAGATTGGTTCTGGATCACTGTTGATGCGGTGCAGGTATTTGCCAAATCAGTCGTGGCCTGTTAAACTCTGATTAGTAGCTTGGTGTGTAAGGCGTTCATGTTGGCGCTTCACACATCCCTCGAGCAAAGTATAGCAGCGAGCAAATATACATAGTGAGGTCATTAGTTCTGTCACACAATAAAAGCTTTTGATTTTAGAATGCTGGCCACAAAAAAGTTTATTGAATTCAAATTTAAATATTTCATGATAATAAATTGTGTACTTTTTAGAATTTTCCTGATTTTTAAATAGGAGTGGACACTTAAAGAAGACCGTGTCGCGGTTTTTGCGTAGCATCGTTGCGGTTACGCGCCAATTCAGATTTTCGACTTACTGAAAAATTTGAATATAACCAAAAGATTCGTTTATCGTACCATAAAACGATACAATGGTCTTCAATGTATCGTTGTATAGTGTATATTGTAGATGACAGGTCAAGAACTGGTCGCCCTCGCTCTTTTAGCACTCCAGCAGTGATAAAAACTGTGAAGGCGTGAATTCAAAGAAATCCTATAGGTAAGCAGAAACTGTTGGCCCTTCAGATGGGGTTAAGCAGAACTACGGTGAAAAGGGTGTTAAATGAAGACTTAGGGTTTAGGGAATATCGAAAACATTAGAACATCATTTGGACGCACGTTTATTGGACCTGAGAATGAAGCGATGCCGCGCTTTGTGTAAGCGGTACGCGGGAAAAAAGCATCGGGAAATTTTTTCGGATGAAAAAAAATTTCACCGTGGAAGAGAGCTACAACAAACAAAATGATAAAGTGTACGTACACAACAGTGAAGTAGCGAGCAACCGTATTCCGCGTGTCCAACGAGGATTTTCTATTCTCGCTCATGGTTTGGTAGGGAGTCGAGTCTCTTATTAGGGCTTAACTGAAGTGCATTTTTGTGAGAAAGGCGTAAAAACTAATGCAGTTGTGTATCAAAATACAGTCCTCAAAAATCTTGTGGAACCTGTTTCTCATACCATGTTTAATAACAGGCACTGGGTATTCCAACAAGTTTCTGCGCCAGCTCATAGAGTGAAAAGCACACAAGACTGGCTGGTGGCGCGTGAAATCGACTTCATCCGGCACGAAGACTGGCCCTCCTCCAGTCCAGATTTGAGTCCGTTAGATTACAAGATATGACAACACTTAGAGGAAAGGGCCTGCTCAAAGCCTCATCCTGATTTGGAGTCACTCAAGGCATCCTTGATTAAGGCAGCCGCCGATATATACATGGACCTCGTTCGTGCTGCGATAGACGACTGGCCGCGCAGATCGAAGGCCTGTATTCAAAATCGCGGGGGTCATTTTGAATAAACTTTTTTACCATATGAATCTATGTTTTAATAAGTTCATTTAGCTATGTAAATGGTTACATAAATAATAAACATGCCTAAAGAATTTTATATAACACATGTAACAGAACCTATGACCTGTCTATGTGTAATGCGGTGCCCACGTTACAATTGATTAGCTGTAGGTCCCAGATCTGAAGAGCCTCGTCCTTCAATTTGAGGCGCTCCACCTCAACTTCTCGGGGTTCTGGCCTTAAGTCCAGAGACTTTTGTTTCTCGCGCCACTCAAAGACGGTGGCTAAAACCTCGGCATCGAGGGCTAAACTTATAATACGGCCATGGCAGCAGCTGCATTTGGACCGCAGAGCACCCATATTGGCAAAAAAGCGCCTACTAGCAGGCAGCAGTCCCACCAATGTTCGGCATTAGTCTGCTCAGTGCCCCAGCAGCTTACTTTCAAAATGGGCGGTGAACTTGCAGCGTCCATCAAGCCGAAATACTTAAGCGGTTTTCCTTTCTCAATCTTGACCCCAATTACCACTATGTGTGATCTCGCTGGTGTCGCTCGTCTTGGTCTATAAAAACTTTTATTGCGTTCCAGTACTTGATATGAGTACCCACGTAGTTTTTGATAATTTTAGTGTCACCGTCCAGTCCTACAGAGTTTTTAATAGGTCCATTCTAGACCACATTCACGCGGACATTCACACTCCCACGCAGCCCTCAATTAGGTCGGAAACCCTTCTTCATAGTCCAGACTTCAAAGTTCATACTAACAAAACTATGTATCTATAAGTATAAAAATATCTCGTTCTATTCATAAAGCATTAAGTACCACTTACAAAATAAAATACGTCCATACTTCCATTACATAACTACCTATTTGCCACTTACTAATTTTATCAGATATTTTTTTACGAAACAAAACTCTGTAACTGACACTTGAATAAAAAAAAACTTATTAAATCCGACGCATAATTCTTTAAGTGTGATATCTTAATATCTGTAAATAATTCAATAAAACCAACACAAAAATCTGAATACAGTCGTCAAAAACAGCCCTTATGCCAAATTTCAAGGTGATAGTTTCAAGGGTAAGAGCACAGTGCGCATTTGAAGTTTCTATCGGCTCTCCTGTAAAATTTGCGATTTCAAGTTAGCGACTTTTGCGTTGGAGGTGTCGATATATCTGTCAAGGTGTAACTTGTACGTGGTTACTAAGGACCTTTCAAATCCTATTATCATCTAGTCAGGACGTCATTGATAATTGCAACGAAAACCATTGAGATTGAGTCGAGTAATAGCTTGTGGTGGGATTTTTCTTATTGTATTTTCCTATCTTGTTCATCTTGACGCTTCGCAACATGGACACCAGAACCGTATGATTTGTGCAGCTGATTCATAAGCGCCTTGACGCGACGCTATCGGAACAGATGTCGCGTAAGCGTCGCTCTTTTCTCACCATACGCTAAGATTCGTCCCCGCTAGTTTCTCGTGACTGCATTTTTAAGATCTTGTGCATTTTGATTTGTTTCTCCGCTTCATAAGCGCTTTCTTGGCGTGACGCTATCGCGCGGGTGTCGCGTCAGCGTTGCTATCGGGAGTTAACCCTCGCGTCTGTTCTCGGCCAACAATGCCGCTGAATTATTACTTTTGGCGCGCGATTTGGGCGCCTATTTGGGCACCACTCGACAAAAATCTCTTTGTAGGTTTTTTTATAGTAAAAAAGATAAACTATAAAAAATACATAAGACAAGAAAATTAAATTAATATAATCCTCATAGCTGCCCAGTAAATAGATAATGTTCAATACCTAGGCGTAAACTTGTTTAGATAGGTACGATAGACGACCTTTGCAATAAGTCCGGGAGGTACTTCTGAAAATAAATGCTGATTTGTGTTTTTAATGTATTTTTTCTTGCTATGTCTCATCCAATGACTGCTTGGTTCTTTCTAATCAATTGTTCTTTTAATGCAAACGTATCCTCATCGATCTCTTAAAGCTAGTAAGCTTTTGGTCAGGCGGACTTATTTGACAATTATTACTGTAGATAAAAACATCACAGTGCAGCTTAAGGGTCTACTATACTGCTAGTCCTTTGGAGCAAAATTTTCGAGTGATTCCAGAATAGTGGAAACTTTTTCTCCAAACTGAAATAGGGAATGGCGTTCGCAAGTCACGGAATAGTCTCGGAAATTTAGAATGGATGGAACAATTTATCAGTAGTTGCACCGCCAAATACACAAGCAGACATGTTATTTGACGTGTTTGCTTATGTACAGTCAGCATAATAAAGAGGAAGATGAAAATGCTTTGTTACGCAAGGGAAAGTGGCATGAGAAAATTGGGAAGAGTTATCATTGAAATGGTTTAATGTTATCTCTTACGTTTTTGATATCTATCTATATCTAAAAGAAGGCCATTTGATCGCGGAGGTTTTTGATTATTATGTCCAGTCGTCACTCTATCATATTTAATTTAATTTGACCGTAATTATTTCAGTTAGTAAGTTGACATGCGAATAGGGTCTAATACCTGGTAACTGTAGTCAAAATTAGTGAAACAGTACCTCTTACCTTTTCTCGTATTTAGTCGTTTTATTTATTTGTCGCACCACTTACAATCATTTCTGCTTAGCCCAAAGGTTGTCTGGTAGAGAATGCCATATGGCGTTAAGTCCACCTTTTGTACAAATTTTGGCTGTGCAATAAAGTATAAATAAATAAATTGTGCAATGACAAACATCATATACCATTTCATAATTACAATAACTAATGTATTTGCGTTACAAACTCGTCTTGTGAGCTCGTTTCCCTGCGTTGTCCCGCCATTACTCAGCCGTTATCAAGGTAGGTAATAAACCATAAATTGCCACCTTTGTGTACATACCTAATTTACGGCGAAACGGGTCCCCTGGGCGACGGGCCCTTGCCGGGGTAGTAATTAAAGTAACGGCTCAGCTTACATGTTTGCTCGATGATCTGAAAAACAATAGAGTTACCTACGCTGGTCATAAACCATAATGTAAAGACATATACCACTTTTGCCACACCGATCTCGTGATCATTTGGGCAAGACTGATTTTTGAATTGTACTATAATAATAATAGTCCCCCTAGCCGATTTCGACTACGGTGGCCAGTCACAACAACTAACCGACTGCGCGGGACATATAATAGTGCACAAGTGTGTGCGCAAACACAGGTGCACTCTCTATTACTTTCACTCTCATAGCCCGATGGGACAGCAATCTGACACGACCAGAGAGAGATCAGGCGCAGGACCAACGGCTTTACGTGCTTTCCGAGGCACGGGGGTGAAACACCGCCAACTTCCAAACTCCGGGCTACCCTGAGAATTTCTGAACAGAAAAACTCCGGTACATATTTTTGACCCGACCCGGGAATTGAACCTGGGACC
Organism: Pyrausta aurata; assembly: GCA_963584085.1. NCBI lineage: Eukaryota > Metazoa > Arthropoda > Insecta > Lepidoptera > Crambidae > Pyrausta > Pyrausta aurata. The sequence goes on along the minus strand of OY757264.1, from coordinate 12,114,624 downwards.
TCCGGCACAGCCGTCGCTTTAAAATGACACCACGAACAAATATCTTGCGCCATGACTTGACGCCACTTGACATCAACACATACAAACGGTTTCATATTTGATATTCAAGAAATACTATACAATTTTGTCGTCAAGTTGCGATACATTTTTTGCTTGGCATACTTCTCTATACGTAATTAAAACAACTCACTGACTAGAATTCACAATTTTGGAGTATTTTGTAATGGCTTGTTCTATTTTATGTAGTCAATCTTACTAAGTAGTCATATACACTAGTAAATACTTTGCTGTGTAGATAGACTAACTCGAATCCAAGGGCCCGTTATTAATCAGTTATGAATTACAATGCAAATTATCTACAAAATTCCCAATCTGGAAACTGTCAAACCTGAAAAACAAGATCCTGAGAAGCAGATGTCGATTTAAATGATTTCAAATACCAAAGTAATAAATCAATCCGTAAAATTGTTGTTTTATTGTAATGAGTATTCGCGTAAACTTCAGAACCAAATACCAAAGTAATATCTATTTTGATACACAGCTCAGAAGTTAATCAAACAGATTTCATTTATTTACCCACACAAACAATGGCAACCCAAGGCCGTAAAGCATAGACACAAGAGGATTTATGTAATTAGGGTGCTCGAGGCATGAGCGTATGTCATTAAGGCGCAGTTTAATTATCTGTGGAAGACATAACGGCCGAATTAATTATATTACATAGCGTCCCACTTATAACTACCGTTTTCGCATAGTAATGCCTTTATTCATTCGTTGGGGATGTATAAATTAGGGGATGCAAATTCGTGTTTTAACACGACAAGCAAAAATGAAATCGAAAGAATGTTGCAGGGACTTTTATAAATAGACAATTTGAAATAAGTTTTATTATTTTTGCAAGTAGTAATATACCACTATTTTCCTTTAAAAAAATTCTCGACGTAACCAACACATAAACACACACACTCACATAAGACGAGAAGCTGTGCTATTTGGCTTGAAAACACTGCATTTTACACACAAAATCACTAATTGTCGTTCACTAAGTCACGTGACTTATCGCTTTATCGTTTGTGTTTGACTCCGCGGCGTTAGCAATAGTAGAAAAGGATTGATGGTTTCAGATTTCAAAGCGCGCTGTCGCTTCGCCTGATTCGAAATCGCTGACGGCTATAAATTACGAATCTGGAACAGCACGTTCTCATTTGCAGAATCCTGCTTTCACTGTGAGTTTGGTGTACCCAAAACTGTAAAAACATTGATGTATTCGAATGGTTTTTCTAAGTAGAGAAAATCTTTATGGTATCTTATGACGCCTACATACACAAAATATGGTTGTAACTGTAACGTTAGCACTTTTTCTGGATGTGTTGGTATTCTGCATCTAAGACAATTTCACGATTCTTTACTTCCTATGGGTTAAGTGGTTATTGATTCATCTCAATCATGATAAGATTGTAGCTCAAACCATTTTTGCTTCATTGAAGCAATTTTAAGCGTATTTGCTTGTTGGTAAAGCATCATAGCTATAAAAGTTGATGAGAGCAGATTTAAATTTAATGTTTTGTCAGTTTCAAAAACAGGAATCTTACCAAACATTTAAATTTGCCGTAAAATTCAAAATGACAAGTCAAAGATACTACATGTGGAAGAAACGTGGTGAGTTGTGTTGTTCATTCATTATAAGAGCCACCATTAGACACAATTCACACAATATTTCTTAGTTGCTCCTCCTGGGAGTAAGTCCTCAAGTTTTAGGCGAGCATTTGTTTAAATGAATTCGCTTGGAACTAAAATTTTCCGTATTTCTCTCGGCAGAACTCATAAGTTCGAGTAATTAATGTATTTACCTACATACATTATTAAAGACTAGCGGTCCCCCGCAACTGCGTTCACGCGTTTTGAGTTTGATCCCCCCCCCCCCCTCCCGCCGCAGCGTGATGTTTTATAGCCTCAAGCCTTCTTCAATAAATAAGTTATGCAATATAAAAACATAGTTCGTTCAAACAATCAAAGAAACAAACACTTCAGCTTTATAATATTAGTATAGACTAGCGGTCCCAGCGAACTTCGTTTCGCCCTCAGCCCCGTCCCACCCGGGCCCCGTTTTATAGGAAAAATCCCACGGAGCCCGAGACCTTTCCAACGAATGCTAAACCTTGGGAATCGGTTCGTGCGTTCTGGAGTTATAGCGTCAGGGAGGAAAAACCGACTTATTTTTATATAGTATAGTTGTGTAGTTGTAAGGGCCATTATTATAAAATCGTCTTCAAATCAAAAAAAGTCAAAAAAACCACCAAGCCAGTTTAAACAAAACCATGAGAAATAAGATCACTCTATCTAATAGTGAAATCTTTATTAAAATTCGTGCAGTAGTTAAACAGACAGACACAGAGAATATAAAAGTGTTGTAGTGGTATATGAACCATAATGTACTGAAATAACTAGTCAGGTCTTCCATGGGACCTGCCTTATGCTGAGGAGAGGACCTCCCTCTAGATCTGGACGTCACCAACACACATTGCGACTGGCACGCACTGCTTGGCTGGCATTCAACAGTCTTACGTTTTTGTCCAATTGTTTTTTGTTTTTGTTTTGTGTACATACTATCCCCCTTATTCATAATAACTCAAACGGTCTTTTAAACCTGTTTTGACTATTACACTGTTTTGTCTTATTCTTTCTTGGCGCTGTCATCATTTGACAGAAAGTGACAAAACAGTGTAATAGCTAAAATAGGTTTAAAAGACCGTTTGAGTTATTATGATTATATGATATTATTTTCATTGTTTCTTGTGAAGCGTGCGTATGTGTGTGTGTTTGTGATGTCCAATAAATGCTTTTTCTTTCATTCAAATATTTTTTAACCCCCGATGCAAAAAGAGATGTTATTAGTTTATAGTGTCTGTCTGTGTCTCGATATAATGTCTATGATATCGTAGTTCCCAAATGTATGAACCGATAGTACTTTTGTGTCATGGATTATTTAATCCCGCGTGCTCTTAGCCATGTTTCATCAAAATCTATTCAACCATGTTTTTTGAGACGGTTTATAAATTTACTTATATTAAAATAAATAATTATCTAGAATCACGAGCCCTTAGACTAATAAAAGTAGTTCACGCCAAATAATCAGAAAGATAATTATATTCAAGCGCGAAATTCATTAGCAAACTTGAAACGAAATGGTGTTACGTTTTTAATTAACTAAGCGCTAAGGTCCTGTAGTGTAGCTGTTAATGATAATTAAATTAAGTAAAAAAACCTTTTACTTACGTATTGGTAGCAATTTAATTATTTAAATTACATACAATGTAATACAGCTTAAAACGTTTTACGTTGAAAAAATAATTGAATTATCCTGTTATTGACACTGTTAGTAATATATCTCTTTCAGTTTTAAAAAGTGTAATTTTCCAGGCTTTTTACTATAATTTAGCCACTCGGAGAATGCCATTGAGACGTTTGCAGTTTTGACAGATAACCTATAGGAAAAATAACAAAGTCAGGAAGTTCATTATTTCCATACATTTGTGTTTATGTATTATGTAAAAGAGAGATTGGTTTGCCACATCAAACCAATCTCTCTTTTAGATTTATATTGTTTTTTTTAATATTTTTTTTTTATTATTTTGACAAGTTTATGTTTTGTTAGTTTGCTTTTACGTCTAAAGATAAAAATTAATTTTCTGCAAAAATATCCTTTTATTTTTTTAAAGTTCATTTCCATTGATCCCTCTCAACGCGAACAGTGTCAAAATTAAAAACCTCAAATTAGCATTCTTTGAGCGTTAATCTTGTGTCTTTATTTCTAGCTCTGGCATGAGTAAATAAATATACATCACCAGAATTAAGTTTCATCTGTCAAAGTTCAGCGTTTTTATTTTTTATTTTTTGTGGAAATCAAATAAATAAATAAATATGCGCCAGACGGATTATCACACCACACACGAAATTGAGGTCTCTGGTTAGCTAACTCTAACTTATAATATAATTAAATTGCTGTTATTGATTTTGACAAAGGCAGACGCTTTGTTCCTAAAGCTACTGAAACCTTGGGTGGTTCTTGATACTTGCAGTATTTCTTACGGCTCTTCAGCAGGAGATATTAATGACTGCTCTTGTCTCCTGTTTTTGCGGTGTGTAAGTGACGTGGATAAGCGCACTTGGGCCCGTATTTATGAACTGTACCGGGTCTTGAGCATCTTGATAGCTACCTGCTTCGATAGAGTAGGGATAGATATCAAAAATTGTCAACAAGCTAAGTTAAACTATTAGACATGACGGGTCTAAACGCGAATAAAAACTTATGAGTTGCTCTTAGTCACTCTCGTATTATATCAATTACTCGTTTAGACCCGTCATGTCTAATAGTTATTGCAATGCAACGCGAAAATTTGAAATCCTATAAGCTAAGTTAAAATCACTTATCAGCTCTAAAATGAATATCTACTCAAAACTTAATTAGCTACACTAACTTTGTAATAATAAATAGTTACATACATTTGAATATTTTGAATCGAATTCTCATCCTTGAGTGTCTTTCGAATGGCCATCAAATCACAACTTATTTAACAGTCTGACTTAAAAAACCGACATTTGATTTCTTTAGGAGCGGTATGTTGTAAGTTTGATTCGTGGCTGGTTGTTGGGTTAAAGCTCTCGATAACCTTCTTAAAACTTGGTCTAGCTTATAAATGATTCCTCGTGTGCGTGACTGCTTCCGTCTCTACCATTATTTAACTGAATGTTTGTTTGCTATTGTTTCATTGTGCTTCTGTTAGCAGAAGTTTGTTTTTAGTTATCGTTTTAGCAGAAACTAGTTTTTAAATACATAATAAATATGCACCAGACAGCGCAAAAAAATTCTTCCTTGTGTTACGAACACTCGGTACCGATTATGACAGGAGCGTCTCCCATAAATACTTAAATACAACTAAACATACACGACAAATGTTCGTGCTAATCATACAAACATTTGCCCTTTGCGGGATTCAAACCCGCAACGTCTAGGCTGGCATCATAGTCAGGAGAGCTAATCTCTACACCAATCGAGTCGTCGAAATGGCGTGCATTATGCAATATCTATCTAGAAATTGATAGGAGAAAGCCATAGACTTAGATATGTATGAAAACCAAAAGTGAGGAAGTACTTATGTGTGAGATTGAATCTAAATACTCATTTTAATGGTTCAAGTGAAGCAAATAAAAGGGTTACAGATAGTCAGTACTACTGGCAAATGATTCAGACCAACTATAGTGAACTTTGCATAAGTAAGCATTTTCACTCGATATACACGATACCTTTGGCGCAGTGGTTAGCGCTCCTGACTACTGAGCCATCGTAGGTTCAAACCCCGCAAGGGCCAAACAGATATTATATAATGAATAAATTTACTTCAAAACCAGGCGATTGGTGTGTTCTCTGGCGCATTTATTATTAATTTATTATATTATACCTACCAAATTCTTTTGGTGTCGTAATTTACCATGCTCTGTAGTCCCACTTTAAACCAAGTATTGGCAGAATCAATACCACTGTCTCACTAACTTCACTCAAACAGACTTTTTATCTTAGTTATATACTATAAAAGCAGCTGAAACATCGTATACTCCCGCTAGGTAAAACCTTTTAGTTGTATCCTACGGGGCACAACATGGCGTCCAGTTTACAACCGTCATCCAAGACGAACTCCCGAGGGATACCCATTTGATATGATGTTGAACTATCGCGCTACTTAGTGCTAAGAACGTAGAACAGCCTTCTCACGTTGTGTTATGAATACATACAATATATAGTATAGGCCGTTTCGCATGGAGATATCACGTTTTTTGCAAGCACTGTTTTCTGCAGGATGCCGTTTAGTAGCATATGCGTTTTAATGCTAATATTAACACGAGCAACCCGTTTGCACTGACCAAAAAACCCTACATCTGTTTTGTACTCATCCAGTTTTGTCATTAAACTGGTCCAGTTCCACTTTTAAAATAACAGTATGCACAAACACAGTTACCATGACACATACATAACACAACACTGGAAAATAGTAATATAATATCTTGATCGAATATAAGTTCGGCGGCATGGCGTTGGTAGAAATAAGGACAGCCCATGTAAGTGGCCGTACTAGTTGTTCTTCTACTGAAGCTGTTTAGTGTAGTGGCTAGTGCTCCTGACTACTATGCCAGCGGTCGCAGGTTTGAATCCCGCAAGGGGCAAGTGTATGTGATAAGCACGAAAATTTGTACCTAAGTCATGGATGTTTATATGAATTTAAGTATTTACGGAAGACGCTCTCGTCATAATCGTTGGCTGGTATTCGTAGCATTTCGAAACCAGACCATTGGTGTGTTGTTTGGCGCATATTTATTTATTTATATTGTGACGTCAATATCCAATGGTCTGTCTGTATTATCTTAGCTGTGGTGTGAAACGGGACCACCTCTACACCTGGGATGTAGGGTAATCTATACGCGCACCCGCGGGAAATATGTATCGGCGGGATAAACACGCAAACATTTACATTCCACGGCAGGCTGTGCATACCATAGCATGGCACAATACGTGTTTAGTCTTTACTACATAAAAGTAAGTGAGTTATTTTGAATCGAACCGCCCATAAAAAGGAAAATGTTAGCGCTCTCACACTTGGCGACTTTAGCAGCGCGACGGTCGTGCGACAGCCGGGCTGCTGATAATTTCATACATAAATGACAGCAGCAAATTTGTAGCCAGTAGGGTTTAAATATAAGGGGACATGTGCAGGAGCCCTTTTAGTGAATCACTCGCGTGAATGTTCTATTTTCGAATGGAAATCAGTATGACACGGCAGGGTGTTCATTAGTTGTGTTTATATTTAGCGTGATTATCGTTAACTTTTAAAATATTGTCGTGAGTGATTAAAAACAGAACTTCTGGTTATATAAAGTCATTGGTTTATTTATCAATGTTCATATTTATGTTATGTCCTAAATTGAATAAATGATGTCACAAATAACCATAGATCTGGATATAACAATGAAGCCTGAATACGTAAATTCGCAAGGACATTATTTTATCTGCGCTCTCGTATATCTGTTCAAAGGAAACGAGCAAAAACAAAACAAGACAGTCTTCGATCGTCCCACGGTAATATTATGTAACTCGATCGCTTTCCTATTGCAATTTTTTAACGTCTGGGCCCCGATTCACGTATTTTCGGCATCTACCGTTGGACTACAGTAGTCATCCAGTAGTGCTATTGTAGCACATTGCTTAAAGTCAGTCTGGTAGCACTGAAAGGTGACACACCGCTGTCAGAATAGCGAGGTATATCAATTGTACTCTCGTAGAACAACTGATGCACAACTCAGTGACGACTCAACTAGCGGAATTGAGGCCCTTGTTGTCAGAGTCCTTATTTCGATAGCCAGAAATTAAGGGCTTACTAGTATTGAATAGCGCTGACAATAGGCTGTTTAGACATGCTTGACTAGAATAATAATACTTTTTATTTATTCAAGCAACATTACTCTTGTTGTAAATTGTACAAGGCACCTATATTAGTAATTAAACCATATGAGTCCGCCATTTTACTCGAAGCGCCTCCTACAGCCAAGTATCATATGGATTGCAATCGCATCGCAATTGCTGAAAAGTTGCGTAATACCCCTGCCATTTCATGAAGCACCAAATCCTTTACTTCCTTCGCTTCTATTCAATTTTATGCAAAGAAACGGGAACGTCTTTGCATAATTTGCGAGATCGCTATATTTTTAATCAACTGGAAGAAGATTTTAATATTGGTCCTCTTCAGAGACTGAACCTTTCATAAGTGGAAATCAATTGATTTGAGACAGCCTAAACAAAGTTATAAATAAAACTGTTATAAATAGATAACTGGACACCAATCACATACATTGCTCTGATCCTGAAGTAATGCACTTGTGTTAAGGAAATCAGAAATAAAGGTGATATCACAACATCCAGACCAGAGACAAAGTAGAAAATTATGATTTCCACATTACCCTACATGACCCGATCGGGAATCGAACCCGGGACCTCTGAGCGGCGATGCCTTGAAACCTAGCGTGCTCAGCCAATACACCACGGAGTTATGTTTGAAAAAAAAAACGTGTTTACCTGATTGTGAGAAGGTGGATTGTTTAACTTAGTTATAATTATACATTGTGATGACAAAATAAGGAATGAAATATCCTTGATCTCTAATATTTTTCTCTACAAAAACAATCTTGTTCTGAGTCTATCCTTTACGAAATATAACACATAAGGGAATTGATATTTAAAATGGTCAAGAAAATAACCCACTTATTACGTATTCTCGCAATGATACAACATCTTAAACAATCAAACAATTCCACAAGCTCAAAAGATTTCATAACACTGCACTTCATTTATGTGTTCATTACATTTTGACCGCAATAAATACAAATCCCTGAAACTTATGAGTCTATTTCTGAAAATTGAAAACAGGAAAAGTTGCCAAGTCCCTCATTCTTCCGTAAGATGCAACCAGATAAAAACCAGCTGAAATTGTATTGCATTTTTTGTCTTTGCATGTAAATGCGGCCGATATTTTCCAAAAGAGGTTACATTGAAAAACACCTAGTTGACTGGGGTGGTCAACAAAAAAAAGTTTGTATAAAAATAAGAAAATACAAAACCCTCCGTTCCGTTCTATCCCGGGCCGCGGCTGTGACCACACTGCCGGAATCCAGGACGCGGAAAAAGTATGGAACTTTCTGGAATCTCTGGAATTCGGGGAATACGAGTAATTCCAACGAGGAATTCGAGTCGTCGGGTCTCTGAAGGGTTTTATTGCATCGTATCGCGTCTGTCACAAAGGGATTCTTCGTAATTACTGAGTGTACTCTTCTTGTTTATTATTTCTTGCCAGTTCAGTTTGAGTTTAGGGCTGTGAATAACGGCGTTCGTAGTGTTGGGTAAATACATTAAGTTTTGCACTTGTGTTATAGTTACAAGTTCAACTTTAGTACTTGTTGAGATTAACGCCATAATTTTAATTGCGACTGCTCTAACTACTTAAAAATTCAGAATATTATTAAATGAACTTTTGAGTATCATGTAATTAAGTTCATGAATGCTTATCGGGGCTCATCATTACAATATTTGAAAGGTTTATTTTAAAGCAATTGTCATATTACAACAGGTTCAGGAACTCCTTGTGCTATTATTATACTAGTTCAGTGGTATAATGTTGAATATTTTATGAGGTGATCAGAGCAGCTGCTCAGTAAGTTGCTTTGTGTTAATTTCAGATAATTTCAGACTATTAAATTAATTCTTACATTGCACCCTGCCACCCACATTTTATTTATTTTTAACAAACTAGGTTATTTGCATTTACAAGCCAGCGGCTATAGTCTGAAGCTTTTTTTATGTTTGATTTTCTGCTGCGTATAATAATGATGAAGAAGAAAATATAAACTATCTAATACAAAAAAAAAACTTCTCAATTAATAATTGCACGAAAACGCGATTTTATTGTTAGCGTTTTTCAAGCGCCATCTAGTGTTTCGACAGGGAAATTATGTCGAGACTTTTACAACAGCTTCTGTCTAGCTTCATAGTCACCCTACCCCTCGTCCACCCGCGGTCACGTACGGTATGTTGGCAAAAATGGAAACTGCTCCGATGAATTTAATTTCGCAATCCCATATGTATTAAGTTTAGTTTATAGATTATATAGTTTTAACGTTTCACGGACTGAACGAATTTAGTGCAACGCTGAATTGAAACCTTGAGTGCGGACGGGTAATTTTTCGATTTTGAGCGTGCTCTTTGACTGGAATGTTTTTTATTGGTTTATTTATAAAAATAAACTATTTGGCACCTAACAGGCACCCTTGTTTTACCTTTGCTTTAACTGTTTATCTCAATGTCAATGTTTTATGGCTTTTTACAAATTTAAAAAGATTGTTTATCGGTATTTTTAGTCATAAAACAACGATACTACCGTCGTATCGAGTGTTTGCTCCTTTGCAACTTTATTTTTATTTCCTTTACATGAATCATGTATTTAATAAGTGATAAGATGACTTGATTACAGCATCAATATTTGAGATTACTTATCAAGAGCATGTTAAATGATCGTAATTTTTATTTTTGTCGTGGAAAATTACTGCAAGCAATACTTATTATTTTAAGATTTCTTAATGTTGTCAGAGCGATATGGTAATAGTAGATTATTCAACAAGTGAATAAAGTCGTGTCTTACGGCAGGGGCGCTATCCTGAATCAAGAGAAAAACAAAAGGAATAAAATTTTAACTCCCGAGCGAACCGAGGGAGGTAAAAGACAATCCTTGGTGTATTGAGGGATTTAAGCTTGCCCAAGCCGAAGACACTTTAAATTCCAAATTCTTTTTTGTGGTAAAAACTCTTTTTTCCAAACCTTCTAAATAAAATCATTTTTTAGTAATTTCTCATGAATTGTATTTGATATTCAAATCGCATTTATTGTCCAGGGGGATAATTGATTTTCATACAATATTAAATCTTATATCAATATTAGATAGAATGAGTCATTTTGAGTTCACCCAAACGTAACATAATCTAACATATCCGAGCAGATGGTGTGAATAATACCATAAATATTTCATTCTTACCGGTCACGGTTGGTAAGAATTAATATTTTGATAAAATAAGGAGGCGGTTCTCAATTCGTGACTTGAAAATGAAGTTTTAAAATATTTCTCAACAAAAAGGTAAATCATATAAAATTTTAATGTTTGGTAAAATAAAAGTAAGTCAGGGAATGATATTGAATAGGTTATGACAAGGGAAATACCACATCCAAATAACGAAAATAGGTTATAAACTAAAGTTAAAATGTGATCATCATAAAATATTAAACAAGTAACACCTGAATTGAAACGTAAATATAGTGAGGCGTGACTTAAATATTAGGTCGAGGCCAAACATTCGGTTTTAAAGACAAAGACAAATAAAATGATTATTTGTAGAAACCTGTTGATTTTACAATAAAAAGAAGATAGCGCCACTATTTTGACAGTAGTTGTTGTAAACATATTGACTTACCTTCGTATTGAGATATGGAATGGAGCGCAAGCTACACAAGTCAGTCAGTACTTTTTTCTAGTTTGCGAAAAACTCCCTTAACACGTTCTGGGACACTATTCAAGACACAATAGATGTTCTATTGTTTTTACTCCTGTAGGCGTTCACTGTCCCGGAACGTGTTAACCAACTTCGCAAATGAAGAGACAGCCAATTACAGACTTTTGTAACAAGTATTGGCGTACCCTGCAGGTGTAGTAAGTTAAGAATTGGACCCCTTAGCGTATCCCTGCGACTTCATCCCGTTTTTGATTGGTGATATGTACCCTTACTCTGCAATACAGTGTTGTTTCCCAATCTAGCAGTCCTTGTCGCTCATACGGGGTACGGCCTTGCGAGGGATAGAGATGGCGGTATTAAAAAATCTTAATATTAAAAAATGTCTGAAGAGTACGGCCCCTGATCTTATTGATATTATACTATTCAAATTCATGGACTTTTTAGAACAGATATATTTAATCCTTTCTTGTTATATGTATATATTTTTAAAATACTTCATCCCACTGCTGGACAAAGGTGGTCCAACACCTTCCAATGCAATAAAAAAATAGTAATGTCATTTAAAATTTTACTAACGCTACACATCACTAGCGAACTACGACATTTCGTTTTCCTGACCTTTGGCGATGACATGGTGTTTTCAAAAGTAATAGTTGCCGATGGCAATTAAATAGATTACTACTGATCGCGCGAAATGAAATGGGAATTTGATTAAAGTTGAACTGAGGAGCAGTAAGCTAAGTTGAATGTAGGGACAAAATTGGAACCATTTAAGCGATGTTTAATGACATCGTAGTCGGATCAAACTTCTTTTTGGATCAAAATTTAATAACTAGTACATTTTTATACGTTTAGGTACTATATCCGGGAATATTTCTATACTGTATTTTAATAAAAGCCCCTCTCTGTAACAGGACTCTACAAAAATTACGATAAAAACGATCTGAAGGTTATGTCTTATTTGGCAAAATAAATGGGGAGATACATGGTAGATCAATAAAAAAAAACTATTTTTCATAAATATGAAGAGTCGGTAGTTAACCATAATAGATCTTATTGTATAAAATATTATTATGATTCAAAATAACAAAATACTTTAGAACATAATACTAGGATTCCAACATACTTTAATTTGCTACGAAAAATGCTACGCCGTAGCACGCTTTAAAAAGCACCCAACGCAAATTATTGAATTATTCCGCTTACATTGCCAACTGTACCTACCGCGCCTAGTACATTCGGCAATAAAATGCATATTAGATAACTGTGTTTTGTCGACCGTACGTGATTGTGGTGCGGCCCGTATATTAGTGCGCGATTTACGGCCGCCATCTTACCGGAGTCGGAATTACGGTCGGATTATCGCTTTGCCCGGAATTGTGGACAGGATACATGTTTTTTTTGGTAATCGGAAATCGAAGCACTCGTGAAATGATCTGTGAATGCTAAAGATATGGTATTGGACTAAAGAATCGACTGCTTGAGGTAAAATTGTGTTTTATTGTCATACACTTGTTAGTAAATTTATTTAAGGAAATGAAATTGAAGTGATTAGAATTTCACTCACTAAAATTATGTATAAGTTTGGTTTAACGAAGCAGCTGGAATGTATACAGGGTGACTTCGAAATCGCAAGATGCTGCCTTTAGAAAGTGAATGAGACCATCAATCTCCCTTTTCCTATAATCACTAGAATCTCAAAAAAAACTGACTCTCTACATTAATATAAATAAATAAATAAATATAAATATATAAATATGCGCCAGACAGCACACCAATTGTCTGGTTTCGTGGTAAGGAATTTTCTTCCTTGTGTTACGAAGTACCAGACAACGATTATGACGGGGGCGTCTCCCATAAATACCTTTATACATATAACATCCATGACTTAGGTACAAATGTTGGTGCTCATCATACAAACATTTGCCCCTTGCGGGATTCGAACCCGCGACGGCCGGCGTAATAGTCAGGAGCACTAACCACTACACCAAACGCGTCATTATGGTCAAACGCGTCATTATGGTATTCTGTAGTTACAACAGCCTGTATTCTAGTTAGTTTCATCACAGATAACCATGCCTTAAACAGAAGGCGGCACACGGCGCTTATTAGTGTTATTGTTCTTTGTGCTCTGACACAAGTGTTGCCAGCGTAGGACGCCAGAACAAAGTTCGCGCGATCACTCCGTGTGCAGATTGTGAATAGCTGTGGGTCATTTATATCTAGTTCTTTGAAGAAAGAAAAGAAGAAAGAACAATCAATTATTGGTAAAAGGACAGTACAAACACACACACAAATACGCACGCTTCACAACAGACACAGAAAGAGATCTTTGGATATTTATATTTTTCTAAAATAATATCGGTCCCAGCGAACTCTGTTTAATACCCGGCCCTGTTCTACCCCAGTTTTGTTTTATATTATCCTTTTCGGGGCCAAGACAAATCTAACGAAGTAAAAATCATGAACCCGATGTTCATGATTTTTACTTTCACCCGTTCTTGAGTTATAAGTGGTGTAACTAGCACGACTTTATATAAAAAAAGTAGTTTCATAATACAAAGATAATCAGGTTATGCCGAATTTTAAAAAACAAAATTGTGAAATAATATTCAAATAGAATTGCTGTAACAAATACAGTACTTTATTAGAACGCCCTTATTTATGAACAAGCTAGAAAACAATCATTTAATATTTTATTGCGAGTGTCCTTCATACCATTCACACGTCCCAATTTTATGTTGAGGGAAAAATAAAACTGACAAGTATTTCTTATTGATTTTTATTTTATTATCCATTCGGAGAAATGACAGAGTGAGTAGGTAAATACTTCTTGCTTAAAATTATTGGTAGGGTAGATTTAGAGTATATGCTCCTCCAAATACTCATTCAAGAGGACCTTTCGGGCACTTCATAAGGAAGAACATTCCGACTTGTCTCATTGACATAATTTTTTTTCATGAGTATCATTATTATTATCATGTACTATTCATATATCTATAAATGTGTATTATGTATACAAGGTGTTTCAAAACAACGGGTAAACAATGAAGGGAGCCATTCAGAATCAGTAACTAAACAACTTTTTTTATAGAACTATAGGTCGAATAACGCCAAAAAAATGATTTCTCATACTAAATCGGTTACGTGAGCCTTCTAATTTCTATGGCAAGTCTATTTTTTGCATACTTCGACCCATGTTTTTAGAAGAAAGTTAGCTCCCTTCATTATTCACCCGTTGTTTTGAAACACCTTGTATATACGACTAGCTTTTGCTCGCGTCTTCGTCCGCGTGGAATAGTGACTTTTTTCTCCCGTTTTTTACACATTTACCACTATATCTTTGCTCCTATTGGTCGTAGCGTGATGTTATATAGCCTATAGCCTTCCTCGATAACTGGACTATCCAACACAAAAAGAATTATTCAATTCGAACTAGTAGTTTCGGAGATTAGCGCGTTCAAACAAACAAACAAACAAACAAACAAACAAACTCTTCAGCTTTATAATATTAGTATAGATAGTTATCGAATAAATAGTATGTTTGTTTGTTTATCATTGTTTCAAATACATTTTGTAACTTTTATCCTCACGATCTTTCTTTTGTCTCTTTATTACTTTCTTCGCGCCGCCTATATTTTCTCTTTTAAAACCTATGGTTGACATGTAGAGAATGCTTTTGGCATAAGTCCGACATATGTACCGTTTGCTTGTGCATTCAGTTTAATATAAATATATATCGAATTATCCAAATTTGGCCCTATTAAAGTGATATAAAAAGCTGAATTATAATTAAACTTTTTTGTTGTCGTAGGTCGCAGAGCCCTTCAACACTGTGACTTTACGTGATGCAGTCACGATGCAGAATCCATGCAGTCGCAAAATGTCAACCTTTACACACTGCGCTTTTAGCATGTAGTCGCGATGCTAACGCGCGTTAGTATCGATGCAGTCGCGATGCAGAAACTGGAAATTGACAAATTATTGGCGACTGCATCGATACTAACGCGCGTTAGCATCGATGCAGTCGCGCTTCTGCATCGATGCCAAATTAAATCTGCTAATTATGAGTCGCGATACTGTCGCGCTTTTTCAAAACGCGCTTCTGCATCGATGCTTAAAGTCGCAGTGTGTAAAGGGTCGTACCACTGCCACACGCATTCGTAGTTTGTTTTCGCGTCATGTTTTGTTTTCCCAAGCGATACCAAGAAAGCAGCCGACTGTTCATTTGAATCATTGATGAGGGCACATGGCACATCTTTATTTGTTGTTCGAACGCCTCGATACTAGGAACAACTGTATTCCAATTGAGAAAATATATTTGTTAAAGGAATTATAAAGCTTTTATGAAAAAAAAATACGTTTATATGAGGCCAGATTAAATGTCTATCTATTTAGGACCAGTTGCGTGATCGATAATCAACTCAACTTATATGTTAATGTCGCTACCAGCAGTTGAATATTAACTATTGTGCGCGTTTGAAGAAAAAATAGCTTAACCAATGTTCAAAAAATTCCATACTGATATTTGGTTAAGGTATTTTTAGTTGATTTTTGTTTTTATAGTGTTTTGTCACTATACAACATACGCGTTAAAAACACTTGCAAAATTCAACAGGCTTGTTAATGTGACGGTGGCCGAGTGGTATAGGCATACGCCCAGATTGCGTAAGACACGGGGTTCAATTCCTCGTCTGTCACAGAGTCACAGTTGCTTTTTGCAAGTGAAATTTATATAAGGTATTTTTTCTTAAAAACACACACAATTGTAAATATTCAACCGCGATATTAACGATATTTAATAATTAGTTGACTTAACTATAGATCACGCAACTGGGTTTAAGTGTTTTTATCTTCCGCTGTAGAATTTTGGTCAACAAATTGTATAGAAGATTGCAAAAAGATAGATGCACCTTCACTTATGGGTCTTCTTAACTTTTGCCAGATCGTTGCAAAGTACTTTGATTTTCGCATAGTGTTTTTGCGGAACCTTGGATGTAGGTCTCGAATTCGCTGTTTCAAAACGAATTTTCGTCACATAAAATTACTTATCCACATTATTAAACTAGTCAAGGTTCCTATTTCAAGAGTGTCCGAATAATCTCCACTTAGTACATCAAGCGTGCTATCTAGTTCGTGTTTCAAGGCTTCTGCGCCGCCTTTGTGCCGCTTGGCGCGGTTTTGTCTCGCGTTGTAATTAATAGCTGTGTTATTTAGGTACTAGCCAGAATAATGGAGGGTCGGATTTTGGTCTGGTGGTCTTGTGACTGGTTTTTGGACCGGGCGTGGACTATATGAGACTTTTAACACTTCCATGATATGTTACAGTAACGCCTAAAATTTTTTCAACTTCAATTCTTATATGAAATCAATGTTACTTATATGGATCAATATGTAGAGCCTTAGCATAATGATGAATTGTCATCAAAAATTAAAGAGTCATAGAATAATGATGACAATTCATCATTATACTAAGACTCTGTATATTGATGTATGCTGATACCGTTATCTCAAGAGTTTATCATGACTATAATTAGTAATAATTAATAAGTAATTAGTTCCCTAAACGATTTTTTGGAAGTCTCGTACCTAAACCATAACACAAATAGTTTTATATGACTTGCTTTATGGCTCATGGCTCGGAAATAAGCTGTTGATCCTACGCCTGATCTAGGTCTAGTCGTGTATGACTGCTGTCTCTTCGAACTATGAGAGTTAAGAAACGGATAGTTGAATTATATAAGGTCACCTAGTTTTAAGTGATAAAATTGAAAGGCCGATTCAGCACAATAAATTAATATTCTTATGTAGAAAACACTTTGGGTTTTTATCCGCTAGTTTTTGAGAAAATTGGAGACTAAGGTAATATTATTTCAAATTTTATTTTTTTATTAATTAAGGCTAAGATTAGAGAAAAAGGAAGGGCATTGAATTGAGCGAGTGAGGCGAGGCTGATGACGTAGATAACTTTTTAAACTGTCAGGGTGCTGTTTTAAAAAATAATATTGGCTATGTTAAAGAAAATAATAAAAATTTAAATCTCGATTTTCCAAAAAATAATGATAAGTGTCCCGTTTCTATGATATATAAAAATCCACTCTAAAAATATTATCACTTAAAATGATTTGACCTTATATATTGTGCTTGACACTTGAACACATGTATAAAATGCCCTGCGTAGATGCTGCCGTGGTGGGATACGACCAGACCACGATTGTAAAAAACAAGTGAATATAAATTCCTATATTATCTTGTTCTAGGACCACCCAGCTACAACCGGCCCTGCCTAAGTTCAACAATGGCGCAACGCAAGTGAGCAGGCTGGCGGGGTACGGACGCCACACGTATGCGGGCGGCGCGACCTACCATGCGCGCGCGCCCGCTGTCCCGCTCAACGCCAGTAAGTACCCGCAATAATAAAACACCCTCAGATTGTCTGAATGTTATGAGTCCTAGATGATAGAGTTGTTCTACCATGATTACCCTCAGATGTGTAGAGTGTTAGCGAGTAGAAAATTGGGAATCATGGAACGGCACTAGACAAGCGAGCAAAGGTGCGTGAGCTCTACGCGAGCTGTCAATCTGACACGGACCGTCGTATCCAGCTCTGTTTACAATTATGGATTAAACGTAAAATGTGTTTCAATGCTTTCAATAGTAAAAATTGCTCTGCCATAGTCTTTACCTGCTACCTTCTTTAAGCCTACTACCTTCGCTAAACAGTTATTCTCACTTGCCACCCGTTTAATGAAGACATAAGTAGACGAAATAATTGCACAATATAAAACTCTCTATGTAGAAGAAAAAAATCGTTTATTTTTACCTCACATTAATAATTACTCCATTCACACCAGCTACTATGATCTTTTTATTGTAGCTTTGTAACGGATTGATATTAAATTGTACGTTCGTGACTGAGGTCATCATCCAGGTGACCTGGATCCGATATTATTATTTAATTTCACACTCGTAATATTGATATAACGTAAGAGCTACAAGACTGTCAAAGGTAGGTACGAACATTTCTATTGATAAACGCTATGTGTCACAGATTTAATTATTATATGTAGAACGTCAAGAATTTGTTATACATTTAACAAACGTTACACAAACTTTATTTCTACACCATACATTGTAACTTTGGTTGGCTTCTTATCCTGCTCCAAAATACTATTTTAGGAAATATGCTTGCTTTGAAACAAAAAGCGTTAGCTCATTTTAATAAACTTGCTTGGTACACGACAAAACTTGTTAAACTGCAAAATTTTATTGCCCCCGTACCCGTTAATGAAGCTGTTTAGAATGTCACTAAAATATTTACTGTCGTATTACAGCACGTAAAAAGTAGTATTTAAATTGCTAGCAACAAGGTGCAAAACCACCACGAGCACGTAAAAAGTGGCACCTAACCTAAAAAGTGGCACATAACCTAATTAGGAAATAGCCCCCATAATCCCGCAAATGCAACGGGCGATTGGTGCTACTCCTTTAATTCAGGGATGGACTTAGGGTATAATTGGAGGAAATAGATAGAGCTGTGTCATTATTAACAGACGCAAGATGTCCTCTGCTACAATATAGGCCTAGTACCGCATGGTTTTTCATGGCGACCGGTTACATGCAATCTGCACCCAGTGTGATCATGCGATCTTTTGTATAGTAAGGTCCTCTGTCTATCTTGCCTTTGCGCCTTTAGACGAAGGGTCTCCAACTCTACATTTTCTGCCCCAACGGCCACCCGTTTTACGCCTTAGGTGCCATTGCCACTCGAGTTAACTAAATTCGTTATTAATTATCTAGATATTTATTCAGATGTATGTATTGAGTACGTATTTAGTCAATATGTAATCTCTCAATTTTGTTCATTGTTTGACTTATGATATTAAACATCCATACATTCTTACAAGCTTTCGCACTTATAATATTAGTAGGAAGTAGGATTATTACAATACGAATAGATAAAAGCCATCATCCTCTAGCTACATTTACTTTTAATTTCATACTGGTAATTTTGGATTGATTATTTGAGATGTTAACAATTTAACCTCCTTCGTCCGCGTTTGTTTGGCAGCATTTTCTTTCCGCCCCAATGAAATTGCCAAACACGCAATAACCCACATCCAGTCCCAAATCCGTGACATTAACACCTAGTGTTTCGCATAACACATTCACCGTGCTAGCCAACTATTGTGTGAAGTTAGGAATTCTGTTATTGCACTATTCGCGTCCAAAACATGCAGATATATAGCGCGGTCGGACTCCGAGCTAACAAAACGTCAACTACGACGATTTCAAGACGTCTAATTCAAATAACATTTAATAAAAATTGGAATAAAAAAGTTGTCAGGGAAATATGATAGGACACTTGATGCGACATGACAGATTCTTAGAGAATATCATAGAAGGAAAGGTAGAAGAAAAGAGAGGAAGAGGAAGGCCTAGGAGAAGTTATTTTGACCAAGTGAAGGAAAAAATGAGTGCCACGTCCTACCAGGAGGTCAAGAAGAAGGCAGATAAAAGAAAATAATGGCGATTACTCCACCGACAAGAGCGCAACTCTTAAGTTGAAAAAGAAGAAGAATTCAAACAACGAATCAAAGGTTGAAGCATATCTTCCCACCCGTGATGGGACCAGCACCAACCAAGCGTCAACCATACGGAAGCACGTTAAGTAAAGGGATCAGCACGCCTCACCGTGGATCGTATTTGCTACGACTTATGACACTTCTTCTTGTGAATGTTAGCCCGTTTGACGCCCGCTTGCCGTAAGCGCGTTCCATCGCACATGCCGCTGGTCGAGAGTGGGTCCCGAGTTGGTCGATCCACGATGGTGACGCCATGAAGTTGATAGATGTGCGTTGAAGTATGGAGTTTCATACAAAGAACTCTGGACGCCTCGAGTTAATACGTTGTCGTTCTGTTGGGAATCAGAGTAAGATCCGCACCCTCATCAGGAAATTAGACTTTCAAACGATTCCGAATTTTATCGGCAGCATAACCAAATATACGCTCTTTGGCATAACGTCTTTTGATGCTTGTGCATGTATTTTTTGTAATAACTGTTCTTAATCAATTGCATTGAGTTTCTTTTAGTAGAGCAGACTACGAAAGTTCCATCGAACAATTTACCCATATGTACTCGTAGCTTTAAAATTTTATCTTTTTTGACGCTTGTTTCTTTGTTTATGAAGTAATTTGATGTGAGAGGAATTAAGTAGTAAAAGTGAGTGGTTGGTGTAAAGAACTAAGCAATACAGTACCTTACAAATTTAATAATTGCTTCTAGAAATATCTTTAGGAAAATTTTAAATTCTAGAAATTTTATTCAGGGGATGATAATGATCATGGCAAATAATATCCTTTAATTTCAATTGCGAAAACTTGAATATCACCTGACTTAACTTTGCAATTTTCATTTGTATCCCCAAGCACTTTCGTTTTTTCGTACTTTACTTTTCTAACAAAATTTGAGCGCAGGTGACTTACTAAGCAGGGTTCGTACTCCATAAGATCATGATCGATTATCCTTGTCCTCGACTCTGACCGTCTCGCTTATAACATGCACAAGAGAGAGGGATAGCTATATGAGGTATGTTACACAGAATAGAACCTCCCAAAATGTATTTCCGATCTTGCTTTCATTAAGGAAATTGCTCAGCGTACCGTTTGCATAAATTTGCATCGCCTCCGGTAAATATTTCGCGATTAGGGCCGTTGTGTCATCCCGTGTGCAAAAGTGGGCTGAATATGAGCGCTGCATCGATTCGGGTAATGGCTTCGGAAAATTTAATTAAAACTATGAAGCTGGGATAATAGATCATGTTGTTTATGAAGAAGTATTTTGTAGTCAATGTGGTACATACATAATGTGTGTAATATTCATGCTCTTAAGTATGCGTCATATGCGTCATGAATGATTTCCACATTTGTCAAAAGAGTAAGAAGTTTGGGACAACATAAAATAAAGTTTATAAGATGTTATTAATGAAGCTCATTGCAACCCCCTTCCAGTTTGTTTCCTTATAGCAAAACGTCATTTTTAGAGTACATAAACAATAATGTGATCAGTCACCTAAATTGGTTGGCATTATGGGATCGAAAAGGCTTATTGGTCTGATTTGGCGGGGCTATAACAGCAGATTTATTTAGCCAGCTTTAACCCATTTTCAGAACATTATCTATCTAGTTTGCCCAAAATAATTGGAGCGTCATATTGGTGGCTCAATATTTTCCGCTGAAATAGATCACCAAACACTGGTAACCCTAATAGGTGTTCCGGTAGAATCCCGGAGTTGCCATCAATCATTTTCACACGCTCGGTCGCCTCACAAAAACGTTCCGAATTCTAAGGGGTACCACGCGTCAACAGTCTCTTTGAACACACTCACATAAATCAAACTAATCTATGGTGCATTATTAAACCGATCGAAAATGCCCAATCGATGATAGCAACTAAAAGCCACTCTAATATCTGAAAGAGAAAGTTCAGTTCTGGCTGGAGAGTTCGGTATTTTGTCATCGCACTGTCGAAGTGACCAAATATTTTTCTTGTCTTTCAGCCTAGCTTGCCGGGAAAAAATGGAGCACGTTTTCCATTATTCTTTTGTTCGGCCGCCGCTTTGAGGGAACGAGTGCCGTGAGATGAGGGCCATAGAGTTCATAATGATTTGACACGTTGACGTGGGATTGAGTGAAATCCGCCATGTTACGGAAATGGCGGGAAACACTTGCCTTTGCTTTTGCTGACTAATAAATTATATGCAGAACTGTGTTAAGGACTTGAGTGGATTTTAAATCGCTGTCATTCGTGTTTGATCGGGGACTTTCACTGGGAAATGAAAAAATATGAGAGAAAACTGAAATATCTTTCTACGAATACCCTACAAAAATGGCCAGTAACTTAATCTTTTAACTCTAGGTTGTGTACAAGTCTAGGTTATGAAACCCTTAATGGAAGTGGCATTTGAAGAGGGATCAATTACACCAAGCCTAAGTGTATAAATCTAGCAAGTCCTAAATTGCCTCTCAATGATTCAGATAGCCCTTTAACGTACCACTTGCACTGTAGATGCACCTTCTCGTACTATATAACTCCAGTGACATCGGAAAACCTAGCTCAAAACCGAAGTCTCTACCATTTAAAATTCCGAACCATTTTCCCCACATATTGACATTTCAGGCCTTATGCTGGTTGGTTAGACAATCTATCTGTGCAGGATAGCTATGATTTTGAGGGAAAACTAGGGCTAATTAGGGAATTTTGGGAAACGGGACAGAAAGCCACGGGATATTGGGTGACAACTATTTATTATCACTTGTTTGACAAAGTCAATCAAAAATATATTATAAAACCATAAAGCTTTATAAAAAGGATTGTTGCATCCGCAACATCCTCCCCATTTTCTTTAAAATAACTTACTATTTAATAAGTTTGTATTGTACAAAGTTTAGTTAAGCTATTATTTGGTTCTGAAGTTTACGCGAATACTCATTACAATAAAACAACAGACTGCCTGTGACCACGGATGCTGTAAAGCATTCGAAACGTCAGGCATAAAATAAAAATAAACGTTCGCGAAATCAATCCGTAAAATTGTTGTTTTATTGTAAGCTATTATTAACAATTAACAATGACGGTTGGCTTAAGATGTAAAGATGATCATGTTTAGGTTAAGCTATAATTTACAATACCTACCTCTTGGCTTAACACAAAATATAAGTTAACTAACTAAATAAAGGAACAAAAACACTAATTAAACAAAACAAATGAATCCTAACTTAAATAACATAAAAATTGGTCTAAGTTCTGCTTTTAACACTGAAGGTCAACTTTAAAAAGTCAGTTATAGGAGCTGAAGGAAGCCGCCGACGTGGGTTTTGGTATTGAGAGGTTATCTTTCTTTTACGGCAGCGAAAGAGATGCTCTAGCCAACCCAACTAAAATATTGTCTCGTTCAGAGAAACAACAGTGACGCGATGCCCATGGTCTTCTGAAGGTTAGGATATTAGCTGCCGCTTCATCATTATGCTTGGGCTCTAGCTACATCTATCACAAAGATCTTAAGCACTGGATCTCTTCAAATAAACGTAGAGAGGATCCAGGTACCAGGCAAAAGAGCTGTGAGTCCAAAAACAGCAGCGGTTTCAGAAGAATGAGAATTCAGTGGCTGTTGTTTGTTGTTGTGTTGGTGTTGTTGCTGCTCTCCATCTCTCTCGGCTTTAATCTCTTTAAAAGTTAACTCCACTTTTGGCTAGATGACTCGTAGCATTTCGACCTTATTGACGAGGACCTAGCTGCAGAACCTTTTTAACAAACTTAGACAGGCTATTAACTATTTATAGCACAAAAAATAAATTAATCTACATAACTAATTGTACAAACTTCCAACAGAGTTTGTAAAAAAATGTATAAATTAAATTATAATACAAGGTAAAGAAAAGTAAAATGTTTGTAACAGATATTCAATTAACTACTTTCTCCCTGATTATACAATTTGAATGAGGAATAAATATCTAAATAATTTTTGGTAACAATAAAATCTTAAGAAATCGGAAAAATATCAAACAAAATTTAGATTTTACAAAATATATTTTCAAAATTAAACTTGGAAACAAAACTCCTTTATAACATTTCTGACAATGTTTATGGCATTTGACAACTTGCCATCTGTCTCTCACTGACATTGTCACATTGTAAAATTTTGACAAATTATGAGTTTGTTTACAAATGTTATTGAATGAAGATAAGTTCCTTGAGTTTATGGTGTATGAATCGTGATCATAGAAAGTAGTATAGTATAGAATGACAAACGCGGATTTTCAGCGATACCAAAAAGTTACTTTACATGTGTGCGTTCAATAGTGATGTGTATCTTATGGTGGTCCAAGTTTTATCGAGGAGGTTACGATAAATCATGTAAATTGAAACAAAAATAATTAAAATAATGCACTTTTAATTACATAATACTTTTTATTTGATAAACAAGACAACCTCATTTTTGTTAAATTACATATTTATTAGGGTTCCGTAGCCGAATGGCAAAAAACGGAACCCTTATAGTTTCGTCAAGTCTGTCTGTCTGTCTGTCTGTCTGTCTGTCTGTCTGTCTGTCCGTCCGTATGTCACAGCCACTTTATTCTGAAACTATAAGCATCACATAGCTGAAACTTGGTAGGTAGGTGTATTTTGTTTACCGCTTTCCGATTCAGATACAAAACGTTAGAAAAAATTATATTTAAGGGGGGGCTCCCATACATGAAACTAAAACCTAAAAATTTTTTTTTACTCAAACCTATGCGTGTGGGGTGTCTATGGATAGGTCTTTTAAAATGATATTGAGGTTTCTAAAACCATTTTTTCTAAAAGTGTAAGGTTTGAGATATAGACGCTTCCAAAGTGGTAAAATGGGCGTCCCCCCCCATCTAACTTTTGAACAAAGAAAGTGAAAATTTTGAAAAAAATATATGATGTAGATCTCAACAAAAACTTGCAACGAAAATTGGTTTAAAGAAGATCGAACCAGTAGTTTTTGAGATATTGCACATTTTTATCAACCGCAAATATAACTTTGTCTTTCATACAAACACTATGAAAAACAAAGTTATTTTTGCTGTCGCAATATATTGTGATGTTTTCGTTAAGTGAAAGTAAGTAGACCCTGAATTTAGTTAAGGGTGGCACGGAACCCTCAGTGCGCGGGTCCGACACGCACTTAACCGGTTTTTTATTTATGTATGAAGACTTGCTAGAAGCACTTATACACGTTCCAACATAGACCTTACCACAGCACAGCTTCGGGCCAGTTGTGTGGGCCAGTGCTAAGAAGAAGCTGTGCAAGAATTACGGTTACCTAAAAAAATCAGTCAAAAAATTTATCGATACTGATGACGTCATCATTTAGTCAAGCCCTAGTGTAAAGAAACGGTTTCTTATTTTACTGAAAATACCTGAATTAATCTATTGGAAACTTTGATATATGGCTGCAAATCACAAAGAAAGTCCTAAATTTACTGTACAATTTGGCATCGGAGTCGATTTCACTCACAAATTTTATAAAATTTGGAATTAAAATTTTTATCAATGATTCATATTTACTGGTGGAAAGTATGATTTTCGGGATTGTATCCTCGGCGCACTTCACAGTTGCTGAAAGCACAAGTCATTTCATCTGAAATTGTTATACAAAACTTAAATTATAATTATATCCATTCATAATTTTTCAAAAATTTCAACGACGAAAACTTGACGTATCCACTAAATCCATTATTTCTTAGAAAACGGTCTCGCTGTCATAAGGTATTTCGCTGTCAAATCCTATAGAATTTCACTAAGTAGCACGCTCTTTTTAAAGCGAAGATTTTTTCTTTCTCTATGATCGTGATAGTATGGTGAGGGAATGATTGGAGAATTTTGTATGTCATCCGAAGATGTTACTGCACAAACTTTTTCAAAACCTTTTGCAATAAAAGGAACACAAACTGCACCAACTTTGAACTTCAACTCGACTTGTCGAATTGGAATTTGTGCTATCAACTCAAAGTAAGTATTTTCTCGAGGCTCAGTTTGTGATTGATCGAAACATACACTTAAGAGTAAAGATGTAGTAAGTGATTGTTTCGACAATCCAAATAAACATCTTTCCAGCTTTATAATTTCAAAAGATAACTCTCTTTCTTTCAATTTGGCAGGGTGACCAAAGTTGGTCATATCCGTATGGAGAGCCACAACTCTCGTCTTAGCCGCTCCTCCACCAACGTGTGAAGAGTTCTCTAAGGGCAAACAGGCGGCTGCTGTGTCCTTAATCTTAGGCAGTTGTAAATTGTGTGGTAATAAAGAAGTATTATTGTGGAGTGGTTTACTTATTTTAGTACAATTAATACAAGTAGGAAGGTGAGAAATGTTCGCTGCGGTGATAGATGAAGGGATTGGCTCTTTGGAGCTTCTACCACCGAAAGGAATATTTGCTGTGGTGATAACAGTGGATATTGGCTCTTTGGAGCAATTACCACCACAGTTATTAAAATTTGGATAACATTCCACCTCCGCTATATGATGTTGAATAGGTACTGTGTTTTGTGCTGTGTCAGGTTGTGGTGTATTATTATTATCAACAACCGTATCTAACCAGCTTTGAATAGACCGAGAACTCCTTCGGTTTCTTGTCCTTGATTTTAAGGCCGCAAGTTTGGCTTCCAGCTCCAGATCCGCCGCTTTTCGATTAGCAACCTTTGATTAAAGTAAAATAGCGGAAGATACGGCATGTCATACTAATTGTCAGCTAAAAAATGGCACTACACACTACTACATACAAGATGACCCACACAGCTGTGTAACTTTACGCTACTGACGACAGAGACAAAACCATTTCCTACGACGGTAGTGCGAGCGAAACAAACGCGCGCTTTGAGATGTCTCTTGTCTTGTCACGTTGATGTCTCCTTGCAATAAGAATCAAGAAGCGTCAGCAGACAAATCGGATCGAAATTGTGTACCATGTTTTTTGTGAAAACTAATAAATTACTTGTTATTATTACTTTACTTATTTTGAAATGTCGAGCGATGTTTGGCGTGAGTAGGGCTACCAAAAATAAAACAAAATATAAGTTTATTTTTAATATTTATAGTTAAAACATGATTTCCTTCCAATGAATGATTTCCAAGTTTAATTTATTTTGTAATGAATAACTACTTGGCCCGCTGCAGTTGACATGATGAGTAGATGGCGCTGACGTCACACAAAGATGTATCCGTAAGAGACCTGCAATTATACAGATTAGGTGCGAGTGAATTTAAAAAAAGTTTCACTTTACTTAATACAGTAATTTTTGTAAAAAACTTGAGTAGATAATTATTTTATTGTTTACATCATTGAAGTTGAATACAATTTTACAAAACATTGATAAAGAAGCAACAGTCAATATCAGGTAAAATAAAATAAATTTATTATGATCTACATTTTATGCTAACGGTACCGCGTAGACAAATCTCAACAAGCAGTACATGTTGCGTTATGTGTCATCAATCATCATCATTCCTAACTGGTCGCACATCAATGAATCGTATATTTCTATCTCGCCCTGAAAAAGGGCCGTCAAAAAAAGACTGAATTTACAAATAAATTTAGAAATTAAAGCTTTCGTGTACTTACGAGTGAAATGTGATTCCATGCGATTAGTTTTTCCTTTAAGAATGGTTTGGGCAACGTATGAAAGCACTCGAAGGCATTTTGGTTACGTTTAACCCGAAAAATAATTATTTTCTCCTCACGTCACACGTCTCACGTAATGTCATCCGCGCACGCAATCCCGATTGCAACTGGAGGCAATTAGGCGACGGGGGCCTGATTTTAGCGGTCCACGTTCGAGTGGCGCGTCACCTATCTTCCGCTATTTTACTTTAATCAAAGTTAGCAACAGCTACTTGGGCTTCTAATTGAGCGACTATTCTCATGTGCTCAGCCTTTAACAATAGTTTTTTGGCACGTATGGAAGCGGATGAAGACCTGGAACATTCGGAAGCGTTAAGCCTGGTATTTGTTGGGGCGATCGCAGCGGACGTGGATACCACTGGCTCGCCCATGTTGTCACCGTGCCCCTGCCCGTTCCGACTTATGGCTTGAGCCCTAGTTTCCGCCATGAAAATTTTTGAGTGAACGAAATTTTAGGTTTATTGTGTTCTAAAGTGCGCGAAGGACCAAAAAATATAGATTTTGAGGGGAAAACTAGGACTTATAAGGGAATTTTGGGAAACGGGACAGTTAGGCACGGGATCCAAGCACGGGATATTGGGAGACAACTATTTATTATCACTTGTTTGACAAAGTCAATCAAAAATATATTATAAAACCATAAAGCTTTATAAAAAGGATTGTTGCATCCGCAACACTATCGATAAAGCAACGATGCTTTCCCGGCTACAATTTTTAAGTGTAGTTTTTAAGTACTTCTATGTTCAAATGGAAGTAAATACATTTTCAGTGATTTAGCAGACTTCTGGAAGACGACCCGAGATAGGAAGATATGAGCGTGTCTGTCTCTATCTATAGTATAAATTGCACTAGTAAAAAGTAATCGAACCCTGTGTCTTACGCTATCCAGGCGCATGCCTATATCACACGGCCACCATCACATTAGCAGTCTGTTGAAATTTTATTTAAGTGCTTTATTTTAACGCGCGTTTTAATTATATTAAGGCTACGACTCTATCTGTCTCGGTACATACAAGATTGAAGCTGTAAGTTACCGTTAAAATTTAATTACAGCACATAACACCTGTCTAGAGCCACTGTTCTATTTTTAAATCGTCTATAAGATAGGTGACGCGCCACTCGAAAGTGGACCGCTAAAATCAGGCCCCCGTCGCCTAATTTCCATTGGATTGCGTGTGCGGGTGTCATTTATAAGACGTGTGACGTAAGGAATGTGTAGTGCCATTTTTAACCTGACAATTAGTATGACATGCCGTATCTTCCGCTATTTTACTTTAATCAAAGTCGTCTATCGATAGTTTTTCTCCTCCCACATTCGCGGTACATTTCGCACAAGACGTCTAAATTCGCCGGCAGGACGGACACCGAAAAGGTCGTTAGTCGCGCGCGTCGAACCGTTATAATTGAATTACAGCACATAACCAGAGCAGCGTTATGCAACTGTGTGCACGCGGAAATCGACCTTATCGCCTCACATGTTGCAGGAGGTTTAGGTTTTAAAGTAGTTTGTTAAATTCAATTTGATGGTGAGCTGGTTAAATTGGTGTTGAGGTAAAATAGATGAGGCACTCTCTTTCAATTGGATTTTAATCGCTGTTCAATAAGATTACAATGATTTGACTTGTGATATGACAAACCTATACAGGGTGTTATTGCAAGGGGGTGCCAAATTTTTGGAGGTGAATGAGACCGTTAATATGAACAACTTTTACTATGGGGTCATGTTCAAAATCTTAAATAAAATTTCAGGTTCCCCATACAAAATGAGTCACCTACATTGACAATAATGTATGGAGAGGCAGAAAATAAAATTAATAATTGAATGATGGTCCCATAGTAAAAGTTGTTCATATTGATGGTCCCTTTCACCTTTAAAAATTTGGCATCCCCTTGCAATAACACCCTGTATATTATACAGGATGACTTTGAAAATATCGGAAATATTTTAAACTAAGAACCCATTCAAGGATTATAGTCCCTTTCACATATTAAAATGTAAATGAAATGATTTGATCAATCCGAGAAAAATCATAAAGTTTCACTCAGATTTCTGGGATCCGTTTAGGCGGAGCAATTTTTTTGATACTTTAATATTCATTCATTCATTCATTTCATTAATTTCGACATAATTAAGTCATACATATATTTAAAATTATTGAATTAGATTAAATTGCACATACATTCAATTAACTCGTCAAGTATATGTAAACGAGACACAATAAAAATTCCATTGTTATGCGACTCTCGGCATTCGTTTGATACCTGACTGATTAAATAAAAATTAAATTAAATTGGACGACCACCAGCTTGCATTTGGGTATTAGTATGGACTATGGACATGAACCATATAACAATGGTTGATATACCGAAAGTCAAATCTCTGGGAGAGCATCTTCAGAATGATGTTGGGGCTGACCCGGACCCTGCGTGCCAGTGATGTGCACCGCTTGCGTAGGTCGTGTAAAAGCAGGCGACACCATACTCCGCAAACATCCCCGAAGCACTGCAGTGCCGGGGCAGCCCCAACAACATCCTAAACGCATTATTGTACTGTATACGATTATTATTTGTCAATTTAAAAAAAACTTTAACTGATTGATTAGTTTAATTTGAAGTAATTATCAATTTTAAAGTGTTCAATATGATTTTTCTCGGTTTCATCAAATTATAGTTTACAACAATTGATTTTCATTTTAATATGTGGAAGGGACTATGAATCATGAGTAGTTTCTTAGTTTAAAATATTGCTAATGTTTTCAAAGTCACCCTGTATAGGTATATATATAAATTTTAGATGGAAATAATTGATTGACGATTAAAGTTCTAGTGGTATTCAAAGAAGTAACACCTTATGTCTCTATTAACAACGACAAAAAAATATCTGTGTATATAACCGAAAATGTCTAACCTCCAACTTTGGCAAACATGTCATGTTATAGGTATTCCCTTTTCGACATTTTGTCTACTTGTTCTGTTGTCTACTGTTCAAACAAATCCCCGAAACTCTGTGAATTGGACCCAATAACTTGACAAATGGGACTTAACATCTTTCGATTTCAAGTCGATTAAAGGCAGACAGTATACATCCCAAATGTTATTCCGTTTCCAGCCCCAGTCACGTTTGCACAGAATAACGACAATCTTTAATAATTTCTTTGTCTCTCAAAACCTCAATTTTCAACCCTATTCACAACACAATAAGGCTGTTTAAAGGCTGAATGTTAAGTTAACAAAGAATGAAAAGCGAGACGGAAGATTTATATTTAGTTCAGTAATGTAATTGTACGGAGAGTGTGTTTGTATGTAAATCGTGAAACGTGGTATGAAGTTCAGCTTTCATGTTGAGTAGCGTATACTTCAGGTTTATTCAGGTTCTTTAATAATACATTGTTTTTATTTTCGGTTGAATAGGTATAAATCGAACTGTTTAAATGTTAAATATTCGGATGTAGGTATTACTGCTGATTTTAAATTAATTTATGTTGCTTGAAACACATTAATTTTAATACGAATATTATTTGTAGTTTTTTTCTACTATGTAAGTGAATAGTTTTTCTTTTAAATATTGTATTTTAGATCTATAAATTATATTCCAAGATCCGTGTCTTTTCAGTTTATTTTCATATTACCTATGCTAAGCGTTAGGTTAAGAGCGCTGCGCAAATGGGCTCTTTACTACATTACTTATTCTATTATATGTATATTCTATTTCTTACTCAACCCTTTTATATGCTTTCTCACCGCTATATTTATTTATTTATTTTATTTTGTCTTTTGATTATTACAAGTACGAAAAACAGCACGTCAAGCTAAACACTGTGGCCCTTATTGAGTTGTAATAAGGGTTAGTTTGCAACAAATAAGTATAAGCGGATGTGCTGGCCACTGTACATAAGTAATTTAATTGTTATACATGTTTTTACACACCTCTTTATAAATAGTTTAGTGGGTCAACCAACCAATCATAACACCTGAAGTATAACAGGAGATACTCAAAATCAGTTTTTAGGAATTGGTCATAAGAAACACAAATGAGCCTTCAACAAATAATTCAAGATTCGAATCGTATCTCCTCCTAAATTGAGGCATTATTCGTCCCCATTATTCCATGGAGTCTCATATATATTCTGCTGTCTCATTCTAATATTATTGTGACAAATGAGCAAAACACAATATCACGTCATTTGGCGGGTTCGACCAATTTCGCAAACATACGGCGACTCCTGCCGTTTCCGCGAAGATACAATCGAAACTGCCTCTTATTACTGAAGTTAGTTACAAAAGATCTAGACCACTTATTCGTGGTTGGCTGCTCCGCCATTTTGGGCTTTACCACCTTGTCATTGTGGTGACAATTGTCGGGACAGATTTTTGGATTCAGGGCTGTCAACTAAATCCATACTAATCTATACTATAATATTATAAAGCTGAAAAGTTTGTTTGTTTGAACGCGCTAATCTCAGGCACTATTGGACCGATTTAAAAAGTTATTTTTGTGTTGAATAGCTTATTTATCGGGGAAGGCTTTAGGCTATAAAACATCACGCTGCGTCGGTAGGGAGGGGAACAAACTCAAAACGCGCGGACGCAGTCGCGGGGGACCGCTAGTGTAAAATAATATGTTATTGAAATCTATTATTTTTAGAAATACAATATGATCCTTAGATTTCCCTGTATACTGTATGTTTACGAAGTGCAAAAGACAAAAAGGTATATTGTCCGAACGTAAATAAGTGCTCAATAAATGAAGTTAGTGCGAGAGAAAAAAAAGCTTATTTCGTAGTACTTAAGTACTAAATTTTTCAAACTTTTTTTTTGTAATTTAATTATCTTTAGTATGAGTGACTCTGAACTCATAGAGAAGGTATTTAAGAAAACATTGCATTACTTAAGTTTACCAACCCTAGGGGTAAAGCTTGTTAACCCAAATCGAAACCATTGCCGGGGCTTAGGTCTTGAATCTTATTCTTATGGTAATAAACCTGTGATAAATATATTTTTATCGCTTTCAGTGGAGTGTGGAACTGTGAATGCGACTTGAGATTTGCAGGAATGCCTAGATTTCGATTTGATTTAAATGTTATTTAAAATCGATTGAAAAGAAATATTCAATTTATTATTTAAAAAAAATGACAACGCAAAAGTGATTTTTCTGTCTTGGTATAAAACATTTATATTATTATTTATTAGATTATACTAGTAATAGTAGTTTAATGGATTATACCTACTTCTAAAGTTTTCAATGGTCTACCAAATTAATAACCTACGTACGAGTTCCTTTGAAAGTAAATTTGTGGTGTGTGGGAATTATGGATTCCAAAGAAGTGGATTGCTTTTATGTTTGTAGCACACACTTGTTGTTACTATTTCACTATTTATTTACAGATACAACATAAATAGATAGGTCGTTCATAATATTTTATTTCATAACCTTTACTAACGCAAACATTGATCATTGATAAGTCCGCTCCGTAACTCAACAAGCGAGCCAATTCACCTATGACAACTAACGCCATCTATTATCACTTTAACGAAGCGCATTTGACAGATACTGTTTGGCCGGCCAGCCGCCGCGCTTGCGTAGTCAGGCCGAGGCCACGGCCGTAGAATCACGAAGTAACATCGTTTATATTATTACGCTGTTAAACACATAATTATGTTACGAGTGTTGTGAATTACGTGTGACGAATTAATCAAAAGTGATTCGAGAACTGTGACAATTTGAAAAAGTAAGTAGAGTGTTCTTTTGTTTATAATTGCGAGCTGAATTTGTTATAACCTAACCTAACCTTTTTTCGTTCGTTCTGCGCATGTGTGAAGATGGAGTTGATGTTTTTGTTATCTCTTGACATAAATTGTGTAGTCTTTTCGATAAAATAAAGCAACAGTATTGTGTTGAATGAAAGTAACACAGGTTAGAATGTTGTTTAGTATATTGGTCTGACACCTTAAAAAATTTGACCTTCAGTAATATGTTGTTTTGTCTGTCAGACGTCTATTGAAAAGTTGGGTTCGATTCCTGACTGGTGTGAAATAAAAATAAGGTACAGTTATGGTCAAAAATATATTACACATTTTGACTAAATATTAGTACAGTAAATAGTTTGTACCAACTTTCAGTGTTGATTTAAAAAAAAGTTTTTATTTTATGGACGACAAAATGTAGTTTTGGTATTATGCAATAACACAAAAAATTACGTCAACCAGTTTTAGTTATCACATTACATCTTTACAACTTAATTCTTCATTTGTCGTTTTTTTTTTATTTCAGATCCAAAATGAACGTAAAAGCGGCGCTGGCCATATCCATGGTCTTCATTGGATGCTGTTCCAATGTGGTATTCCTAGAGCTGGTCGTCAAACAGGACCCAGGTGCAGGGAACCTGGCCACTTTCCTCCAGTTCCTCTTCATAGCTACCGTTGGCTTCTGTACCGTCGGCAAATTTGGGACTGCAAAACGAAACATTCCCTTCAAACAGTACCTGCTACTTGTAGGCTTCTTCTGGACCAGCAGCGTGGCTAATAACTATGCATTCGATTTCAACATATCCATGCCTCTTCACATGATCTTCAGAGCCGGCTCCCTAATGGCCAACATGGCCATGGGCGTTTGGATTCTCAAGAAACAATACCCTCCACTCAAATACCTCGCCATCTTCATGATATCAGCTGGAATAGCTCTCTGCACTATCGTATCGAGTAGCGACGTCAAAGCGCCGAGAGAAACGCACGAAGACGCTGCAGAGGAAGAAAAACTAAAGTTCATTGATTGGCTCTGGTGGTGTCTCGGCATCGCCATATTAACCTTCGCTTTGTTCGTCTCGGCCCGAATGGGCATTTTCCAGGAATCCTTATATTCCAAACACGGAAAACATCCCTGGGAGGCGCTCTACTACACGCATTTGCTGCCATTAGTATTCTGGCTGCCAACGACCCCTAATTTGATTGGACACATAAAACTGGCAACAGAAACACCAGATGTAGAATTTTTGGGCCTTATTTTGCCCAGGCAAGTGTTGTATCTAATTCTGTATGTGGCTACCCAAGGGTTGTGTATAAGCGCTGTGTACGTGCTGACGACAGAATGCGCGTCGTTGACCGTTACTTTGACAGTGACACTTAGGAAATTCGTGTCACTTTTGTTCTCAATCGTGTACTTTAGAAATCCGTTTACGTTGGGACACTGGATCGGAACACTTCTTGTGTTCATCGGCACGTTAATATTCACCGAGTTGCTGCAAAAGTTTGTGGCTCTATTCCTGCCCGCAAAAGTCGAAAAGACGAAGAAAAAAGATTAATTAGATATTTTCAAAAGACATTTATCCTAGCAAATTCGTTTTTGAAAGTGTGGCGTTTAAGCTGTGATGAAAAGTGTAAGTGAATAAATATGTATCTATGATTTGAAATAAGGTAAGACAAATAGTGCAGCATTTGTATCAAAGGTTAGAGGCAGATTAGCCTCAAATGCTCTGACTAATAAATAAAAAGTCTTGAATATTACATTTTTAAGTATTGAACTGGCATTTACGTTATATTTAATATCCATCCGTCATGAATGTCTCAAATTACTTACTGTATTAGATTTTTCACAAGAAATAGGTAGCCAAATTTAAAGAAAAACATAGAAGAAGGTGCCATTACGTTTTCTAATAGTTTCTTTAATAAATCAAGTCAAATCAGTATACGTCACAAGTACAGTGGGCGAAACTATTATTTTATACTTATTTGCATAATTTTATGGAGTATTCTAGTTGTGTGATATTTTTGGACAAGGTCAGAACAAACTACAGTAAGAAAATATTAAATTATATAAAAAAATGTTATTATCTATAAACTTCATTAATTCTTTCAAGGGTGAATGAACATAATGACTAAGAATGAATACGCAAAGTCATTGTAAATTATAATATATTATTACTATTCTATGTAAATAAATATCATGTTAAGATAAATAGAGCTGCAAATTTTCATAATACAAGTTTTTTTCCAACTGTTAACAATTACTGTTAAGCTGTTGTTTAATATATTTTTTTCTGTGAGATGTGACTTCAGGTTTACTTTCAGTTATTTTTGAACCGTATTTATATTGATTGAAAAGTGAATTGATTTATTGTTATGACTACTTTATTATTACGCGTCAAGCAAAAACAACTTAATGGAATAGCCTTTCTTATTTATATTATCATGCCCTTCATTAAAATGAAACTAACAATTTATGAGTACAATAATACACATATCTATTTTTATGCAGTGACTGTAATTGATAATGATGAATGTAAATTTAATTATAATTAACTTATTCCTCATCATTGCTTATGTATTTCGTAAAGTAATTAAATTTTAACCATAATATTTCAGCTATTCATAAACATATTGAAATTCTTACTGATAAGATTTAAATAAACATTAATTGTTATTTAATTTAAATAATTTGTTTTAATATGGCATGAGAATGATGTTTAAATTTGATATAAACGACTAAAATTAAACAACGTATGCTTTTTATTGTTTTCTATGAACACTGCAAATACCTTTGGTATCGATTTGACAGATTTTCGTTTCGTTAGATTTTTATTTTGTCAGATTTTGGATTCGCCAGATTTTTGTTTCGATTATAATGTTTTTTTTCTGACAGTAGGCAGTGACATTCAACTTTACAGTAAAATGAAACGGTTGTTATTTTTACTAACAATTATGTTCGTTACAATACAAGTTGTAAAATATTCTTAATAAAGTGAGTTTCAATCTGTCTCCATGCGATTTCATTAATTTATACCTCTTGCCTCTACGTCTACGATTACATTCCGCATAGGATTATTTTAGTAAAAGTAAAATTGACATAAGGAAAATGCACTATTATTTCTGTTGCCGTCTGTACCTTCTTAAAATTTCAATTACTTACTCGTGTATGATAGTAGAAAAACACACGCAAATAATAATATCTTGATCAATAATTGTCCATTCAATCTATCTTGTAAATAAATGAAAAATAAATAAAATTATAATATAAAACTTGTAAATTATTAATAACTTCTTACCTACCCAGGACATAGGTAATTATTACGTCACAATAATGATAAGCAATATACAGTCATACTGTTTGATAAAAAAATACAAGTATCAGAGTGTGGTCATTAGAAACATACGATGACTTGCTTATTTCAGTCTCGTGTATTGTTCCGTAGCAAATATCATACAAAAGTTATGTAATGCTACAAATGTATGTACAGTCACATTAGGTTACCTACTTTTATTGCAAATAAACTCTTATTACAACGGAATAAGATTCCGCAGTGTTTACCTTGACATGCTGTTGTCCGCACTATAGGCACTTAAGAGTCTTTTAATAGTTTCGGAAGGTCATGAGATCATGTAAGTATCATGGTAGGACATTAAAAGAGGATTTCATGGGCAGCTAAATATCTTATTTACATCTACTAGGTACCAACCTACACTTAACTGCCTCGGTGGCGCAGCGGTGAGAGGGTCACATTTTGAAGCGACGGCTGCGCCGGAGGTCCCGGGTTCGATTCCCGGGTCGGGCCAAAAAATATATACCTGGATATTTCTGTTCAGAAATTCTCAGGGTAGCCCGGAGTTTGGGAGTTGGCGGTGTTTGACCCCCGTGCCTCGGAAAGCACGTTGAACCGTTGGTCTTGCGCCTGATCTCTCTCCGGTCGTGTCAGATTGCTGTCCCATCGGGCTATGAGAGTGAAAGGAATAGAGAGTGCACCTGTGTTTGCGCACACACTTGTGCACTATAATATCATGTCCCGCGAAGTCGGTTAGTCGTTGTGACTGGCCACCGTAGTCGAAATCGGCTAGGGGGACTACACTACACTATAGTGCGTTGTAACTGAGTCTTGAGGCCCTAATGTTAATAGAGATCAGGGGCCACAGTAGTGGCCTGCCAAAGCCGAGTCAAGTGAAGCGCAAGGGTCCAAGGGTAGAAATATACAGCGCGCCGCTTTATCGATAAGAACAAACAAGATAGTCATATCACTGACGATGACGACGCGTTTGGTGCAGCGGTTAGCGCACCTGACTACGACACCGGCTAAGTATTTACGGGAGACGACCCCGTCATGATCGTTGTTTGGTATTCGTAACAGAAGGAAGAAAATTCCTTACTTCGAAACCGAGACAATTCGTGTGTTGTCTGGCACATATTTTTTTTATTTTATTTATTATTTCAAGTACTATTCAGAAGAAACCACTGCATAGAATTCAAAAGCTGCTTATTGTAGAAACGATTTTTTTTCTGTGTAGGATTCCAAGCTCCGTGCGAATAAGAAATTCTTTCCATCCCATTATGTAAAAGTGCAGCTGTTTTATTTAATTAAACGCTATTCCGTTCTGACCAAAACCAAATCCGGATAGCGGAAAACGAAATACTTTCCGTTTCACCAGTTTCTAATTTCCAATAGCCAATGTAAATAGCTGTAGACATAAATTGTTCTGTGGCCTCGTAAACACTAAGCCCGGGACCGTTCGAATATAATTCAAGCCGTGACCAACCGACCGATGTAACCGCACACACAATTTTATCCCTAAAAAAGTATCTTTAAAAATTCTTTCGGCGAGATAAACCTAAAAATGTGCCTCACACGTTACCCGCTAGCCGCGATTGGCCAAAAATTAGTGTGCGCCGAAGCAAACGCTTTGCCTTGCGAAATTTCCTACCCCTAAATTCTCCTCCTGTACGGATAAACGAAATTGGCTCTAAAACCCCCGGAATAGAGATCAAGTGGATTTGACGGAGTACTCGTTAAATTTGTACCATCGTAAAGCGGACGGCGACGGAATTTCAACAAGTTGGATCCGCGTTTGGGGTGCATTTGTCCCTTGCACTCTTTGGGCCCCTATTGCCAGGTGGTAAGGTTGATTTTCCCAGTCTTCTGAAGCCACTTAGTCGGCTGCAGCGCAGACATTCTTGACGAATGTTGCCAAAAACTGGGCAGTTTTCACCTCGTTGCCGGTTCGTTTTATTGTTTTGTTTACGCTTTAGTTTTATTAGGCCTTTGCTTGAATGTACGAAATTTTGGGTGCTTGCGCCCAGTAGGTGGACAATTTATAGAACCCAACATATCACGGGTTAAAAATGGCATGGAAAAGAATTCAGGGAATAACGAGTGTTCAACCAATTTATGTTATACCGACTTTGAATAGACTCTTCGTACCTTCTCACATACGAAAGCTAAGAGCAGTAAATTAATTGTTATTATTATTGAAGAACTGTGCTATAAAGCCCTTCAACTTGACTATGATTGAGATATCAACACATCTGGCATAGTGGTTAGCATTCTTGACTACAACGCCAGCGGTCGCGGGGTCGAATCCCGCAAGGGGCAAATGTTTGTGTGACGAGCACATTTGTGCCTAAGTCATGGATTGTGTGAGTGACGCCCCCGTCATAATCATTGTCTGATACTTCATAAGTCATAACACAAGGAAGGAAATTCCTTTTTAAGTAATTAGTGTCTAGCGTTTATTTAGGCAGCACATTGCTTAGTTTTGATGAATCCTGGAACCGAAGTGTTATCTGGAGAGTGCCCTTTGCTATTTCACTCGAGTGGATGATGTGCTGCTTTTGATTGATACTTCTTATAATAATGTAGCATTATTTACTCTGTATTCAACTCTAATTAACTGATATTGTCTTGTTTCAGATGGCGAGCCCATCAAATTACCTGAAAACTTGGAGAGTCTACCACGAGCGGAACACTTCGCTGCGCAAAGGCATCGATGGAACACCAATGAGGTAAGTTCTACAGATTTTTCTTTTTTTGGAAATAAAATGCTCTCTGAATACAATGGAGGCAAGCATCGCTGTACATTGTAAAGTGGATTCATGTCGTGGAATAATACGCGATTTATTATTTATATTTTAAGGGAGGAAGGGGGAGACTAACTAAGGTGTTATTTATTATGTATGGAACATAATTTACGGAAAAAACATTTAATCAATGAAGAATATGCATAATTTTAAGCTGCATTACTTGGACCTACATGCTAAAATCCTGACTTGAGATTGGAGTGACTTTCTGATTACAATATGCTTTTACGATATTGCACGTTATTAACAGAAGACAAAAATAATCTGAATAAATAAATAAATATTATCAGTTTCACTTACAAATAGGTCAATACTATCCCAGCCCTATAAAAGCCAGAGTCCATAGATATCCAGCAACCACGAAAAGGCTTTATAATTGTACTGTTAAGGCCGTCTTATTCCGTCAAATTATCTCATAAGCCCCGCCCCCTTGTTAAAAGTGCGGGGCGCTTCCCCCACCAGCACCCCCGCACAAAACTTTTTCTGTCAACTTTGTCTTACAAATCTCGTGTATAATTAAGCCATCTAGTGTTTATTTAAGGAACAAAATTTTCTTGAATAAGATACTTCATGCGCTTTTGTAAGTAACATACCCACGCCATCTAGCAGAACCCCTAAGAACTTTTACAAAATGGTTTCTTTAGTACACCATACATGCTTTTTAGTCTAAACGTTTATCGAAAGAACAAGGAACGCAAAGAGTGGCATTTCATTCTCACACGACTGGTCAGCACTTTATGCCAGCAACCTGTAACCATTATAAAAACAAGAAAGAATATCCGATAACATTTATTATATTCTTTATTGCACTTATAAGATGTACAGAAAATAGGTACAAGAAGTCACAATGTGAACAAAGGTGGGCTTATCCCTAAAAGATACCTCTTCCAGCCAACCCATAGGTGTAGGAAATGTAATGTAATAACATTTAGGTGGTTTATATTAAGATCCTTTTTGTCGACACAGTTATAGTCTCACTACTATCTTCCATCAGTCTTCCAATTGATGATGACTGAAGACCATTACAGATATGGCACTTCAAATTTAGGGTTCCGTACAAACCAGTAGGTATATAAGTCAAAGTTCACCCATCACGAGAATTTTGTCATGGTTTTTTTACACACTGAAATTCATAACATTTCAAATCATCATCATCATTCTCTTGCCCTGTTCCCAGTTTATCTAGGGTCTGCGCAGTATGTTTCACGCTTCCGTTTAACATTACAAATATGGAAAGCTAAATTAAAGACAAAGGTTTCTTTATCGTTTCAGTAATCCTTTAATAATATCAAAGTTTTTTATTTACTAGTCGTCTCCCGCGACGTCGCCCGCGTATATTTTGGATGTCCCGTGAAATGGTTCAAGTAAATTAATCACCCACACCACGCTTGAAATACTCGCTTAATATCAGCCTGAACTATAAAAATGACTTGACTATCATGTGTTAGAAAGTAAGAAAATAGTAAGGCAAAAGTAGTTAGTAGTAATCTCTCATTTAGATGCAATACTTTTTTCGGCGAAGTTCACTATCAAATATACTGAGCATTGAACTTGGCTATCATTTTTCACATTGATGTTTTTGTTGGGATATCATAACTTTTTATAGAAATATTTATTTGCTTATTCATAAATCATTAATACATATTTTGTGCAAGCTTCCATCCACTTAATTATAACGGTTTCAGACCCTACAATTAAAAAACTTTCTTTTGTTTTCAGATTTTTTCCTTCGCTTACACATTATTACCTAGCTAGATGCCATATTTCAACTGTCTAGGTTTGTTAATTAGAGCACCGCACCCACACAATTACTTTGATAAACCATATATGGTTTTGCCATGTTTGACTTTTTGTAGTCTAGCTTATAGACCTTTTTTACTATAAAACTGTAATTTGGCATGGGTTTCTTTATATCCTAATCACACCGCCTAAAATATGTATTTTAAAATATTTTTGAGACACCTCCCTACAAGGAATGAATTATGATGAGCATGAGTTCCTACACCGAAAGGGCAACACCAGGGTTTATCTTATGAATCGTGATAGTAAGACAGTTGAAATTTTCAGGAAGGATGTATTCATGTTGCCGTTGAAAAAACAAAAACTTAAAAAACAGTTTTTTTTCAGGTTGCTCTCATACAACTTATCTACTCTGATAATGATAATAATGAGGGGCTGCCCCATTATTAGGACTTCATATCTTTTGTATGGGACTCCCTGACAACAGATATGATGTTTATGCCATTTTCATAGATAATGGTACGGAACCCTTCGTGACCCCGAAGCGCCATTTGGCGCTAACTACAAGATTAATAGAATTATTATGTGTCACAAATACCAAAGTTGTTTTGAATATTCAGTAACAGCAATTTGAGGAACGGTTATAAAAATAAAATTAAGACAGTCTCCACACATTTTCGACAGAACAAAATTGAAAAAATTATTCAGATTTGACATTTCTGAATGTAAATATAATTGGATTATACTGAGTAATCTCCATGTTCGTCGCTCAAGTCCATGTCACCAAATAAGACATAGATAGTCAATGCATTATTACTACACGATTCAGAAAATGTGTACGTACGTACGTAAATAACATGGAAACCTGAGTTCCATACACGAAGAGAGCTAGACCGACCTTAATTTAACCTCCAATGTTTGTATTTTGTCACAGGAGTCTAGATGTAAATAAATAAATAAAATTAATATAGACCTATCACCTAATAATTTTCTCCCTCCCTCAAATTCATATAATATTTTCTCGTCTCCAATATACTAGAGTCACCAGGGCACAGCTTTAGCATTTGAGATTACTGCTAAACCTACAGTTATGGTTTAGCTCTGATTTTTCCAAATAGAGAAAATGTTCAAAACTACAATAATTTGACATGAGTGTTTTATGCTTTTTGTTTATATTGTTACTATAGAAACGTATTCATCTCTACGATTGGTACAAAAATATAGTTAATTTATTCACAACAATTATATATGTCGCTACAGCCTATCTCTTTTTATTTTGCTTAACACGTAGAGGTTGGGGGTTCCATCCTCATGGCATTGAGGAGATTTATCCGCATGGTGATGATGTTTTTGATACTAATTTTCTTTTTGAAATTTATTTTCATTGTTATGTAGTTTTTTTAATAGGATTTGCTACTTTAAAAAAAAACCTAAAAATTTAATTAGTTTTTATTTTTATTTTTTTTTATTTTAAATGTTAAAATGTCCAAAAATTAAAATAAATACTTATTTCATTTTCTAAAAAAATATTGTGACTATGTAGAAAAATATTCATGATACCCCCGATTTGAACTCGCGACCTTTGATTAGTATAAGACTGATGCTGATCCAACTGAGCGTGACGCGGCGCGGCGAAATTAGCTATTATTAGTTCTTAGGTGTTTTACGTAATTAAGTACGCAAATAAAATTGCAAAAATTGACATAGGTCCAGCGTTCGCAGTGGCGTCAAGGGGAATGAGGAAATGGTGTCTCGTGCTTGTCATTTGAATAAAAAGATAGCGCTATTTCTGCTTGCATGTATAGAACAGAGATGACACGACGATCAACTGTTGCGTCAAAGTCGTTGCGCGAATCACCATCGTCACAAGTGTGAGAATCACTAAATCAGTGTTTTATGAATGAAAATGTTAATAAAACTGGAAAAAAACGATTGGACGCCCTAAACATCTTTGGTGTCTAAAGTAATCTTAAAAAGACAATTGGAAGAATTTGCTGCTTGTAAGAAAGAATACAGACTAATGAAAAAAATGGACCTTTCTTTGCCTGAACATAACACCGATAAAAACTAAAAAAAAATCATTTGATTCATAGCTGAGATCTCACTTATGTGGTCAAAATGTATATTCTTATAATCCTCTGTTCCTCACATCTGTGTAGCTTGAGCAAATCAAGATCAAAAAAGTCGAAATAGGTCAAATAAAGTGTTTTTAGATATTTCGTTATTCTGATCTAAATAACAAATATTTTGAAATAATTTTAACATGTATATGTGTAGAATGGAATTACCTACTAAAATATGTGATTTTCATAAATATAAGTCCAATAATTTGAAAACTACATAGAAAATACGAAAAAAAAGGGGCCCACTTCTGAGGCAATTATTATCGAGCAAAGTAATTACAATCGTGTTTCCAACCACAATCCAGCTTTCTAGTAATCTTCTTCTATAACATA
Organism: Pyrausta aurata; assembly: GCA_963584085.1. Lineage (NCBI taxonomy): Eukaryota > Metazoa > Arthropoda > Insecta > Lepidoptera > Crambidae > Pyrausta > Pyrausta aurata. The sequence continues at coordinate 12,071,284 of OY757264.1, read as the reverse complement.
TATAGATTCGAGATTTAAATAATTAGTGTTTCCATGTTTAAACTCAATCGAAACATCGTAAAAATGGAATATCTGGCCCTTAACCCGAGTAAGACATTTTAAGTCCGAGGGCTGCAAAAAGGTCTACGTTGTCCGTGTCACTTGCTCGGAGCTGTTTGTTTTCTACGGCTTGAACGTCCGCTACGAATGTGTGGTCTTTTTGCTTTTATGGCTTTTCTTTGGAACCATTCTTTTATTTTAGAAAAGGTACTCTTATTATTGAAACATAACTGAATATGACCTGATTAGATTATCATGGGTTATGAAACAAAATAATTATCTTGGATGACTGAAGAATGAGTATAATTAATGTTTAGTTTATTATTAATGGTAACCTATAGAGTAAATAAAAATAATACTTACACAATTTCAACTATTATATCTTGACGTAAGTGTTTTATTCCAGTATTTTTTCCATTCTCATACAAATTCAATAGTAGAAGAACAAATGTATTATTCTTTTTCAAAGCTTTTACAAGACATTTCGAACTTTGCAGCACACGAAATATTATGGAGTTATAAAATAATTAAAGCACTTTGACCAAGTACGTAGGTAGAATTGTAATGAATTCACTAATAAAAGCGGCTATACAATGCCGCGCAAACATGTGGCGAGTCATGTATAATGCAAATAGTCATGTGTGTCTCATATCTCGTCGTCGCTATGTTTCAGCCTACTTAACTTGGCGTAGATTAGCTTTACTACCCCTACCATTTGTTACATGTAATAAATCATATTAATATCTTCACTTTAACTATTAAAACTGCAGGGCTGAAAATTATGCCTTGAGGGAGTAGCTATTTATAGTAGTGGACTCAATATGACGCCTTGTGAGACTAACTATTTATAGAAGTGGGCTTATATTGGAGCCCTGAGAAAGTCCTACAATTGAAATATTAAAATACTTTCGGTCAAGTTCTGGAAATTAATTTGAGGCGGACAATAATCTTAAGCCTTGTAACAATTAATTGCATATCAAATATCTATCTTATCTATAATTTTAAGATTGTGTCGATTGCCTTACGTATGACAACGCACTGAAAATTCTTGTGGAAAATGACACCACTGTTTTTGATGAGAAATTTGTAAATAAATGTCATCTAGGATTTTGATAAAAGGTGACGTGGTTGAAAAAATACGACTATGACTGTATTTTTTCATTCTTAGCCTTGCCCTTTCAAGTTTCATTTTTACTGTTCCTTTTTAAGATACAAAAATCATTGTCACTAATGTGTGTTAATGTTTTTGGTTTCATATCTTTAGTTTACGTCGTTAACAACACTGCAAGTGTTAAACGTATGAATGTCGCTATGCACATTATTAAAAATGGAGCTAACAAATCTAAAGACTTAAGTTTCGTGTAAAGTTCTACGATTCCTATAGTACCACGTCCGTTAGATTAGGTCGGCTAATGAAATGCGCGGTGTGTAAATTAGAACGCGGTAACAGCTGTTATGATAATGGCCCGCATGACCTGCGCCAGACAGGGTGGTAGATCACCTATGAGGGATATTTTAAATTATTGTCTTTGTTGTGAAGTTAGGATTCGGTGTTTAATTTTGAAAGAAAGAAAACTGTTTATTGGGTACACACAAAATAACAAACATAATAGAAAAACAATAATATAAAACAATAGAAGTTAACTTAAAATAAAACAAAATAAAAAAAAAGATGTGTAACCAAATTGGTCCCCACTCAGCTCTTGGTTAAATACCAATATCGTATTAAAAATATGATAGAAAATATTATTTGTAGCATCGAAGTTGGTGTCTTTAACTCATTCTTGTAGGCATAAATCATATTTTTGCCAGTAGCTGGCAGAAGGCTGAAGATATAGTAGATATATATCAGAAAAGGCTTTTGACCAGGCTTTAAGAGGCGGGAAACCCCCGGTTCTTAACACGTTCCGGGACAGTGAACGCCTACAGGCGTGAAAGCAATAAAACATCTATTGTGTCTGAAATAGTGTCCTAGAACGTGTTAAACTGCGGTGTGGAAGGCAAGAGGGAGTCCACCACACTATCTTCCCTAAATGGAGTTTTGGAAGAAACTCCACCGACAAGAACCTAGTTCTTTTTGATGATGATGAGCTGACAACAAAACTTCATGCATTGTCATGTATAAATCTATAAAAGAGTCATGATGGAGCTATCAGTATTTTCTTTAAACAATTTTAATTAAAATAACTACGTAGATAGTGCTAATCCACGATATACATTTTCGCTAAGGATCGCTGCAACAAAAGTGCGATTTCAAAATATTTGTTTCTACAACAAAACTTGAGAGCCAGTTTCAAAATGCTGCAAAACTGAACTTAAATTTCGCTTTAAAGTACGTGCTTTAGTAGTACTTAAGTTCATTACTATAGCATTTTACTATCGATAAAACGCGAGAGAAGGATCAAATGGTTTATTTAGCTAGAAACTGTAATATCATGTTCTCAAATTGTGCCTAAGGGAAATTAGGCGTTTGTGGCCGGTGATTGCTACCAAATAGAGGGTGGGCAAGTCTGTAGGGTAGTTAGGAATTTTATGGATCTAGGGTAACGTGTGTCGGGTTATTGATGGATAGGTGAATGTCTGACAAGTACTTAACGAATGTATGCCATGTAAACAAACAGCGTTTTACCAATTTCTTAAATTGAGAAAGCACTTAACAATAACTTTCTGTACTTAGAGATGTATCCTTTGAAAACATGAATTTAAGTGACGTCTTTTTTGTATATTTAGCAATTGTGTACGTTTTTTAAATCACTCAACAGACGTAGTATAGTTGTACTACGAAAAACCAATAAACTAGTACACTGAGCAATTTTCTCAACAGAAAAGAAAAGCAAACGCGAGTATTATAGAACTGAATCGCGTAGGTGAACCAAAACTAATACGAGGACCTAACTATTACTTCCTAACTCGGTGAAAACATTTAGAAATAACCCTCTCCGCGGAAAGTTTCAGAGAAATATTAAGATATACGAGGAGTTTGTACATACATTTATACTTATACTTATACATACGATATCCCAACTCTCCAACTTTGTCGTGGTTAATACTGTATCTCAGACATATTTAAGTAAGACCACAATAGAAGCATGTAGAACAGTAGCTAAACTAATTTTCATTTTGTTAATGAAGAGGTTTATACAGTTGCGATGAATAATTGTTTTGGAAGAGTTAAATTATGATTTTTGAAAGAAAAAACGTTTATTCAGCACCATATACAAATGCTTTGAAACCTACACAAAACTTAAACTTAATACTTAAACGATAAATTTGTTAAAACGACAAGTTATCATTGGCCCTGAATGGGTCTTCGCTCAGTAGGTATGTATGCATTTTATCCATATGTATTTAATTTGTTTACTTACTATCAACGATCTATTTTAAGCTTATTTATTACGAATTACTTGTGTCTGAATAAAGTTTCCTAATTTCAGTATTGGAATAAGATTAAAAACCCTCCGGCCCCTCTGTGCGTCTCTACCTTATGATAAGGCGAAGAACACAACAAACAACATTAGTATAATGGTCGGAATTCATCAAGTTATTGCGACACTTACCAAAGAACGATGACTCCGGTAATGCGTTCCCCCCTTATTCGAAACTTGGCCCTTTTTAAATTGTCTGCTAAAGAAAAACATGGTTGAGATTGCGTAATGGCTGAAAAATGTTTACGTTAATATTTCTGTTCGTTATTCCTTGGTAAGATTAGTTATTCCTTTAAGATCGGGAGTAAGTCTCGAGTAAAAATTCATTCATTCGCTCTTTCTATTCATATTTTTTTAAAGTATATGACATAAAAAATATTAACACTAGTTTAAAACTAAGAGGTTCTGCAACCGCTGCATGGCACATCGATAAACCCGTTTGCCGCGCGTTTTACCGCGTCTACCAAGATAATTTATCTCCATGTGCATGATACAGCCTTTTAATATATCTATAACGCGAGGTCGTAGACAATTTGTCTCTAGTACGTAATGGCTGCATTATGACTGCCATTTTATATACTAGTTTGACAGTTTAGGAAAGTTAGCATCTGTCAGTTATATCGACATATCGCGATCGTTTATGTATAGCTATCTATACCGCATCGCGCGACGCGACAAGCCAACCCATGCAGCGGGTGCTGATTTTAAAATCTATCTATCTAGTTTTATTGCCTAATTCATAAAGCCTATTTTGAAATTGATATCATTTGTTGAATGAAATGGAAAATTTATAATCTGCTTATTTAGTAAGACCTTTAAGAACAGGCATTAAATTCTAATCCCACAGTTAAGCTGAAAAATCAATTCACCTTTAACTTCCTACAAAGTTAAGCTACAAATTATCCTACTTGGCTTCAACGCTGGCAACTTGGTCTAAGGCTGCTTAACGTACGGTTAAACTAACTTCGTTACTTGCAAGTTAATGTTTCTCCCCAATTAAGAGGTAGTTAGATTATCTAGTTTCTTAAGATTTAAATACCTGCTTTTCAACCCGTGGAAGATAGGGTTAAACGTAGCTTAGAAAGTGTTTAGGATTTCTTGAATCATTTATATTTGTTGATAAGTATTGGTGGTAGATAGTGAACGGCCACCAGATATGGTGGTTAGCTGCGAATATGTTGAATAAGCAGTCCCCGACTAAACAGTAATTTGGGGATTTATAAAAAAACTCCACCGACCCTGCTCTTGAATTTGATTGGTATAAGTATTGGACATAGAGACACCAATCATCATAAAACTAGGCTGAAAAAGTTACTAGAAAAAGATAAGAATATTTCTAAAATATGGTGGCCTTTACAATACTTTAATGCAATTTTATAAACATATAGTTAGTTTGTATTAAAATTTACGCTTTAAAAATAGCCTTTAATGACATTGAAGCACTTTATCTGTTTACGAGGGCAAGTTCACGCCGATAGAGCTTTAATTTATTTAATGATACACCTTAAAACACCTCCACAACTTTAGTGACATTTCAACTTTAGTGAAATGTTATTAACATAAGATTTTTTAATAAAAAGTCTAATGTTTTGATACACTTGTATCCCTTAATTCAACGGTTGATCCTTTCCAATAACAGTATAACTGACTGTCACATAAATCAACCCAATAAACATTACTCTTCCTGGCATTCTGAAAAAAATAATAATTCACATATGGAACGTCATTTCCTATCAAGTAATAAACAGATAAAAAATATGCGCCAGACAACACACTAGTTGTCTCGGTTTGGAACTTTGGTTTCGAAGTACGAAATGTTCTTCCTTGTGTTACGAATATCAGATAACGATTATGATTTTAAAATTACTAGTTATTAGGGCATTGTAAAACACACCGTTAGCGACCACCTAGCTTTAAATTCTAAACGGGTACTGTCCCTCGTCCCATTTTCCCGTTCAAATAGAATTTGTTTTAATTGTCGTCCCCTGTCTCTCGTCATAACGTTTTAAAAAACAAAACGTCCGCTTGTTACCCGAAGGGGAGAAAGGGAGGAGGGGCGTCGTAATATGATAATCGAATGTTTGGTATCGAATAATCGGGTTAGCTCGAATAAAGTGTCGAAGTGAGAAGTGCCATCGAGGGTTATTATTGGAGCTGTGTTTTTAAGGGGTTTCATTGATATCTTTTGGACTAACCGCTTCAAATAAGAGACGGAATGTTAGTTGCAATTAATATAAAAGTAAATTAATATTTCAAAACCGAACAGTTTGTTTGTTTAATTGAACATCTCGGGTGCTAACCAGCCCAATTGGTAAAAAACCGGTTAAGTGCGTGTCGGACCCGCGCACTGAGGGTTCCGTGCCACCCTTAACTGAATTCAGGGTCCACTTACTTTCACTTAACGAAAACATCACAATATATTGCGACGGCACAAATAACTTTGTTTTTCATAGTGTTTGTATGAAAGACAAAGTTATATTTGCGGTTGATAAAAATGTGCAATATCTCAAAAACTACTAGTTCGATCTCCTTCAAACCAATTTTCGTTGCAAGTTTTTGTTGAGATCTACATCATATATTTTTTTCAAAGTTTTCACTTCCTTTGTTCAAAAGTTAGATGGGGGGGGGGACGCCCATTTTACCACTTTGGAAGAGTCTATATCTCAAACCTTACACTTTTAGAAAAAATGGTTTTAGAAACCTCAACATCATTTTAAAAGACCTATCCATAGACACCCCACGCGCATAGGTTTGAGTAAAAAAAAATTTTTAGGTTTTAGTTTCATGTATGGGAGCCTCCCCTTAAATATTATTTTTTCTTACTTTTTGTACCTGAATCGGAAAGCGGTAAACAAGATACACCTACCTACCAAGTTTCAGCTAAGTGACGCTTATAGTTTCAGAATAAAGTGGCTGTGACATACGGACGGACAGACAGACAGACTTGACGAAACTATAAGGGTTCCGTTTTTTGCCATTCGGCTACGGAACCCTAAAAACATTATTGTGTTATTTTTTAATGATTTTTGTATTTGTCGAGAAAGACATCATGCTACATACAGAAACGGAGTACAATCTAAACGCGTAAAAGAAGTCACAAGTCATTATGTAATTGAGAAAGTTGACTTTGCTGAGTTATTTGTTTTTAACCGACTTTCAAGAAAAATATATTATCAGTTCGACCTGTATGTTTGTTCGGAAATATCTCACGTTTAGCTGGACCGATTTCGATGCAGTTTTCAGTAAATTATTTATTACATTAGGCATAAGGTTTTAATAACTATTATTATTTTATTTTTATTATTTTATTTATTTTCGACAAAATTAAGTCATACATACATTTAAATCATTGAATTAAATTAATTTGAAATGCACACTCATTAAATTAAATATAAATTAAATTCAATTGGACGACCACCAACTTGCATTTCGGTCTTAGTCCATATATGAACCATTATAACAATGGTTGATATACAGGCAGTCAAATCTCTGGGAGAGCATCTATTTAACCGGGTACATAATTTTTTTGAAGGTGGTTAAATTTTTGTTATTTTTTTTAATAATGCCCATCTCTACGCTTCCGTTCACCCCCATTGTTTAAACCTTCCGTAAGCCAGTTTCGTATGCAAATGTAACGGGCGAGTTCGAATGACGGGATGACGATAGATTTACGAAGGGATACCGGCCACATTACAATTTATGGCGAATAAAAAGTAATAGCCATCTAAATGAGAGCGAAAATGATGGAATTGATCGCATTTTGTTTTGTTTCTGCTTATTCTTTAAGTTTATATAGCGTGTGGCCTGTAATAGGAGCAAAAAATGTAAACGATGATTCTACACAGTATATGTAGTTACCTTGACCTGGTCTTAGTGCTCTAAAATACTTTAATTCAGAGATATGGCCCCCAAAAGTTATGATCCCTAATCAATGTAGGTATATCAAAACCGCTAACTCGTTGTAGTAAATGACAATGTCAAGTTCTATGACTGGATACATTTTTTGTTATAAATTGCTAGTTCTATTTATTTTGTTAGAAAATTACAATATATTTATTTTTTATAGTAATAAATTTAAAACCACTAAGAATTGATTATTGGTTACTTAAAGGGCCTACATTTAATTTTTTTGCTTCTATTACAGGCCTCACTATGTTATACATAGCGATGCGAGAAAATCAAATTAAATTACATAACATTAATTAATTAATTTTAAATGTCAAATGTAAATAAATTCATTACGCACATTTGCTATAAGATTGTTGTAACTAACTGCTATAGGCTCAGCCTAAAATAAACTTTATTTATTATAGCTGAACACAACTAGAATTATTAAAAAAAATCCTTCACTCAGATTTATGGATAAATAAGATAAATAAGATAACAATATATAAATAAAATACTGGGATAAAGCCAAGACTACAAAATGTACCACTTACTTACCGGAAATGTGATTTCGTGCTTTAGAGTAACTTTGTGAGGTGTCTAAACAAGTCACCTGACAGTTTATGAATCTTTTAGGCACAGAATAGACGATACACGAAACAATTGAAAACAAAAAAATAACAGTTACAGATATTTTGAAAAACGATGCTTGTACGTCTTAATTTTTTTTTATATTGTATGTTTCAAAAAATATATTAACCTAAACATTAACTTTTTTTACTAAAAAATATCTTCGGAATTTTGTCCATTTTTAACTTATCAAGCCTTTATACAAGTAATCGAAGACCTACAAGCGTAGTTCAGGATGTAGAAAACGAATAAGACCAAATTTGTCTCATTACATAAAGGTTTACGGTTAGGAAAACGTTTTCCCCCGCAAGCATATATCGACCGTTGGCGTTCGAAATGTATGAAAACTCGCGCTGCGCTACGCCTGCGTATGATCCTCCAACTACAGAAAAATATAATAGGTAACAACGCGGCAACGCAGCCAGCATTATAGCCTCCTTACCACAAGGAAATGGTTTCGTTTTTGAATAGGGTAGTCTTATTTTTTGTTTATGTTGCATGTCTTAGTTTTAATTTTTTCTTATTTGTTATTAATAAATATAATCTCTCACTTGATATAGTCAAAATTAAGATTCATTACACTCACACTGACTTATTTTTTTCCAAAACTGGTTTTAACTACCGACCAAATCGAATAATAGATTGAAAAGATCGGAAAATTTAAAATGTTAAACGTATCGGCTCCTTTGTTTAAAATTCAAAATCTTATTAACAACTTTTATTCACCGTTCCATTCGGAAGTTGGTCGTAGTTTCGATCTTTGACTACGTCGGTTTTTGTTTCACTTTTTGCAGTTTCTCGTTCAATTCTTGTTTACTAGTTCCCCGCGACTTTGTTCGCGAAGGATTTCTGATGAGGATAGAAATTGTAAAATTTTGTCGATAAAGCTTTTAAAGCTAAAGCTATAACGTGACCGAGGAAAATGAGGATGATTTTTTATTATTTTGTGAAACAAGGCAAATGACTTGAGTTTTATTTTAACAGTTTTTCAGAACTTATGACACTAATTAAATCATTATAACAATGAAATACGTGGAGTACGCAAAGAATAATAAATAATTATATTTAATGAATAATTTTTACTACCATAAGATCCTGCACCCACTTACAATCTTTTTAAATGTCTGGGAGAGATTGCTTTAAGCATTAAGTTCACCTTTTGTACACTGTCACTTGTGCAATCAAGTTTTTGAATAAATAAAAATAAAATGAATAATGTATTTATGTTTAAAACAAAAGAAACAAAAAAAAGGATACTTGACCAGATAATAAGCTCCAAAATATATTGCTATTCTAATAATAAAATCCATTTAAGTCAACATCTAGAAACTGCTCTTATTTCTGAGTACGTACTTAATATAATCGATTCTCGTGAAATCGTTTCCTCGCAAGTTATTCGAGTCTTATCGATTGGTATTTAATAAAACGTCTTTAAGCCACTTAACATTGGCTCACAGGATCGTTATGTACAGATAAACACGCGAACGTAGCTTGATAGAACAGTCTACTAATTCGATCATTTAACCTTCTGTCGAGGCTACCAGTAGAAAATATAAGAACCTAAACATTCACTTTGTTGATAAAAAATATCTTCGGAATTTCGTCTATTTTTAACAACTCAAGCCTTAATTCAAAAAATTCGAATACGTAAAAGCGTAGTTCAGGATGTATGAAAACGAATGGGACCAAATTTGTCTCTTTCCATTAAAGTTTACGGGTAGGAAAACGTTTTCGCCCGCAAGCATATTTCGACCGTTGGCGTTCAAAATGTATGAAGCAAACTCCGTTACGCCTGCACACATGTGCCGACCCCGCCAAAATAGTTGTAAAGTATTTCGAAACAAAATGATAGGAAGAAAATTCCCTATTTAGAAACAAGAGAATTAGTGTATTGTCTGGTGCATATTTATGAATATTATTTTGTTCTATTGTCTTTTTATCATTCTGCGTAATGTCTGCTTTTACTTGGCTAGGCCATAATTCGTGTAATAAACCCTAGTATGTCTCTTTGTCAACTCCTAAGAGTAAGACTACTCGTCTAAAAGCGTGGGACTAAAGGTCAACTCTTGAATATATTAAGGAATATGACGTAGATAAGATAATCCTATAATCCACGTTCTGTCTCGTGAAAGTTACGCTGATTTGATCAGACTATTAAGTTTTGTTTTAGTTGAGTAAACAAAAATGATTTTTTATTACTGTATTTTTATACGAGCTTATAAATTCCGCCATAAGATTTCCCTTGTGTCTTACAACCCAGATGCAGCTAGATTTAAATTTCGTTCTCTCACATAGTACTTTGAATTTCAATCGGCAGATTTTTTAAATTTTTATGATGGAGCACACAATAAATGTATTTTTTTGTTATTTATACAAAAAATATTACAAATGACACATATCTTGGTATAGATGAAATGTGAGAACGTGTTTGCACACTGTCAGCATTTAAAAAACTGATTTAATCAGTCAGGTATCAAACGACTCCCGGGAGTCGCAAATTATAATGGAATTTCTATTGTGTCTCGTTCACACATACTTGACGAGTTAAGCTACAAAAATTGGGTGTACTCGCAACTCATGTTACGGACTCCGATTGCGTATTGCTACGTTTTGTTTACTCTACAGCGACTATGAATTAGGAACATGCTACGGACTACGATTACATTACGACACAGTTGCTACGAAAATACGCTTCAATGCTACGAAGTCTACGAATGTAGCAATTATGGAGATATTACCCCTTATGACATGTACTTCTATTTAAAGTAGGTCTATGTGTGTCATGTAATCACACGCTCCCTTTGATGAGATTTCCAGTAACTAAATATTGAATCCAAAAAAAAATATTTTAATCTCAATTCCGTAATAGGGAAATTCTCAAATCCATTGACCGTATTCCAAAGGAATCAAAGAGTCATTCAAACGCTTTACTGATCTGAAAGATTTTATACATTACAAATATGGGTCGAATTGGGCAATCTCATTTCGTCGGGAAAATAGATTTTCGTTTATAAGGAAAACGAATGTAGGTACTTGTACTGTTTGTGGTTCATTAACCACGACCCTCACGAAGAAATAGGGTTGCTACAAATGTAATAATTGTACAGAAATAGTTTTATTGCGTACCAATTATAAAATGTTGCAGTAAAATTCCTAACGAGGCGCTAAGATGAGATACGTTAGATTAATATTATTTTTGTTTATTTTACAACATAAATTATGTAAGTTGCTCTTGTAAAAAATAACTGTGGCTCTGAGAACGACGAGGAATCAAACCCCGTGTTTACGCTTTCCGGTCGTATGCCTATAGCGTAAGACACGGGGTTCGATTCCTCGTCTGTCACAGAGTCACGGTTGCTTTCTACAAGTGCAATTTATAGGTATATTATTATGTTTGTATAGTGTCAAAACACTTTAAAATCAAACATCTACTATAAATTATATTCTGAAATATGATCTCACACAATGATTTAAAGAATTTTTATTTAAGCCAGTAGCAAAACTCATAAGAAGCCTACAATGATCGAGTGATGATATTACTGAAATATTCCTTTTTTTCAATTAAACCCTGCAAATTAAATTATCATAACATATGACGATCGCGTTTGTTATGATAATTTTTATTTTATTACTTTTTAAGGCCATTTTCGGCTCCGAATGCTCGATGACAGAGATTTATCTAGCCAGTATAAATGCATTTCATGATATATGGCCCCACCTGTCGGCGATTCGACTGCAGTTCTGACTAATGCCCGATGTCTTTAATGTCTTTAGAAAGTAATGTACGATACTTTTGTTTGAAATTTTGCTTCAAAAGGAAATATAAAAAAGCCTTATTAAAAAGACAGTTAGCTACAGAAACTCTGCGTGGAAATAGGAAACTCTTGCCCCTGAATATATATTTCTAAAATTATTTATAGCCCACACACACACACACACACACACAAGCACACACACAGGATGCTAGAGAGGTGTCTTTTGGATAGTAGTCTTTTTATTTTTAATATGTATTGTTTTTTTTAATCCATCTAAATTCGTTGTTATTTGTATATTTTAAGCCCTCATAACTTAAACCCTCGCACAAGATCTAAGAGGGATGGGAGTGGCTGAAAATCAGCGTTGACTTTTGCCAACACTAGCTGAGCCACATCCATTTGCTCTCCTAGTTTTAAGAAAGAAATTTGTGATAGAAATACGAGTAAGTTCTTCTTTTTTGTATGGGAAGCAATAAACGCATTTTATTTATTTATTTATTTATTTAAATATTAAAACTACATATTCACTGTGTGCGTAGTAGGTGGTGTGGTGTGTAATACATTTTAAAGCGACGGCTACGCCAGAGGTTCGATTCCCGGGTCTGGCCAAAAATATGTACCTGGGTTTTTCTGTACAGAAATTCTCAGGGAAGCCCGAAGTTTGGAAGTTGGCGGTGTTTCACCCCCGTGCCTCGGAAAGCACGTAAATCCGTTGGTCCTGGGCCGGATTTCTCAACGGTCGTGTCAGATTGCTGTCCCATCGGGCTATGAGAGTGAAAGGAATAGAGAATGCACCTGTGTTTGCGCACACACTTGTGAGATTGCTGTCCCATCGGGCTATGAGAGTGAAAGGAATAGAGAATGCACCTGTGTTTGCGCACACACTTGTGGACTATAATATGTCCCAAGTAGTCGGTTAGTCGTTGTGACTGGCCACTGTAGTCGAAATCGGCTAGGGGGTCTATTAGCAGGTGGTGGGAGAACCTGAATCGATAAGAGCGCTCGCAGTGACCAAGAATATGAGGGTTCAGAGAAATGTTATGTAGGTATGTGATTGGTATCAAAATAAATGTTTTTTTTAATAGTTGATTTTTGTTTTTGTAGTGTTTAGTCACAATGCAAACTTAAAAAAAAATGAAATAATATTTTCCTTCGGATATTGTGAGAACAATCTCGCAACAGTGATGAGGTCAAGCAGCCTACGCGTTAAGAGAAAGCGCTTGCAAAATTCAACAGGCTTGTTAATGTGACGATGGCCGAGGCATACGCCCGGATAGCGTTAGACACGGGGTTCGATTCCTCGTCTGTCACAGAGTCACGGTTGCTTTTTCAAGTGCAATTTATATTGTTTTTTTTAAGTTAAACTTATGATAGCCCTATATTCTGAGGGATTGAGAGGAATGTCTGTAAGAGGCGAGATCGCACGATGAATGGGGTCCCTCGGGGCGCCGTATACTAGCCCATCTACCTTTATGAATTCATCAACCTTCCCGAACAATTGGGGGGACGCTTCTGTCAAACTTTACGAGGCCATAGATTGTGACCATTAAACTATTATCTTTCAAATTATTTATCTAATACCTAGTTCTTAGTTAATGTTAGGTCCTTTCATAAAAGCATGTTCTTTTATTTTTTCATATTAGTTATTTTCTTTTTTGCACTTCAATATTTTTTATATGCAAAATCAGGATGGCTGTTTTAAATCAGCAAATCGTACTAACTTATTAAACGTTTAGGGGCTCTATTTTTGAATCACTCGCTTCAAGATGGCGAGTGATTTTCGTTCGAAGATGGATTAAAAGTCAACGAAAATAACTCTACTACTATTGACGCGAGTAATTCAAAAATAGGGCCCCAGGGATCGATAGGCCGCCGGAAGTCGCGTTAACATAAGAATGTTGATACACACATCCGTGAAGGTTTAATAATATCGACCAAGTATTCAGGTCATTATGACGTTAAGTAGTTTTGTGACTAGCTGGTAACTAGCCAATCAATAGCAACAGCGCTTTAATATTCAACGATATACTTAGGGCATGTGTGTGACATAACAAAAAAACTTTTATACACTAAAAAAATAACATTGTATACTAGCGGTCCCAGCGAACTTCGTTTCGCCCCCAGGCCCGTCCCGCCCCGGCCCCGTTTTATGGGAATTTTCTTTGCTATAAACCTCACGGAAACCAAGACCTTTCCAACGAATGCAAAACCGTGGAAATCGGTTCTTGCGTTCTGGAGTTATAGCGTCAGGGAGGAAAACCCGACTTTTTTCTATATAGTAGATAACAGACTTTTTAATACACAGTTTTTCGATGAACTAATTGTATTATGGTTTTACGCTGTTGCATAAACAGACGGGTAGATGGCGCTAACGTCACGCAATGACGTATCAATGAGACCAAGAATTTCGCGCGGTTGGACCGATAGCACGGTAGCTCAATTGGAAGAGCAGTTGGCCCGGTTAGCTAGAAAGATGCTGGTTCGAATCCCGCCCGTGCGCAATTTTTGGTTTCATATTTCATCTTTTAAGAATAATTGTATTATGTTCCTTTCCAGGTAAGCAACTCTCACACTTTTCAAATACCCTATCATATATTTCGGTAAGTGTTAAAACGTGGCTTTGCGTGCGCCCTCACAGTTCATAACAGACGCCTGCGAGAACGCACCGACACATCGCGTTATAACAAAACTTTTTCTTGTAAGGCATGAAACGCTGTTTCTTCACAATAACGATACAACTTTTACAAACTCCAAGCGTGTGTCTTAGTAATTTGCGTAGAATACACAAAGAAAGGTGTTGAACGCTATATTACAAGAAGCGCGTACCTCTTATTCTATAAAACACGTATATGTAAATGCTAAAGTTTTGCGGTTGATAAGTTATTTGAAACACGAAAAATGTTTATAAAAATGTATACACGACCAGTCATGTAATTATTGTGTGTGAAACTCATTAGTAACATGATGGGTAGGTAGTAGGCACATTTACGGCCTTACTACAAATAAATAAATAAGGTTTAAACTACTAAATACTTAAATGTTTTGCATTGATTGACGTTGATTTTAAACTATTCATTATTATATGTAAACAGTGGTCCAGTGGTGGCTTACAATTTAAGATTTTCGTTTAACAAAAAGCATTTGAAATTATATTATAAATAGTTCTTGAAATTGACTGTTCTTGAAGGAGTCTATTAAGTGCTGAGGTAAATTGCCAGGTGGCGGACAATATCAATACATAACTAGAGCCAACTGAAGTAAAATATGGTTTATAGATAACGACCATTTTCCCAGAATAGAACCCAACTATAGCTTTATTAGATTTGAATAAGGAATCACTAATAGGAGGATTATCATCAACCAGTGTAATTATATGTATTTCCGTGTAACGAAAACAATTTAATATACTAGTGCTGGTTGTATTCCAATGTATACGTAGTCTTTCAGCGAAACTTGAAGCAATTTTCCGATACAATGTTGCGTGAAGACACAAAATATATAAATGCAGCAGGCTTATACGCAAATACAGCAAATAAAAATTTCTTGGCCTCATATTGATGAAATTTTAACATCTACGTGGTATTCATACTAATAGGTTACTTCAGAGCGTAGTTACCAAAGTCTTTTTGATCGATCGAATCATATCAATAAAGCACTTATTTTTTATAGCGCTGAATATACAATGTAATAATCTATTAAGTGAATTCCAAGTAGGCCATGACAGTTTGTGTCCTTCAGGGGGACGTTTGAAAGGACTGTCTCCCACAGGACAGTCCCTTTCTGGTCCCAAGATGTAAAGACACCATGTTCAGGTTGGGATTTTCCGATGAAACTGATCTGTCCTGTTTCTGCGAGTTCACTCCACAAGACATGTCTCATTTATTGTTTTGTCCTGCGTGCCCTGATTCATGCTTACTAGAAGACCTTATGTGTGGCTAACGACAAGGCAATCCGCGTCGCCAATTACTGGGCACAACAAATTTAAGTCACTTTACCATCGACACGGTAAGAAGAAGAATAATCTATTTTATTTCATGGTCGCACAATAATTTTTGCTTAGCCTAAAGGTGTGACTAGTAGAGTATGCAAATGTCAAGTCCACCTTTTATACAAATTTTGGTCATGCAATAAAGTAATAAATAAACTCTTTTCTTGTCTTAAATTCAGTTATAAGATGGTATTCTGTAATATTAGTATGACATCTCGGCAATAAAAACAATTATAATAACCTCATCAGAGATTATTACTTCTTTTAGATAAGCCTACTAGCTCTTCTTAGATTGTAGAAAAGAGGTTCAGGCAAAAATAGGATAACACTTGATGCATGGCGTGCTCCAAATCAATTAATTGTGTTTCGGTGCGCGCCAAAACAATCCGCCATGTTGTTTTTAATGGTGGCTGTCACGCGAGCGAGGAGATCATGATGTGCGGTTTGTTCTTTCTTTTTGTTTATTCTGGACGTTAGGTACAATATCTTTTTTTAATGGATGTTCTTGACCTGGTAATTTTCATGCCAGTATTGCCAGTGTTATGTTCTTTGTTAGCTTACGTAATAATCTCCAAATTAATATTCACTACACAAATTGGGTCCCAAAAAGTGACAATGCTTTTTTTTCCGCCATGACACAGCGTGAAGTGCGTATTGCGAAACCCGTGAAAATGTTATAATTAACTGAATTCCGCATTTCCCGGCGAAGCTTATTTGCCCACTTAACAAGCACCTGTTGATGATTGAATGAATGATTCCCATCTGTAATCAAACAGGAATGTTATACGCTGTTTTTGGATTGCACTTGTGATAATGTCGACTCATGTTCACTTGTTTCTGTTATAATACAAGATGAGTATGGAAGAGGAACGTTGTAAAACAATCAATAGAATATTATCATATTTTTAATGTACCAATAATTATATTTTATTGGTTGGTTGAAAATCATCTCCTATCTCATCTCGTTTCTTAAAAGGTGAAGGGCGGCTTTGACAAGGTAATTAATGTGAGGCGACTTTTAGTTATAAGAAACTTCACTTACTGTCTTTAAATTTTTATGACCTTTTTTACTGATTCAACTTTCTGCTTTCCTAAGAGATTGACTGGTAGGCAATGCCCAAGGCATTAATTCCCCCAATTGTATAACTCATAGTGCTATAAAGTTAAATAACATTTATTTGTATTTTATTTTTAAACTATTTTAGAGCTAATAGCTGTAACTTTATGTGGTGAAGAATTGTTGTTGAGTAAAGCCATGCATATTAAAGAAACAACCATGACATGACAAATATTCAGCAGCATTATCTTTTGATGCACCCGGTTATCCACTACGCAATCGTATTGCGGAGTATTTTGTTTTAAATATTCGCACGTAATCTGGTTAATTTATAACGATAATGGTATATTTACGGCCTGTTTCACAATATCTGAATAAGATCCCATTAGTTTTATCTACCTTTTAATACAAATACATAGGGCCTCAATTCTCATGCAGTTCGTATATGAAAAAAGATCTTTTGTGCCGTAGTTTTTTACGTGTGGATAATATAACTATATTTTTTTGGTAAAATGGTAAAACCCGTGATCGAATAAACACAAGGTAAAAGTTCGATTGACGTGAGAATCGCCACCCTGATCCATACATTAAGTTGAAGTTTATGCATATGTTTACGAAACACCGTGTATACAGTCATGCCCTGCGTGACAAGCGACATTTATGAGGGGACACATCGGCCCATTTAACCGGGACAAACTCGGAAACGTGGAATCGCTTCCTATATGTATGTATTAGAAAGGCATTTACGAGTATCTATGTGGTTTTGTTTAGATAGAGTTTGGAATTGGAGTTATTGGAGCCTCCGATTGCTTGGTTTCTTTCAACTATTTAGAACAAAAAGGCCTACTCTAGTAGGTAAAGCTTATCGCCATTGATTTACATGTTTTTTATTTTTGAGGTATATGGATATTATATTATGTATATGAGGAAAGCACTGTTTATGTATGAATAAGATTTCTTGCTTCTTTTTCTATAAAATAAAAGCCGCGCTCTTGTCGATGGAGTAATCACTATTCTTTTCTCCTGCCTCCTTTTATCTTATTGATTTTTTCCATCATTCGGTCAAAATAGCTTATCTTAGGCCGTCCTCTTCCTCTCCTTCTTTCAATTTTTCCTTCTATTACTTATGCTCTCTAAACATCTGTAAATTTGTATCAAGTGTCGTCACGTATTGCTCCGTCGATTTTTTTTATTTATTTGAAGCTAAGCATATATTTAACCTCGATCGCACTCGATGTCAGGTGTAGATGAGGTTTAGGGTGGTGCATATCTGCTAAGTAGCAACCTTCACTCTTAGGCTTAGGTCATATTCCTGAGAGAAAAGTTCAGCAGGCAGCAGGTATCTAGATCTTACTTAGACATTTGCTTTTATCATTGCTGTAGTTCTAGAGTTCGTGAAAGCATTAACAAAGTCTATTTATTTTTACAGTTTGACGCAAATTAATATTCGTATGAAAAAAACCCGTTATTTTTCCACGTGAAATGTGTTTCATTTCTGCAAATGTTTAGGAAAGCTAAAGCTGGCTGTCATACTAAACGCCAGTTCCGTCCGAAACCGCCCAAATCGCCGCCAACGCGATTACATGCTAATGCAAACGCCTTGCAAGGTTTGAAATAATGAAGCTGAAGTATCGATATCGATAAATTATATTTTGTAGAAAAATTGCCAAAACCACAAAAAAGTGCTTTGCATAAGCACTTTTTTGTGGTGTTTGTAATTTATTGAATTATTTAAGGTCAATTTTAATTTGCTTGGTGAATACTTATTGTTATATCTTGATAGAAAAATGATTTTATAATAAGATACAATCTACATAGGTAATTCTCTGACCACTGAGATCTTTTGAAATAGTTTATTGATATTATTTTAAAAGTAATTAACAGATGTTTTCAATATTCGCCACGCAAAGAAAAAGGAACTGTATCGTTTTTCTATTTATATGGATTAGAATGAATGGTAGAGTTAGCTAGGGAACACTTGACGACGCGTTTGGTGTAGTGGTTAGCGCTCCTGACTACTATGCCGGCGTCGTGGGTTCGAATCCCGCTAGGGGCAAATGTTTGTATGATGAGCACGAACATTAGTACCTAAGTCATGGATGTTTATATGTATTTAAGTATTTATGGGTGACGCCCCCGTCATTATCGTTGGCTGGTATTCGTAGCACAAGGAAGCAAAATCCTTAGTTCGAAACCAAGACAATTGGTGTGTTGTCTAGTAAAAAAAAAAACTTGACGCCGTTAGCTTTAATACTTTAGCTGTACGTAGATCTAAAAACTTTTAACGTAGGTTTGTTCATGTAAAAAGAATATTTTCCTATTAGTTTAGACAAAGATAAAATGGTTTGACCTACCATCTAACTACAACAAGGTCTGCCTCTAAGCTTTAAAAAAAGTGTTGTGGTTGAACAGATAAAACTGATGCTTCGATCAGTAAGTTCAGTAAAACAGATAAAGTCGCGAAATAACATGCATTTTTTTATCGACGATACAATTCCCCATGCAACTTGCCTCCTCCCATCACTAGCCCAAGTATTCAAATGAATAACCCCGCGAATGTTTAGTGCGGTTGATTATTGAAAACCTCGCGTGATTTTGGAATTTTAAACGGCCCGGACTGTAAATCCAGCCGGTTTCTGTGATTTACACATCTTTCCGTAGGAGGGGTTAAAACAACTCGCTTTGTGCAAGCCGGACATTTTGTAGATATAATGATCTTTATCTTAGCGCGCAAATTGTAGCACTTTTAGGTGGGAAAACCTATTAGCAAATTAAATTTATATTTCTCCCTTTTGTCAACTTGTATGAAAGGTAAATTTAGCCTGTAAACATACCACTGCTAGGCAAAGGCCTCAGTACTGAAATAAAATGGACGTATCTATCATAGATTGTTATTTGCTTCATATATTCACTTCTTATATAACTCATACATTATAGTCCAATCAACGAGGAGATTCGTTGTATGGAGACATCCGAATAATTCTCCCGTCGTTGAAACTTGGCACATAGTGAAAATAAGTAATACAGATTATAGATATGCAATAATCCAATTATTTTTTTTACGAGAAGTTAGGTATTTATACCTAAACATGGAAATCGCTAATAAATCTCTGTGAAAAAATTCTCAGTCTGAAATTGTTCGTGTATACGTATGTATGTATAAGTTAGAATAGGTAAGAATAAGAATCCAATATTTTTTCGATTTCCGAGATACTCAAAATTTAACTTTTTGCATTTTGCTCTATAACTTCTACCGAAAAAATTCTCTGCCCATTTTTGTTTATTAATATGGTTTTATTTACGTATATAAGTAGCTTTAATAAGTTATCCAAAACATTTTTCTTTACAATATTACAATTCTTATTATTACTTAATTATGGCTCGTGAATAATTGCTCAGGCAAATTTAATTCGTTTCTTAGTTAGGGGTCACTCTATTGCAGTAGACTTTTCAATAATCCAATGAAAATTCCACTAAATACCAAGTTTTTAAAATATCAATAATGGATAATATTGAATATTACCGCCACTGAGCCGACCGGGCGCGCGGCTTGCGGAGTGGTGCTCATTAACAAAATATTGTGTTTTTGCAGTGATTATTTGCCAGTCGAATTTAGTCCTTATATGTTACGATGTAAGGCTTATTTTGGCGGACGACTGACAGCGGAGTCTGGAACGCGGCGTGTGTTTATTGCGATTTCTGTCGGGCGAAAGTAGTTCTTATTTCTATAGGTGGAAGGCTTGTAGTCGGCTGTGATGGATGATTGAGGATTCTAGAATGCCGTCTATTGTATTTCGGCGCCCGCGCACTCCATAGCTATCGTATACCTATAGTATACTATCATTCAATTATTGTGACGGTATTTTGCGCGCGGTCCTTAAAAGTAATTCTGTGGGTGAATCAACTTTTCTCTGTCCCAACGTGAAAAGTTGAGAGAAATAAAAAAGTTAAGGGGATCATGATTTTTACAAAAGATCCGTGTTCCTCAATTATTGATCAATCATATTCCCAAGAAAGGGCACGAATTTTGTTGTGTGATTTACGAGTAAATTATCTCAGTCCAGCTAAGGACCTAAAAATCAGTCCCCTGGGTGACCGCTATTTTGACCAATAAAATAACAAAAAATCGGTACATAAATAACTGTCTTAGCAAGATCTATTTAATAACATTCTAAATCAGTTACCACATATTTATTAACTATTAAGACTTTTTTTATATACCTGAAAACTATGTCTCTTGAGTCACTAATCCAAAAATCAATCCTAAAAGTTCTTATAATTCTTTAGAAAACAGTCACATAATAAAAATACTTCTTGGGCTAACTTATCTCATAAACCTTGAAAGTTCTACATAATATTTTTCGTGGTACAATACTTGTCAGTGAAATAAAACACAGAAATCTGCGCAAAAACAGGGGGACAATATGGTTTGTCAGGAGACAATATGTAACCCAAGAGACAATAATATGCAAATAAACAACAATTTTATCAAAAAGTTTTACAAGCATAACAAATGTATATGCCTTTCTTTGTAAGAAAAGACAGAAATCACAACCGTATCATCTTATTTCAAGGTTAAGCAGTACGTTTTGTCATTTCTCTACTTCAATTTGGGCTAACCTCAGTAGAGGATAAGCCTGAATAATATTATTGAATCAAGAGATCATTCTCGCTCAAGCTATTCATATAATGCAATTGGCAACTATCTAAGAGGCTCTTAATTATTTCGGAAAAACAGGTAGGGCATAAAGTTTCTGGGGTTTTGTGTCTTGTAATTGCCCTAAAACAGCTCGTCCTCCCGAATCTGGGCTGAAATGTAACACCTCTATCCCTTAAAAGGGATTTTAAGGAAATTTCCCTGTGCCTGATCACCTGAGTATCTGTCTCAGTGACTGAATACCTTCTGCTTCTTTGAAGTTGAGATTGGATGACTTTCCGGCTAAAATCCAATCTCAAATTCAGACAGTTAATCAAATCCATATCCTAAACATCTGCTAAAAACTTGAAATTATCTCCAACGTCAGCAATACTTCATTCCAAAGCAACTTCCTCAACTCTTTAAACTCAGGTTTGATATTGCATGGACTACATTATTATTTTGAGGACTTTGGATCTCCCAAATACCAACTGACTGTGTGGATTCGGAACCGAGCCACAAGAGTTGGGGGATGCTGAACTTAGTCAGCATAAGCTGCTTAAGCAGACGACAAACTATGGGAAGGTTTATTATTAGCAATGGACATCCTACGGCTGTTAACGATGGTATTGATTACTAAATAGGACCCGGACTTTTTAGGCAAATAGAATAGATTAAAGTCAGACATGGTCTTTCTTCGCCTGAATTATGTATTACGTAATTTACGTTCTACATTTAATATTATGTATTTTTTGTTTCTCTCGATCTTTTTGTAAGTTTTCTCTTACATCGCCTTAGTGTTTTGGCATGGGTGTATGATATCATTTCTCTGAGTAACAGATTACATTTATACTGAGTATAATCAAAAATTGGCTAAAATTACTAAGTATTATTGTAACAGGTATGGGTATAATATTTCAGACTTTATTATTTGGAGAAATAATAGTAAAACACTGTACATCCATCAGCTTTTAGGAAAGTTATATGTTGAACTTTACTTAATGAGACGGCAAGATGGGATAAGAAAAACCACTATAATAAGGCTTTATATTGTTAAAACAACATTAAATTACAAGTTATTACAGCAAAAACTAATTATTGTATGATTAAATAAACTTTATTGATACAATGACCGCGTTTTGTCTCTGGTTTTACCTCTATTTGTCTCTTGAGTCACCTAAATAGTGAGGAAGGGGACCAGTAACTCCAAAGACATTTACCCTTTAAAAAAATATAAACATGCCATTAACCACCAATTCACCTTCATTCATATTCTCACGTGATATTAGACCATATTGCTTAAATTTGCATTTTAGTTCATAGTATGAAAAATAAAAGGAATACTTGGGAAAATGCGTGGTTGCCAGCGGAACAGTAAACGTACACTTGGCGTCACCTCTGACGGCGGATGAACTTGCCGAGTAAATTATCAGTCACGAGAATAACGGACATGGTCACGTGAAACCTAGACCGTTTTCTGATAGGTGCAAGCTTTAGTTGTGCCATTTTAAAACATAATACTAAATATAAGATAAATAAGTCAGGGGACAACAAAATAACTGCACTCCGAGGGACACAATTTCAAAAGTCAAAATACCTAAAAAATCGTTAAATTTTTCGGACGTCTGTTTAAACACGTGAAACTTTGGGCTTTGTTGATTGGGATGCCATATAAGATTTATCTGCTGTCATACAGTTTTTTCACACCAGACCTAAAAATTAGAGAGAAACTTGCCGTGGGGACAGCAGATTTTTGTATGGGAGCCCAAAATTGTCCCCTGGGTCACCTAGCCAAAAACGAAAAATTTTATTAAAATGTTTATCAAAAAAATATTTTCATATTTCTTAACCCATTATGGACTGAATTCTTTTATATACCCAAATCTTTTTTAATTTTTTATATAATGATTTAGTATGTATATGGACCAATTTTCAGCCCGTAAATCATTTATAAATATTTCAGTTTTGGAAATATGATCGGGTGCCAAATTGCACCTCTAGACTCCTGTGTTAGCTATTTACTGTGAACTACCAAACATTCAATTTGAGATTCTACTGGAATACTGGACTGGATACTTATAAAATAAAACATTATTTAAAATATATTAAACATTCATTTAAAATATCCATGTCAAAATTTAAATACTAAAACCAAATAAGTAACATTTATGTACGAAAATTGAAATTGCAGCTAGCACAAAGCCCAACATCACATATTAGACATTGAAGTTTGGCTTTTGCAGAACTCGGCAGCACATTTTCTTTTTACTCCTTCTTGGCAAGCTACGAAGCTACTACTACTACTACTAAGCTAAGAAGGTGATTGCGCCCATCATGTCGGATATCATCCAATACTCAATTGCCAGTTCTAGACTGTTTGAAAGTAGCAGTTCACCCGGCTCTTCCAAGCATGTTTCGGTATCGAGTGAAACAATTTGTCTGCGAAAATCAAGTTGATTTATATTATCATCTCCAGCTTGACGTGCCAGTACGCACGCGTTGCAACAAATCGAAACGTGAATAATTAGGACTTCAGCATCGTTTTCTCTTTCGCAAAGTGCGGGCCTTTGTGAACACCGATAGCTCATCGTACATTCAATTGACGACCTGCTAAGTTATTAACGAGTCCACCTTCATCTTCAGTGCCTGAGTCCTTATCTATATTGACTGCAGGATCTGGAGATTCGATATATAGTCATCATGGCACCACGTCGTCATCATTTTCAAGCATCGTGGATAGTACAGCTTCTATAAGTAAGAAAAAAATGGGGTTTAGACAGATTTGACATTTATTCTTAGAAAATACTAAAAATCCAATTATAAAAAAGTCAATCTGTCTTTTTGCTATGCCAAACAATTCAAATTACATCAATAAGTACGCTGTTAAAGCCACATAAATGATAAAATGAATCTTTATCAAAGAGCTAACATAAAAGTCTACGGGTGCCGTATGGCATCTTGCTACTAAAACGTATGATATTTGAGTAGCTAAACTAATTCAGATCATTACATCTATTTAATGCGACTTATTGTTTATTTACATACAGGAAAATATGCATGTAGCTCTCTAAATTACAAAAATTAAATACAAAATTTATTACTTACTGAAATACGGCGTCCATTGTTAGCACATTTATAAAATGTCTAATTTCGCGGCAAAATTTCTAAAATTGTGCAATGCGCGAACCAATCGCAATGGCTGTGGCTTACGGTCCTTTTCACGCACTCTCATTTAAAACAAAAAGCTATCGAAATAATTCACAGACAAAAAATATAAGAGCGAAAATTTGAACATAAGAATTCGGGTGCCGTTTGGCATCTGTAGTCCAAAATGGGTTGATCTAAGTATAAGTTTATTTCATAAAATATATTGAATTAAGTCATTTTTTCCTGAAAATTGCTTTTGAACACTTGGGACACGAAAAGACAAAGAAAAGTCGATTGACCCCTGTACAAACACGTTTCAGTTTTCGTTCATCTCAGTTACCTACTTGACCAATCAGAGGACAACGACTCAACGCAATATAATAATTAATTACGTGAAGAATTTAACGAGAAATTAAATGAAAAGATGGACCAAGAAATAAGTAAACGACGGTGGAAAAGCAAAAGGCTTAAGCGACACTTTTACAGATATTTGGTCTTAACTTAGTTGTAATCAGCAAGTTTTTCTGCGTCGTTTGAGCTGGGTTTGGTGTAAATCAGGATTGGTAAAAAAAGTTTATAGAATTTATCGGAGACTATTGAATGAATGAATGACTTTCTTTATATCGGACAATAGCACCCCTAATAATAAACAATTAAAATAACAAATAATAAATATCAACTAAAAATTACATTTGATAAAATAAAATTAAAGCACTATTTTTTTTAATTGAATTATGAGATGAATTAAAGTACAAAGGCTTCTTGCTTATACAGATTGCGGGGGAGGAACCAACAGTATTTTGATTTCTATTGAATCTATAGGTAATGGGGCAGTCATATTTTTCATTAATCAGATCGTTAATATACAGGGTGTCCAAACGAAGGATAATCCTGTTACTGCAAATAGGTCACGCTATGGCCTAAAATATGCCATAAAATTTTTCAAAAAAGTCTCACTATTTTCGAGATACCCTCACTTTTAATACTTTTTGAAAATTTCGTCTTTGCTCATTAAATATCATGCCAATTCCTAAAATGACAACTTTTTTAAGACCTGTTACATTTTTTAAGCTCACAAATGATTGAGACATGTAAATCAATGGCCTTTTTGACAATAATATTTTAGGGTAACCCCAAAAAATGAATTGTTTTGCAATATTTATGTAAAATATAATTCAAACATAAGACTTAATTTAACCATGTGTTGTAAAATAAAACCGGCCAAGTGTGAGTCGGACTCGCTCACTGAGGGTTCCGTACCAACTTTAACTGAATTAGGGATACTTACTTCCACTTAGCCAAAATACTACAATATTTTGTTGACCGCAAACATAAATTTGTTTTTCATAGTGTTTGTATGAAAGACAAAGTTATATTTGCGGTTAATAAAAATGTGCTATATCTCAAAAACTACTAGTTCGATTTCGCTCAAACCAATTTTCATTTAAAGTTTTTGTTAAGTTCTACATCATTTATTTTTTCCATAATTTTCACTACCTTGATAAAACTGTATCATAATAGAGTCCGAAAACACGACCTTTGTGCATTAGTGCATTAGAATTAGTAATAGTAATAGTCCCGCTAGCCGATTTCGACAATGGTGGCCAGTCACAACGACTAACTCTTAGTATACGTCATTGCGTGACGTTAGCGCCATCTACCCGTCTGTTTATGCAACAGCCCGTGCGCAATTTTTGGTTTCTTATTTCATCTTTAAGAATTAACTAAACAAGTTATTAGATTTAGATTTATTTATTTGCATAAGAACACGGTATAAAAGGTGTTACATAGGTTAAAGTGAGCACATACAAGTCTTGCCAAATTATTAAGTAACTGGCACTTTCCCCTTGGTATATTTTTTACACCACAGGCTATGAAAGTCTCATGTTTGAATTAAATTTTACATTATTTTACATTTTTTGGGGTACCCTAAAATATTATTGTCAAAAGGTCATTGATTTACATGTCTCAATCATTTGTGAGCTTAAAAAATGTAACAGGTCTTAAAAAAGTTGTCAATTTAGGAATTGGCATGATATTTAATCAGCGAAGACAAAATGAAACGAGTCGTAATTTTTTTTGGCATATTATAGGCCATAACGTGACCTTTTTTCAGTTACAGGATTATCCTTCGCTTTTGGGACACCCTGTATGTTCTACGTAGATTTTAATAGAAATAAAAAAATCGTGCTTTAATTTTATTTTATCAAATGTAATTTTTAATTGATTTTAATTTATTTGTAATTTTAATTGTTTATTATTATTAGGGATGCTATTGTCCGATATAAAGAAAGTCATTCATTCATTCAATATTCGCCGATAAATTCTATAAACATTATTATACACCAATCCGGATTTACACCAAACCCGGCTCAAACGACGCAGAAAAACTTGCTGATTACAACTAAGTTAAGTCCAAATATCTGTAAAAGTGTCGCTTAAGCCTTTTGCTTTTCCACCGTCATTTATTTCTTTCTTGGTCCATCTTTTATTTCATTTCTCGATAAATTCTTCACGTAATTATTATATTGCGTTGAGTCGTTGTCATCTGATTGGTCAAGAAGGTAACTGAGATGAACATAAAAAAGAAAAGTCATAAAAGTCGTTTATTTTTGCATATAGACCCACTGAGGGCACTTATACACGTCCCAACATAGACCCTACCACAGCTTCGGGACAATTGTGGGCTAGTGCTGAGAAAAAGCTGCGCAAGAAACTCAGTCACTTTTGTCAATGCCTCTTTTCAAAAGTTTTACAATGTTTGTGGTGATCATGCAATCAATACATTATTATCTTTTAAATAATAATCTACTTTATAATACCCTTTCGTCATTAGGGTTTCTTTAATAACAGTTTTAAATTTAGTAATCGGTAAGTCAACAATGTATTCTGGTAGTTTATTGAAAAATTTTATACATTGCCCCATGAAAGAATTACCAACCTTTCGAAGCCTGAATTGTAGAATAGCAAGCTTAGAACGAAAACTGAAACGTCTTTGTACAGAATGACTTTTAAGGACCGCGCGCAAAATACCGTCACAATAATTGAATAATAAACTATAGTTATACGATAGTTATGGAGTGCGCGGGCGCCGAAATACAATAGACGGCATTCTAGAATCCTCAATCATCCATCACAGCCGACTACAAGCCTTCCACCTATAGAAATAAGAACTACTTTCGCCCGACAGAAATCGCAATAAACACACGCCGCGTTCCAGACTCCGCTGTCAGTCGTCCGTCAAAATAAGCCTTACATCGTAACATATGAGGGCTTAATTCGACTGGCAAATAATCACTGCAAAAACACAATATTTTGTTAATGAGCACCACTCCGCACTGCCGCGCGCTCGGTCGGCTCAGTGGCGGTAATATTCAATATTATCCATTATTGATATTTTAAAAACTTGGTATTTAGTGGAATTTTCATTGGATTATTGAAAAGTCTACTGCAATGGAGCGACCCCTAACTAAGGAACGCATTAAATTTGCCTGAGCAATTATTCACGAGCCATAATTAAGTAATAATAAGAATTGTAATATTGTAAAGAAAAATGTTTTGGATAACTTATTAAAGCTACTTATATACGTAAATAAAACCATATTAAAAAACAAAAATGGGCGGAGAATTTTTTCGGTAGAAGTTATGGAGCAAAATGCAAAAAGTTAAATTTTGAGTATCTCGGAAATCTAAAAAATATTGGATTCTTATTCTTACCTATTCTAACTTATACATACATACATATACACGAACAATTTCAGACTGAGATTTTTTTCACAGAGAGTTATAAACGATTTCCATGTTTAGGTATAAATACCTACCTTCTCGTAAAAAAAAATCATTGGATTATTGTATATCTATACTCTGTATTACTTATTTTCACTATGTGCCAAGTTTCAACGACGGGGGAATTATTCGGGTGATAAACGCTTCGTTGATTGGACTATTATTTTTGTGACTTTATGCCATCTTTAAATAAAGTTATGGTAATCTGTTCGAGGATTGCTTTTATCATAGAATTCCTTATGTCAGTTTTTCCTTAAAATAAATAGGTCAAGAAGAAAGCTCTAGTTTCTTTCGTTAGGTACCAAGAATCACGTGGGACGATTTTCAGTATTCAGTGTCTTATCCCCAGACCTATTACGGAAGATATCGTCCGTATTTTAGAATCTAGCCGTCTCTTTTGCTCACACTGCTAAACAAGCGAGAGAGACAGGGACAGTGAGAGTCTAGTATACGATCAATGACTCACAGAATATTTCCCTAGGTCCGGGCCAATCGTAACTGTTTTACGTAACTTGTTAAGCAGTTCCTAGTACCGTAGGCATATAATTTTGTATGTTTCAGTCTTATTTTAGGTCTTCTTTTTCTTCTTTCGTGTCGGAAAGAAACGGGCTAAATCTTACTTGCACAGAAAGCGGTTATCCCTCTTTTTATTCGTTACTGACAAGTAAGCCCTCACGCGAGCAGGTCGGGCATCTAGATTTATGAATTATTATTATTGATTTATTTTATTTATAATACAAACAGCGTTTTACAGATATGTTTACAATAGTCCCACAAAACTATTTACATAGTTTGTCTTTAGGATCACGAGTCTCAACAAAAAAAAAGCAAAAAAAAAAGATAAAGCATTAATTGAAAAAATAAGCTCAAATAAGATGAATTGCAGAAATTCATACTTTGCAATACTACCCACTCAAGCACTTTTTGTGATAGATTCTATTTATTTTATGTGTGAAGTCGCTTGTTGAGCTAAAAAAATTAAATAAAGGTTTTACTACGAGTAGGTACTTATTATTCTACGCATGTAACCAAAAATACTTACTTCTTAAAATTGTGTAATAAGTTTTCTATTTGAAAGTCTATTTGAAAGTACAAAATAAAGTTATGACTGAAATGCGCAATTTCTAACGCAATATTTTGTTAAAACCAACAAGCCTTCTTCGACTGTTGTAGCTTAAAAGAAATAGTGCATATATTTTTATTTTTCACATAGGTTAACTATTCTTGCTAACAGTACTCGGCTTACCAAGTGCTCGCAACTTAGCCTTACGTTCGACCTTTATAAAGCAAGGAAATAGAAAGCAGAGGAAAATGAAAATAGTCTTCCACCACGCCTCATTAGAGCCCTCCGACTTTTTGTCAAAGGCCAGCTGTAACTTCGCGGAAATGGACTTTAAAAACAACAACCCAAAGTCTATATTGCAACGGCAGTTTGTTCGCAGAGAGAAATGGGCCATGATTGTCGCTTTAGTTCAAACTGATAGTCACAAATGTTTGGAAAATACAGGGTGTCTTACAAAGTCATAATTAAAGCAGTTCAATGAATAATAAGCACAATCGTAGTGACATCACAAAAAATGTACAGCCTATCATTGAGCTTGTAAATTTATCTATCATTGAGCTTGTATATTATATATCTTTTTATCTCGTTAGACGGGGCCGGGGCTAGGGTGGGATGGGGCCGGGGTGAAACGGTGGGGAGGTAGCTTAGAACCAGGAGAAGGACATAGGATCCTTTTTATCCCGTTCAACGGGACCGGGGCTGGGGCGGGACGGGGCCGGGGCGAAACAAAGTTCGCTGGGACCGCTAGTTAATCAGTCAGGTATCAAACGAATGCCGAGAGTCGCATTACAATGGAATTTTTATTGTGTCTCGTTTACACATACCTGACGAGTTAATAATAATTATGAAGTCACAATTAACATGATGTAGCGTCCGTGTTTTAGTTTCATTTAGTAAATCATAGCCTAATAAGATAACAAAAAACTTTTTCATGCGTAAATTAGTCTCTTTAGAACAAATTATTCTGTATCTATTTAACTTTTTGTACGGGTCAAGCGAATATTCCAGCATTGTCAAAGTGGCGTATTAAGTTTTAAGTGCAGTATGGACTAGAATGTTTTAAGAGGTGTTTTTAAACTCTTTGACGCATAAAACCGTTGACATAAACTTTGATGAAAGCAACAAGCGCCCCGGGGCTTGTATTTACTTTGTCGAGGAAGGCAAAGGAAACTCATAAAAGATAAGAAATAAATATATTTCAAAGAGATAAAAATTATACAGCCATTTTAAAAGCCTGGTACAACAATATTCTTCTTTTTTAAACGTAGGGTTTGACAACGTCATAGGTCATAGTCAAAGATATCAGTAAGGAGCATGAAATTAATAATATTCCTATCGGAATAATAATTCTATGGTAAGAAGGTCCGTCCTCGACATACTTGTTCACAGATTTGAAATAAAAAGTTTTATGCGCAATTAGTGAACTCTTCACAAATTCTTTTCGGATCGGTCTTTATTCGCCAAAAAATCACTATTATTCTATGATTAATGATGATAATCAATGATGAAGTGATTTAAACATGAAAACTTAAAAAATATACAGAATGAATAAGTTCTCGATAGTGTTTTTTAAAACGCCGTATAAAGTATTTTTTACTAAAAATTATGAAGTCTGTAGGACATTATTTGGACACGTAAGGTAAGTTAAGCTAACTTTTTTATGATACATTGTATAAACCCAAAATATAATAGTCCTCCTAGCCGATTTCGACTACGGTGGCCAATCACAAGGACCAACCGACTGCGCGGGACATATATAGTGCACAAGTGTGTGCGCAAACACAGGTGCACTCTCTATTCCTATCACTCTCATAGCCCAATGGGACAGCAATCTGACACGACCGGAGAGAGATCAGGCGCAGGACCAACGGCTTTACGTGCTTTCCGAGGCACGGGGTTGAAACACCGCCAACTTCCAAACTCCGGGCTTCCCTGAGAATTTCTAAACAGTAAACTCAGGTGCATATTTTTTGGCCCGACCCGGGAATCGAACCCAGGACCTCTGGCGCAGCCGTCGCTTTAAAATGCGACCCTCTAACCGCTGCGCCACCGAGGCAGTTGAAAAATATAGTTCTCAAATAAACACCTAGTTTACTAAATAACCAGCAGAGCTTTGCAGGCGTAACTCTTTGCCTATTTAGTTTTATACCGTAATCTAACATCAGCTTATCTGGCTAAACTGTTGGTTTACAAACATAACTTAACTTCGTTGCAACTTATTTTTCGTCTTTTTATTGCAAAACAAGGTTTTTCTTATTCTATGCACAACTTTATTATTTTACATCTATTTTTATATAGGAAAAGTGTAATATTGAAATTTTCTCAGTAGTTTTGGAAAATACTACTTACTTTTTGTCATTATTAAAATAACGAAAATTTCGAATAAAGATAACATCACGATCGCTACGGTATAGGAGTTGTAAGTACATTAAAAAAAATATTAGACTTTATTAGAAAATCCCTCCAAAATCATTATTATCTTGTCTCTCTCATTACTCTTTACTTTATAATCGTACAGAACTCAGATAAATTTTCACTCTAACCGTTTCCATCTTCCTGCATGACCTAAAGGTTTGACTGGCAGAGAATGCTTTTAGCATTAAGTCCACCTTTGTACTAAATTTGTGCAATCAAGTCATTAAATAAATTAATAAAATGCTTAAATTACAAAAGCACATTGTAAAACTGAGTTATGCCCCATGTTCTATTCATTATCTCTACCCACAAATTCCCAACACTAACCCTCAAATTATACCCAAAACGTATAATTTCGGTCGCGTATTTACTTAGCATAACACAATAAATGACATGTAGGTGGGCGGCCAATCAGAGGCGGGATCCAGGTCATCTGATTAGCTTTGGGAGACGTATGAGTTTTGTTAATGCGCCGCCAGCAGGCAAGCGGTTAGGCCTGGGGCATAGCAAGTGCTGTTTTGAAGAGATAATATATTAATGGTTATTTTAGAAGCGAGTTTAGTTATCCGTGCCAATGACGCAGTAAAGTGTTCGAAACGTCGGGATGGAAATTTTGATGGAGCTCCGCGTTTTTTTTTGGAAATTGTGTTAATCCGCTAGTTAACCGCTTAAGAGCACGGACACAACGAAGTTTCTAGGCATATGGGTCGACCAAAAACTAGATTGGAAGATTCATGTAGAAAAGGTATGCAACAAAATAAACCGGTTCTCTTTTGCCTTGTACAAACTAACCAAAGTAGCTAGTAGAAGTACAGCACTCACAGCATACTTTTCATATGTTGAATCTGTCCTGCGATACGGAATTATTGTATGGGGAAATAGTACTGACGTAAATAAAGCTTTTATTGCACAAAAAAAATGTATTAGGGCCCTATGTGGCACAGTCTCTGATGAGCCATGTAGACCTCTTTTTAGGCAACTTGAGATCCTACCCCTTCCATGTCTTTATATCTTTGAAATTTCAAAATTCGTCAAACAAAACATGTACTACTTCAAGCAAGCAAAAGATATATACACGAGAAGCACCAGAAATGGAAATAGACTAGTGCCTGATAAAATTCCCAAGAGCGCTAGGTTTACGAAAAACTGTTATTGGATGTCCATTTTGATATTTAATAAAATACCCCAAACAATAAAGGAGTTACCCTTTAATAGATTTAAGCGTACCCTCTACAGTTGGTTAACTGAACACTGCTTTTATACAGTAAATGAGTATTTAAATTATTAATAGATGACTAATATGCATTTTAATTAAATTAGTTGATAGGTGATTTTAATATACTTGACATATGATAATATTGATAAACCTGACATACCATGATTTTAATATGTACCTACTCGACTTAAATATTATATAATTATTTATATTGTGCTTTCATTATTGTTTGTTATAATACTCATTACTAATCTCAATACTAATCTTATTATTGTGTAACAAAATATTTGCATGCTATAATATATAGTTTGAAAAAGATGAACGTAACTGTGCCTTAAATTCCATCTAAAATGTAACCCTTTTCTTACGCAAATAATAAACATTTCATTTCATTTCATTTCATTTCATTTCATTTCATTTCATTTTATTTCATTTCATTTCATTTCATTTCATAAGAAAGAATGAAAGTGAAATAAAAGAGGCTTAATGCAGCCTATGAGTTTTATTATTATTATTATTATTGGAGATAGTAAAAAAATTGTTTTTCGTATGCTAAAGTTTGTTTAGCATTCTTCAAATAAACAAGGTACCTGCAGCTCTAATCATAGCGTAAAAGACTGCGTCTTGAAGGGTCAACAATATACTTTACAATGTTTGGCTCAAATTTGCTGCAATCCATATTGAAGTGTATACCAATACCTTACAAACCACGAACATTTTAGGCAGAACGATAGCGATAAGCGGACTCCACCTTACGCCTTTATTGTATCATTCCATCAGGTCAAATTGAAGACACCTTATCAACAACGTGTCTATTAATCGAACAAACAACGTTTGAAACACGCATCGATATTTTTTTCTAAATAGCCGTTAAAAGCCAGTATACATTATAATCGTATAATTCCTACTTCGTTTCAATTTCCGCTCTTATTTCCCGTTCGTAGGAATAGGAGCGTATAAAAATATAAATTGCTTTGGATAATTGTCTGAATTGTTCGTTCCGATTGCTAACTTGTTGAACTTTGTGCAATTCTTTCACGATTTTGTCATAAACAAATGCAATTTACTTTTTTAGAATGTAATTGTGATTTGTTCTTAGCTGCTAAGGTAAGAGTCGATAAAGCAGTCACTGTAAAGTATGATTTTAGCATATCTTCAAGAAATTTAGGACTTCGGGAATTTCATATTAATTTCAGCTTTATACTTTTACACTTGCTGAGAAAATGATTAAAATAGATTCCATGACGGATAACATCTACCTATTCATAGACCCAATTTTGGTGCCATTATATTAATATTCTTCATTCTTTTAGAAAATGCCTTTTTGTGGATTTGCTTCCCGATTAAATCTAGCCAAGCGTGATACTGGATAATTTAAGAAAATATCATCTTATAAAGGCCTTCGCCTAAAGAAGATTTTTTTTCTTAAATTTCAAGGTTCTGCACTTGAAAGAGCACTGATTATTTGATATTAAGGGACTATTTCACGATCGCAAAATCAAATAGACACTAACCAAATTAAGAAAATATCATTTGATATTTTCTTTACATATTTATGTAAAGATAATGCAATCCAGAAATTATCAGGACATTGTAAAACAGTCTGTATGACTACCAACACCAATCGAAACTGTGTTCTTAAATAAAAGGCCAGTGTGTTAGTTCCCTAACTGAACAGCCGAGTGTCAGATTCGGTTTGCCCGGTCCAGAGAATAATATAATGAAATTAAAACGGAACAGCTCGGAAATGGCCGTTCCACGCTCTGAATTTTTATTTTTCGATAAAGATTTTTAGCCGTTCACGGATTTCGTTGCTGAAATGTGTTTTTAAAATGCCCGATAGTTTGCCCGCTGAGAATTTTTGTGTTCAAATTAATGAAGAGTTGAAAGTTCAGCTACGAAACTGTTTTATTGGATTTTATTGGAATTAAAATACCATCGTAATTGATATCTGGTTTTAAACGACACTTTTGAGAGAATAAATAACTCTCTAGGCAAAATCAAATTTTTTGGAGTGTATAATAATTTAAAAAAAGGTTTTGGTTAAAAAATGCAATCAGTAAAGTCTAAATTAATTACATACTAATTTGTTTTTGTACATTTTAAGACTTCTCTACATCAAAAAGATAAATTTATTTTAAAGCATGTATTTTATTTAAATTTCTAGGATTTTTGCCTAGATCGTCTAAAATATTTGTTTTCAGTCATACATTAATTGCGATTGCTATTTTATAGCTTTAAGTAATATAAAACGTCTACCTTCGGTAATGAAATCGGAAAAACCATGCATACTAAGCTCTCCGTGTATCGCCTGCCTTATTATGAAAGCAGTTTGAGAAAAACTGTTTAACGTTCGTAATAAAACTTTGGGTGCACACCTTGCTGGTGAAATTGGTTAGGCGATAACTTAGATTTGTTCGGAGGTCATGACATAGGCAAGGATAAACAGCCAGCTAGCTTTGATGATAAATTTACATTTGAATGTGCAAGTTTGATAATTTATATCGCTGAAAGAGATCTTAGAGCTATTCGTATAAAGTTTAATTTGATTTATTTATGTAATAGATAGATAGATAAATTATTTATTTCAAGTAACAATGACTCATAGATCGTTTGTAGAACTTATAAACTATGTAAGTTAAAAATCCTACTACTATTATAAAGGCGAAAGTTTGTAAGTATGGATGTATGGATGTTTGTTACTCTTTCACGTAAAAACTACTGAATGGATCTGAATGAAACTTTACCACAATATAGCTTATACATCAGAATAACATATAGGCTACAATTTTTGAGGTTTCTAATGTGAGGTCGTAAAAAAACACATTTTTTGCGCTACTAGACGGGACGAACCTGAAGTCCACGCGAACGAAGTCGCGGGCAAAAGCTAGTAATTAAATAACATTAAAAATCCTAATAAAAACTAAATCTATAGCGGCCAGATCTGCGCCACTCCCTCCGAAATGGTAGGTACGTAATCCTAAGGCAAGTAGATGGCATAGAAGTCATTTTATGAGCTAAGACGTTAGACCACAAAAATTGCGACCAAAACGTTCGCATATACAGTTTTGAGTAAAATGTTAGAATATTTTATACTTATTCTGTTTTGGATCAGCTGGTTAATTATTATTTGATCAGCTGTCTGTTTGCTATGGGCTAGTTTCGTGTGGTTCTGCGTTCGTTTTTATATGTTTTTTATTTTAGTTCAGTCAAATTGCCAATTTGTAAATGCATAGCCGTACAGTTGAGCTTGCGTCAGCAATGAGACACTTTAATTTTGATCGGCGCTTATTATTTTTCTATTAAACTGAATCAGGAATAAGATATATTTTTTAAAAACTTAACCAAAGAATTTTTTTTAAGATGAAATAAGAAACCAAAAATTGCGCACGGGCGGGATTCGAACCAGCATCTTTCTGGCTTACCGGGCCAACTGCTCTTCTAATTGAGCTACCGCGCTGTTGCATAAACAGACGGGTAGACGCAATGACGTATACTAAGAGACCAAGAATTTCGCGCGGTCGGACCGACAGCACGGTAGCTCAATTGGAAGAGCAGTTGGCCCGGTAAGCCAGAAAGATGCTGGTTCGAATCCCGCCCGTGCGCAAATTTTGGTTTCTTATTTCATCTTTAAGAATAATTATAAATTTATAAATATGACACTGTGAGTGTTTTAAAAACATTCTAAACCATTAACCAAAGAAAATTGGTAATCCTGCTATTGGTAAGGAGACGGTTCCTAATATAAAATACTAGCTTTTGCCTGCGACTTCGTCCGCGTGGAATAGTGAATTCTTTCTCCCGTTTTTTACACATTTACCACTATATCTTTGCTCCTATTGGTCGTAGCGTGATGTTATATAGCCTATAGCCTTCCTCGATAACTGGACTATCCAACACAAAAATAATTATTCAATTCGAACCAGTAGTTTCGGAGATTAGCGCGTTCAAACAAACAAACAAACAAACAAACTCTTCAGCTTTATAATATTAGTATAGATACTAGCGGTCCCCCGCTACTGCGTCCCCGCTTTACGAGTTGCTCCCTCCCTGTCCTTCGCAGCGTGACGTTTTAAGCCTTTCTCGATTATCGAGCTATCCAACACAAAAATATTTGTTCAATTCGGTCCAGTTGTTCCTGAGATTAGCGGCTTTAAACAAATAAACTCTTCAGCTTCATAATATCTATAGACTAGCGGTCGCCCGCGGCTCCGCCCGCGTGAATGTCGGTTACCGCTGCAAAAAGCCTACCCAGGAAAGACACGGTCAGCAAACAAATGATTCCCATGTCAATTCACAGACACCGACCTTCGACGAAGCAGTTACTATCCGCAGGCTGAACAGATTTTCTTTCTGTGGGTGTTAGTTGTTAAGTCCCGGAGTGCAACCCGTTGTTTTAGGATAGAAAACTTAAGCTATTATTGTAGAGCTTCTCTATACACAACATTTGACGTTACATTATTTTCTGGTAACAAAATATACTGATGCTCGGGAGCCCCGACCCCATGCGTAAAACATTCTTTTCGTAAATAAATTCCTACTAATTTGAATGTTTGGCCCAGGGATTTGTTTATCGTGAGTGCGAAAGAATTTTTTACTGAAAATCGCGCCACGCGGGTACCTTACTCATAGATCTAAACTCCCCCTCCCACACGCTCACCGGGCCTTGGTAAAGCCTACTTCGCAACGGGCCGGCCGTGCAGCAGAAATCGTAATATGTATTTTAATTTCGCTATAACTTCAGAACCAAACGTCCAATTTAATATCGCTATAACTTCAGAACCAAACGTCCAATTTTAATCATTTAAAGACCAAATATTATTTACATTAACTGTACTTAGTGATGAAATAATTAATTTTGATAAGGATTAATAGCATGAGTAAAATAAACGCGTTTAAATGTAGTCCAAAAAATAATCAAGATTTTTCAATAAAAAAAATGGTTCTTGTGCCTCACCCGACATAGATAGGTATAGTATGTCGCGGTTTTTTTTGTAGATATTTATAAGATCTACAATTACTTAGAACATTTTATGGTTCTATCTTTAATAGTTTAGGCAGGGTACGCAAAATAAGTAACTGTTTTGGTTGATTTTTTACACCTTGTGTCCGAAAAACCCTAATATCTTACGGAACCCTATATTTGTTCAAAATTAAATATATCCTATATTACTCGTGGATAATGTAGCTTTCGAATGGTGAAAGAATTTTCAAAATCGGTCCAGTAGTTTATGAGCCTATTCATTACAATCAAACAAACAAACAAACAAACAAACAAACAAACAAAGTTTTCCTCTTTATAATATTAGTGTAGATATACTAGCTTTTGCCCGCGACTTCGTTCGCGTGGACTTCTTTTACGACCTCACATTAGAAACCTCAAAAATTGTAGCCTATATGTTATTCTGATGTATAAGCTATATTGTGGTAAAGTTTCATTCAAATCCATTCAGTAGTTTTTACGTGAAAGAGTAACAGACATCCATACATCCATACATCCATACTTACAAACTTTCGCCTTTATAATAGTAGTAGGATATAGTTTTTCCTTTTTCTGAATATTTTTTAGCCAAGAAATACGTGTACCTTTGCTCATCTTTACTAGAGCAGAAAAGAGGCCAGATCCATTACCCCAGAAATGTATCCAGAACTACCTTTTGCCCTCCGGAAGGCCCTTATTTATAAAGCTAGCCTTCTATCGGATAACGCTCACGGAGCATTTGGGGACGCTTTGTTTTCCCATAAGAATATAGGCCGAAGTTTGACGTTTTACCTTGCTAGAGTGGGTTGCACATTTGTAAAAGCTATTGTATACCTTTCGGTATTAGGTTAATATTTTATAAACTTTCTGTCAATATTTGAATCTTCCTTACCATATTTACACAACAGCACACCTTTATAGTGTTTGGAAGTTCAAACATTTTGCTCGCAACGACTGACAGGGAAGCACTTGCAAACCATTTTCATCTCTATCGATCAATTTCCTGAGAGCGAAATTACGGAATGTCACAATTTCAAGAAATGATGTAAATATTTCCTGCTACATTTTTTTTCGTAGAGTCTCCAAATGTTAACTTCATCAACATTTATTTATTTACCGTCTTGACACGCGTCCAAAATTACCGAACCTAGCCAATATCTGTCACATTTACCGGGTAAATCATAAAAAATGTGTAGCATAGAGATCGTTCGCGTAAATAAAGGAAGCAAACAAAGCCAGGGTCTGCGACACACCTCGCCCTGAGGGTCTCTATTAATGTCGGTTAGGTCGTCCCGTTGTGGCCCCTGAATTGGATACTGTTCGATCATTCATTCATAGGACTCTAGATTTATTTAAAAAGGAAACATAAGACAAGAAACCGAATTTCGAAATCCTTTTTTTCAATCGGACCAACAACTTGCAAGGACTGGTTGCGTTTCGTTTCATTCAGTAGAGCTCTATAAAGCGTACTTATTAATTTATTTTTGTTCATTTGTTTATTTAGTTCCTCACATTACACTATCATTACAGGTACACTTAACCTAATAGTGTAAAACTAATCTATAATTATCCTATTTACATATAACTTATAATACCTCTATATAAGACGACGCGTTAGGTGTATTGGTTAGCGCTCCTGACTTATTACGCTGGCTACTGTTAATTGACATTAAATTGATAAAGTAGTGAATGAATATTTCTATTTATAGTTCTGCTTGTAGCTAAAAAAAGATTCAGGCTATTCTTAAAATAAATGGTAGCCTAAATTCATTAATCAGATAACAGCTATTTCTGAAATAATTTCGTTAATCAAAGTGTCGAAACTTTATCCGAACTTCCTATTCTAGGCAGAATCTTCCTTTGATTTGATGTCAAAATGTCGATCGTCTTTTCGCTGAAGTTTCCTTGCTTGTAACTCTTTAAGTTGTACTTGGACAAATATTAATTTATGCAAAACGTTCATAGGCAGATTAGCTCGAACGAGGTTGTAGCACGCACAGGTAATGATCATTGTACCGTTTAGCGAATACACGACTTATGCCTCTTGTATTAAAACAATTAGACCGATTGTGATTGTGTTCGTCACACGCGAGCTGTTAATTGGTTGAGTGCGCTGGATGGATTTAGTCTCTTTTTTTATGAATTTATTATTAATTTCTCTACGGTTTTGTACCCTTAGTTTACTACTAGGTATCTATTTTTTAAATTAAGTTCCACAAAGTCCTAATGAGTTTTCGTTAGCGTTATCTGTCCACTTCAAACGAAATGACGTTCCATATTTGAATTATTCGTTGGTTAGTCTTTTTTTGGTCGTTGGTGAAGTAGATCCATTATTTCTTTCTTTTTGGGTAATATACTTTAATTTTAAGTAGGGCACGTTTTAGTAAATGCGAGGTAAATAAAATATACTCACGTAATCTTTCCTGTTTTCTTATGAACAGTCGCCAGCACGTCGGGTTATACATTTTTATTGAAAACTAACTCTTATTACAACTGCATAAGATACCGCAGTATTTACCTGACCGGGCTGTTGTTCGTACTTTCGCTTTTAAATTCTCCTTAGTATCGAATCCGTCCGCCTTACCCCGCCGTCAGCGTGTCGCCTACATTTCCCTACAAACCTCCGACTGCCCGAACCTTTTCAGATCGCACCTGTTTACACAGAATAAATAAATAATGTACCAACATGTTCCGACGTGACGGGAATAGGGTTGCCACCTTTGGGAAATTATAAACTTGGCGACGAAAAAAGAGTAATTCTTTTCTGACAGCCAAGTATTATAAATTGCGTTTTGTTAACACGTTATTGCTTTTTGATGCTGAACCGTATTATGAATTGTTCGTGACCGAAATGGAAAGTGCGCCAATTGGTATTTTGTACGCGTTTCATCGTGTGGGAATTGGGTTATTTTGTTTTATTTTTATAAATATTGTGCTGGGGTTTCTTTGCGTTTTTAAACGTGATAATAACGAATCGTATTATTTTGTTTACTTGTAAGGGAAGAATATTTTAATTTTGTAACGCAATTTTATGTGCTATTGTTTTTTAAGCTATGTGTGAAGACACGTCACGTTGATTAAATTTATGGTAATTTTGATGGCCAGGTTGAAGGCCAGTTTGGTCCAGTAAAAAATGATGTACCAATTATGATTTCCAAAATGTGTCAACCCTGTTGAAATCGAATATCCCCTACAATTTCGTTTGCGTTCGATTTGATTTGTGCGTTTAAGGCACAATAAAAGTCGCGTTTTGTGTTATGTTTACTTTTACCTTTACCTGCGAGGGAGAATGGCCGGGATCAGTTGAAAACGGTCAACTTGTTTTATTGGTTTTTTGTGGAGGAAAATGTTTTGATGTTTGGACTTTTATGGGTGAAAAAGTTTGTAATCATAGTTCATTTTTGGCAGTAGGGAATATTTCTTCGACAGTATTTTCTAACGATTTTTTAAAAAACTGGATTACACCGGAATCATAGCAATACCGATCTAAAGGGTAAAAGCAATTAAAAAAAAATGCGTATGTAGTTCTACTTTTGTTTTTATAGTGTTCTGAACTATTTATTAAATTAAATTAAATTAAATATATTTTTATTTCGGACTTAATCCATAGATTGTTAGTAGTACACGAAATCTTAAGAACTTGTGTTAGTTTATACTAATTAATTTGAATATAAATAAATGGTAGACGCACACTGTGTGCGCCTATACACCTTTGAGGGTGTGCAGGCGCACCCAGTGCCGAAGCAACGGTGAGTCCCACCTTTCAGCTAACGCGCTGAGGATGCAGTTTGAGCTGCCCCTAAGTCGACTTAAAAGCGACGCACAACGTTTTCTAATTATGGCGTGGAAACCATCTATTTGCAATTCGGCAAACATGGTGGATGCGCTGCAATATCGCGGCAGCCCAAGGAGCACCCTCAGCGCGTTATTATATTGAACTCTCAGTGCGCCGTAAGCACGCTGCGTATACCTTACCCATAGGCTGCAAGTGTAAAAGGTTTGGCAGTAGGCTTTAAACAGCGTCACCTTGACCTTATCTGTACATCTTGCAAACCTTCGGGCCAGCATATTGCAACGCACTGACAGCGCCCTGCGCTCGCGTTCAATGTCCAGGTTATCAGTCTGATCTTCTGACACCCAGTGACCCAGATACTTAAAACGTTCAACTTTACTAAGAGGAGTACCACGCAGAAACAAGGGTGGTACATTGGATTTATTGTATTTTTCCGATATTTTAAAAGTGCTCAATTGTATTTACGATAGAAATTTGTTTACCAAACTCTACCTACGGCTAGTTAAAATTAATTCGTACGGGAATAAGGCACGCATCTTTATCTTTGCTTAAGCGTTAGTCTGGTTCTATCAAGTTGATAGTAAAAAGACTAAAGTGGACACTAAAACTTATCTAAGTAGAAACTCATTAACATTCTTAGTTCTTTTAAATAACTGTGCGCAATAAATTCTAAGTTAAGTGTGAAGTAAATAGAGCGCTAGAAGGAAGTGACCTAGGGCAAACGACCTATTTTTACTTTATACTGTGCTTCTTCTTCTTCTTCTTCGAGTCGACTGGTAACAATCATAATATTTTCGCCCAGTGTTGCAATGGCGTTTGCCTGCTGTAGACCTTGAAGCTATGCTATATCCCTAAAAAGATTTATTAATGATGATTGCCGATTTTTGTTTTCAATAGACTTTGCAGAGAGTGAAATGACAATCTTACATCTACCTATAGTATGAAAAAAACACCATATTATATTTATTTGTGTAGTTATATTGATAAAATCCTATGTTTACATAGCTGCGCAACTTAGACTGCTCTGAAAGGCAGATAATTATAAAGTAAAATACCGATTATAAATGAAAGAAGAACAAACAAATTGAATATTACAGCTGTACTCAGAAAGTCCATTAAAATAACAGCGTTTTATTTTCTCTAAGAAAAATGGCATGTACGTATAACGGCATAACCCACGAAACGCGAATTTTCAAATAACAGTGTTTAATACGACTGCCATTATTATAACAAGCCGGGCTAAGAATGCCCGGGTTTAGCTGAGTTTCGTTTGTTAGGTACGCCTAGCTCATTAATAATATCTAGACATTTGCATATAATGAGGGGTCTGGTGGCCGAAACAGTACTGGCTTTTCGCATTTTACGACTTGTAGGCCTGGGTACGGGGGCATGAAAAGTGTTATTTTATCTGGTTTAGTTTTTTTATGGGGAAAATAAAATAACAATTTAGTACGTCGTGGTGTGAATCAATTTATTTTTTAATGCACGTGTTATTTTTTTCTGTATGTACATTTGGTCTTTTAAGCATGAATAAGTTTATTATTTTCTTAAATATTTCAGTTTAATTTTTATCTATTAGGTCAATGCGAGTGATTACAGAATGAAAGATTTTTATGAAATTCGGTTAACTCCTACTATTTTTCAAACAATTTAATAAAGCATAAAACACTGTTTATCCAACAGTATCCTAATATTAAATCCCAAAGTACTAAATTTAATGCTTTTGATGTAAAAACGTACTGCATAACACAACAAAAATACATCTTCTAATTTTAAGTCCTTGTCTCCTAGTCTAAAACAGCTACACCCGAGTTTCGGTAATAGTGTTTTGTTCAACTAATTGCTCGTTTAGTGGACCTAATTTTTTCTTAATTA
Source organism: Pyrausta aurata (assembly GCA_963584085.1). Lineage (NCBI taxonomy): Eukaryota > Metazoa > Arthropoda > Insecta > Lepidoptera > Crambidae > Pyrausta > Pyrausta aurata. The sequence goes on along the minus strand of OY757264.1, from coordinate 12,027,593 downwards.
GTTAATGTAATTAAGAAAACGCCGAAGAAGTTTGCCCTTTGCGCCGTACGAAATTGCATTTCCTGTGCAATTTTTTAGCTTTTAATTAAATTTCACTTTTTTGCATGTCAGGAAATAGCAAACACACTGACAGAAACTTCAGAATGAGACTTGTGGGGTTTTAGAACTGGCCTTGTGAAGGTGAATTTAAAAGGTGAAGTATGTTTGATTTGTTTTCGAGTATCGTGTAAGGTTTTGTTACATTGTAATATGGAAAGTTTCTTGTTTTTAAGTGCAATTACTTTGTGTTTTGAACTTTCTGAGCTATGCTTTAGTGTTCAATTTCTTTTGGAAGTTACAAAATGGTATTTCGGTTTTAAATGTTACGTATTTATTTACTTTTTATAAAGGAAGGCTGTGCTTTAAAAGAGTGTGTATGTGTTGGTGATCTCCCGTTACCAATAAATGCTTCTTCTTTTTTTCTAAAACCTGACGGAGTTAAACCAATACGCACGAACGAAATGTCTTAATTTGTTTTTTTTTTCAAGAAATATCAGCGTATTGTATTCAGAAGTATATTTTTATCCTTTATTTTCCTCGCGCTTCTGATCTTAATATACAAAATTAAGCGTCATGAAAGCGTATCCCAAAGTGGAATGACTGTATAAAATAAAAAGACGATTTTATTGCACATAAAATTTTCCTCATTACTCGAAAGTGATGCGCTATAAAACGTACCTGAGGTTATGATGCGGCTCACTTCGCCACTTCGGCAGTTTTGGGAAATACGCGGATCAAGTCATATGTTTGATCAATCAAAACTTTTGTCTTTAGAATATCCCAGCGGTTCCCCGCAGCTTCACCCCGGTAAATTTTAATTATTATTATTATAAATCGTTTATTTCAGGCCATACAGCCCATAGTGAAGTTAGTAAGTAAGTAAGTAAGTAAGTCTTTATTGTGTATATGAACAAAGGTTACAAAGTTCTTATAAGTAAATACATATCTCTTAGTTCTACCTTTTCAGGCGTATACACACACATGCACACATAACACTATTTAAAACACATTGAAATTATTTGTAGTAACAAAGTTCTTAGCCTAGAGTTAGTAACACAATATTAATTTACCAAAAAATAATAAAATAAAATAACATAGAAGAATAAAAATGTGCCATTCACTGCAGCGCCAAATGTTGAATCTCAAAATATATCACAATGATTTATGTTATTTTGATATTGTGTCATTATTGTTATTGTTAGGTTTCATCAAAATCCATTTAAAGTTGCAGGTAATTAATACAAATATTTAAAACCAAAGACTTTGTTTGAATGCGCTAATCACAGGAACTAGGGACCAATAGTGACAATCCCTTTACGTTGAAATAGTTGTAATCAACTTTTACATAAATGGCGTAGCTCAGAAATAATTATTTGTATAGTACGAGTAATCAAACATCACCTAATTAGTAGATTATCTTCGTTTTTTATTTGTGCTATAAGGAAATATCCATCTGTGAATTTAAAAAATGTACTCGTTTACGTAAATAAAGATTTTTCATTTTCATTTTAATTTTTTCATCTATGGTCTCACATAGTAGGGCTCGGCATTAGCTTAGCCACGGCTATCGGATTTGAGACGAGGCGTGGACGGGACGATCGATCGCCGACCCCTTTACACGGTGCGATTGCAATCTATTTGCCTAATGACTTTTTTCTGATCGGGTGACTGATGGGGCTTTTCGTTCCTCGAGAATAGATGCCGATACTTGGTACGTCGATCTGTTTTGACAAAATTAGAAGCGTGAATAGTAGGTCATGAATTGGATCGTTTTGCTTTGTTGTGTGATGTTTCTTTTATTTGAAGCAACAACAGAAAAAAATCTTTACAGCACTTTTTCAAGAAAGAGTCTCTGAGGTTTCCAAGAAATCTCTTGAGTTTTTTTGTACTGTGCTATTTAAAGTGCTCTCTAATGTTTGTCTGTCGATGATCATTTCGATAAGCAATCCTATCTATATACATAAGAGTCTGTTTCACCATCGACCAATAAGAACTAACCAACGCCTAATTCAAATATGGAACGTCATTTTGTATGAAGCAGTGAACGAATAACGCAAATGGGAACTTATTCAGTCATTTCATTATGAAACAGGCCGTTATAGTTCGTAGGTACAGTCAACCCAGTTGTTGGGATTTTAATTTTAATAAAAAAAAAATGATTAAAAAAGTATTCAAAACGGCTTGTCACAATACCATACATTTTAACATTTATATAAATGATTCACTCAATAGAACTAACTAAATCTCATAGCCTTTATTCAGTCTCTAAAGAACTGTCCAACGTTAATTGTGTAAGAAAATGGGATCGCCAAGTTTCCGGGCAACCCCGTTTTAATTTGCAGCCATTCTAGACCCAAACTTACACGAAGGTTAGATTTCCCCAAACAGCCTTAACGCACAATGTCCCCCACTCCTTTAACTACGCCCCTTAGAAATGTGGGTCATTTTGACCCCATTGTGTGGAGTCACTGTATTGTGATGCTGGTCCCAAAATTGAAGTAGGTGTTTGTGTGTGGTACCAGACATGAGATAAATGTCCTAGATTTTTTGAAAGTATTTACCATGTCTAATAAAGTGTAATTCAAAGACTGTGTCGATGTATCAGGAGTACCTGGATGAGTTAGGTTTGTTTTTGGTGTTGGAACGTTGATCAAGGTCTCTTGTTGCGTTGACTATATAAGGTCAAATAGTTTTAAGTGATAATATTTTAACAGTGGCTTTGTATACATTATAGAAACGGGATCATTATTTTTTGGGAAATAGGTTTTAATTTTTATTGTTTTCTTTATCATAGATAATATTTTATTTAAAACAGCACCCTGACAATTTAAAAAGTTATCTACGTCATCGGCTTCGCCTCTCTCAATTCAATGCCCAAACCTTCTTTTTTTAAAATCTTAGCCTTAATTATTAATAAAAAAAATATATTACCTTGGTCTCAATTTTCTTTTCAAAAACTAGCTAATAAAACCCCAAAGTGTTTTCTACTTAAAATTATTAATTTATTGTGCTGAATCGGCCCTTTCAATATTATCACTTTTTTAAACGAGGTGACCTTATATTTTCCAATACCATACCTTATATTTTGTAGGCTTTCCGCTTCGATGTAGATGTGAAGACAAAACATTCTGGCGTGTAAATGCTCATCAATGCAGTCAAACCATCAAATCGTTCGAGAAAAAAAAACTCAAAACATGTGACTTTCAAAAACACTTGCCCAAAAATTAGTCTTATCCACAAAAAATCAGCAAGGCTATACTTATCACACCGGATCGCTTAGCTATCTTGATGTGCATTAATAAAAGATATTTGGGATATTTTCGGCTGACGCCGGGGCGAAACAATGTGCCATTAAATCTCCATTAATCATTTAGTCAGCTCGGTAGAACAGCGCCAAGTTCAGACACTAAGGTGTGTGTTATTTTCCTTCTAGGAAAAGTTTTGTTAACCGTTGTATTTGATCAAATGTTTGTGCGAATATTTTATAAACATAAATATGCGCCAAACAACACGTACACACACCAATAGTCATGGTTTTGAAGTAATTTTATTCCTTGTGTTACGAATATGAACGAATGTGATGGGGGCCTTCCATAAATACTTAAATACAAACAAAAAATAAAAACATAAACAAAATAAAAACAAAAAAACAAAAAGAAACAAAAACAAAAAATAAAAACAGAAAAAAAAATAGAAACATCATGATTTAGACACAATTAATGTTCATGCTCATCCCATAAAAATTTGCCTCTTACGGGATTCGAACCCGTGACCGCCGCGCTGACATAGTAGTCAGGAGCGCTAACCACTACACCAAACGCGTCGTCTAAATGAATACACAGTTGACTTTTATTTTTTTTATTTGATGCATTTTAAGTACAGTGCTTAAACCTGTATTTTCAATACTGAAATCATGATATGTGTAATTTAGTTTTCATAAAATTCGTTATTTATACTTAATTCGATACATTAATTAGTAAACACATTTTCAATAGTTTTTACGATAGCTTAAAGAATGAATGTTTAATACCTAATGTTACCTACATTTTAGCAAACGACAAAAATACTCTTTATTTAACGAAGAATTTACCATTGAAACTCAAACCGTAAAAGAATATCGTTTCGGTAAAAATACTTTTTATTTAACGAAGAATTTACCATTGAAACTCAAACCGTAAAAGAATATCGTTTCGGTAAAAATAAATTGACCTTTTTCCTGAAAGAATAGACTTACCTCCTTGACAGTCCATTATTTCGTTCAGAAATCAACAACTGCACTAGTTGGTTTTAATTTCCGGGCGTTGTCATGGCAACTCCGTTCTATTACTGATGTTTTCTTTTTTTAATTTAATTACAATTTGCAATGGAGCCGCTACTTTCTGCGCAGACAACTCGGGTAACCTATTTAAGTTATCTTGTTAACTATTAAGTTTTTTATGAAACAACCACGAAGACTTTAATAAGCTTTAATAGTTTGCTTTCAGAAACCAGCATAGGTTCGTTTGAAAATACTATTGTATATATATTTTCTTTATAACACAGTCAAATACAAATGGCGGACTTAATGTTTATAGCATTCTCTACCAGTCAACCGTTCGTTTGAGGCGGCGTAAAAGAATACAAAAAAGAAGCATATACATATCTACATAAATATTTAAAAAATACCTAAATATACCTTCTTGAATACATAAATGTATCGATACATTTAACAGACATAATACGGGAAAAAGAGAGACGACAAACCTAGACTTTCAAGCATCATTGCTCAGAGCAATAACTTTTTTTATTTCACAAGAGGCGCTTTTCATTCTTAACTTTAACTTCAAATCTCTCTATAATAACAATTATTTACTTGACTTTAAACATAAACCCCTTTTTGATCGAAGATCGACTCACAATAATAAGAAATTATTAATATTGAACTCTATTGAACGCCTACAATAAAAAGAAAGCAGTAAGATTACCTGGTATAAGCGGAAAAGTATTTTTTCTAATATATAAATATTTTAACAACGCCCAGTAAATCCAATTAAAAATATGGGTAAATATAAATATTTACCCATAATTTCAATTTATTGCAAAAAATATACAGTAGATAGAGAATTAATTACAAAATTAACATCGCTCGCTACATGTGCACACCCGGTTAGGGTACAGCAAGGTGAAAACCTATCTAAAGATAGTAAACATTTGTGGACCTGGATATTACGTACAGGATGTATCAGAAAGGCGCAGAAAGGTAACTTTTGACCATTCCACCATGTTCACTTAAGTGAGCCTTCGTAACCAGCCTCTTTTGTATCGGAAACCGTGAAAAAAGTCGCGCGCCGCCCGAATTTTTGATAGTCACGCGAGTACTAAAATGGAATTATTCCATAGAATTATTTCATGTTTCGAATTTCGAATTCAAGGGACGTACACGTAACGTAACGGTTGAAGTATTATTGAAACGTTAATACGATGTAGTGGGCCGATTAGAGTTTTGTTTATGGAACACACGTGACTTTATCTGTGGCGTTATTAGATAGGATAGGCAGTTTATTGGAGCAGATTATCATAGTTAGAATATAATAGAGTGTATTAGTGGTTCAATTTAAATATGAAAGCATTTTGAGGCATCATAATTATTGTTAAATCAAAATGGCGAAGATCAGAAGAAAGTATGTATTTTTTTAAGGATCGTCATTGTGTATCTTATTTGCTTCTTTGAGTAGTTTACTTAGATCCCTTGTGTAGCCTCGCTTTTTATTTTACTAATAATTTAATTAACATCCTATATAAATTGCCCATAGTGTAACCTTTTTATATTCTTTTACCGTTTTTCCGGCAATGGCGGCCCCGCTTAACAGAGATAGGCCAGGGAAGCAGAAGATATTATGGGGTCCATATTTGTGTACTCACGGTACACTCTCTATAGCTTCATTCTCATTAGTTCCGGCAGATTTCCGATTAGAGATCAGGCGCAGGACCAACGACTCAACGCGCTTTACGAGGCATGGTGGTATCATCACCATCAACTTCCTGACTCCGAGCTGATTTCGAGTGTTTTAATGATAGAAAAACATATTAACAAATTTCGGCCGACCAGGGTTTCAAACCCGGGACCTCTTGGGTAGTGTGACCAGCGAACTTACCGGTACACCAACGAGGCACTCAACTTTACTTATATACTAACATGCGGCCTAATAACAAGAACAACTAGAGCAAATACATTATCCTGATTAATATCAGCTAGACATCTGTTCAAGAAACAGCAGACATTAATTAAGTAAGCGAACAACCCCTGACAAACAATTGGAGACCAAAAACGCACAATTTGTCACCAAACAGGCACAGAGGCACATGGCCCATACTTAATCAATTTAGCAAGATTAAGAATCTCTCTGCTAAATTACAAAGACCATTTCCGCAGCACCGGGTTAACTAACTATAGGATAGATAGAAATTCATCAAGCCAAGATCCATACCTCTAAGCGTCATCGTTATCGTTTCGTTATCTACCTATAGTCCTTATTCCTCATTTGTTTAACTATCACCACTAGTGATGACTGCCTGGTTAGTGCAGCGTTTAGTTCGCTGGTCACTACTCAAGAGGTCCCGAGTTCGAATCCCGGGTAGGGCCAAAATTTGTTTCTGGGGTTTTCTGACTCGAAAATACTGGGACACAGACCGGAGAGAGATCAGGCGCAGGACCAACGGCTTTACGTGCTTTCCGAGGCACGGGGTGAAACACCGCCATCTTCCAAACTCCGGGCTACCCTGAGAATTTCTGAACAGAAAAACCCAGGTACATATTTTGGTCCGACCCGGGAAGCGAACGGGGCCTTTGGCGCAGCCTTCGCTTTAAAATGCGACCCTCTAACCACTCTAATATCTCCTGCTTACCTGGCCTATTTCTGCTAAGAGGGGTCCCCATTACCTAAAACCGGTTTAAAAACATAAGTTGATATAAGTAGACCGCGAAACTGAGACCTCGCCTGCGGGGCGGCAGGGTGCGGGAGGAGGCGAGAGCGGGTAATGTGAGCGGCGCGGGCGGGTGTTATCCGCGCCGCCCGCATCTCTCACGCCACCCGCTCTGGTCTCCCCCCGCGCCCCTGTGCCCCGCAGGCGAAGTCTCAATGAAGCGGTTTACCTATAATTCATACTTAAATTTACTTTGTAGTATCTTCCACATGTCTTTTAATTCCCTTACCAACAAGTCTCCTCCTTACGTAGCGTTAACCTCTCGAGTCAGATAAGGAGCTATCGCTTTGTGCGGCGCGTGATCAAGCGCCGCCCGCGCCCACTCCAGTTGTGATGACAGACATCTGCCGCTCCGGACCTTGAAAGGCTAAATTGCAAGATGTTTAGCCTAGGAATTGCACTTGAGATGTGTTGAGAATTTAATTGAAAAAAATATACGGATATTGTGATAGTTGAAATGGAAGATACAAAAGAGAACGTTGGTGTGGCGAACTCTTTGCCACATTTTTTATATTTTATTTTACTATTTTTTTTAATGTGTAATGTCTTCAGTCTCTTTTTTGGTGTTGATACATACTACGTGTATGTGGCTTTACCTAGTTATTTTAAACAAATAAACTTTTTCTTATAATTTCATGATTAGTCCATTCACGTAATTTTTTTGTGATCTAGCTAGAAACTTATAAATATAAAGAAATACGGCGGGTTTTTGTTTTAATTTTGTTAAACAGAAACTGAATCGGTTAACTCGTTTACGACTTACCTACGGTGACACTGGCCTACACAATACACATGCAGTGGTCAATCTTATAACACCCCTCTTTTTGTGTCGGGAGCTATTAAATATATGTATGTGTTTCATCCTACTGATGTAACTAACAAAATAGACTGGTTGAGATGAATCCACAAGCTTCGGTTTGTATAAAAAAAAAAACAATATAAATCCTACAAACTATGCTAATGATAATGATTAGTGATTTAACCAAATTATTCAACAATATACTTTGCTCAAAATTGTCGTACATTAACATAGCCGTAATATTTGATATTATGTTCTTTTAACTTTTTAATATTTGACAGTTTTTATTAGTTGTCTGTCTCCATTACAAAGTATTTCCACGTTTTCTCCACAAAATGCATTCACAAACTCAATGATACTAATCTCGATGTTCCAATCGATGGCAACGCATTAAAGTTTCGACAACACCATCCGATTGTCAGAACTCAGTACATTGTTGCTATAACAATGTAGCACGAAGTCGCGACTACTTGGCAACTTTGGCGAGACGTGGGGGAAAGAGATAGCTAGCATAAAGTTGAGAAGCAGAAGTTGTGGAATAGATGAGTTTGAGGTGCATTGGTACACACATTCAAATGCATAAATATCACCGTATAGGTCACAAAACCCCTTATAAGTACCAAGTCGCCGTGATAAGTTTGTGATCACTCAATATTCCGATTTTCTGTTGCATCAAACATACGTGTATCTTATCTTTAATATTTCGAAAAAAAATATGTTAATAAGAAAAATAAAAAAAACAATCATTTCAACATTTACCAAGCGCCATCTGGTGTTTAATAGGTAAAACTGGTTGAAAATTCCACGCATAAATCAAACTCCAAACTAAAAAAAATACAAAAATCAGTGAAAAAGTTAAATTAAATTGTTGTTTTCTAACAGTCTGCCCAAATACGTGAAGTAAACAACCAAACACTGTAGCCCCAGACATTTTAAGTAATGAGAGAGGGACGTCACTCGTTGACCCTTTACAGTCACAGTTTCAGCAATAAACCCACTGAGGGCTGCGATAAGAATTAACAGGGTATTCAACAGAAGCAAGCGATAGCGATTTTATATAAATTAAAGAAAACAAATATAAACGGATGTAATAGAATCAGGCGTGACTTTCGGAAATCCATTATTAAGTTGAATTTTATAAAATTATTTTGCAGTTTATTTTTGTTTTTATAGTGTTTTGTCACCATACAAACTTAATAATATAAATTGCACTTGTTAAAAGCAACTGTGACTCTGTGACAGACGAGGAATTGAACCCCGTGTCTTACGTAATCCGGGCGTATGCCTATACCATTCGGTCACCATTAACAAGCCTGTTGAATTTTGCAAGTGCTTATTAACGCGTAGACTTAGGCGTCACAGAGTCACAGTTGCTTTTTACAAGTGCAATTTATATAATTAATTTGCTTCAAATTTCCGCTAAGCGCCGCCGGCGCAGGCAACTAAGAGCATAAACGTCACCGCGGTGAATATTAGTTCAGGCAAATGCAGGATGCACCACCCGCCCGCCCTCAATACGCATGCGGCACAGCTAATGCAATTACCCAACACCAACGTGCAAAATACCTCCACGCGTTTCGCCACCACACGTGGCATCCTCAGGAGATGTTGTCGCCTCGGCAGAGCACGGACGTCTATTACTATTTTTTCACTATGCTTATTGTAAAATAATAAATTTACAAAATTATTTTTGCTTCAGCTTTTTCTTAATAAGTGTTAACCCTTACATGGCAGTTATTGCCGCGAGCAGTGAATCTCTTGGGGCTAAAATTCTAACAACGGCCTCCTAATTTTCATTTTATTTAGGCCCTTTAATAATTTGCTATTCAAATCTTTGCTTTTTTGCTACGTCTACGTATAATTAATTTGATCTTTGAATAATTTACTGGAATTCTAAAATTCGTTGTAACATTTTTTTAATTTCATTTTCTGAAAGAATTACTTAATATTCACTCATTAGGTAGATGAAGGAATTATTGAAAGTAAAAAGAAATATGTTTATGTAAATTAATCATCAATAATTTAAACAACAGACACCGATGATTATTTTTTAATATAAAAATATTCTTTCGTTTTCGCAATACGTAACCAAATTACTTCCAAGTTCAATCAGAAGAAAACCTGTGCACAGTCATAAATTGATGTATGTGGCAGTAGGCATAATTTATATGCACGAAACGTAATTTACTACTTCATTTCGTCCCTTCTGGTGTTCATGCCTTTAATATAAATAAAATAGGATGTCATGTGTAAATATGTACCTGTAGATTTTTAGGGTTGACGAAAAAATAAGTCTATTGTAGCTCTTTGTGGTCTTGAAAATTCTATTAACTTTTTCAGAAGTTTCTTTAGCAGGTCTTATGTATAATTTCTGACGACGCGTTTGGTGTATTGGTTAGCGTTCCTGACTATTACGCCGGCCATTGCGGGTTCGAATCCCGCAGGGGGCAAATGTTTGTGTGATGAGCACGGACATTTGTACCTTTGTCATGGATGTTATATGTATTTTAAGTATTTATGGGAAACGCCCCCGTCATAATCGTTGTCTGGTACTTCGTAACACAAGGAAAAAAATTCCTAACCACGAAACCAGACAATTGGTGTGTTGTCTGGCGCATATTTATTTATTTATTAAAAAAAAAAGTTTACACTTCTAAGGCTCTACCTACTACTTAAAAAAATTAAACTCAGAGAGGGTTAGTTGTTTATAAACTTGACATCCATTCATGAATGAGGCCAGTTATGTTTAGATCAAGCATTAAAAAGCTTCTATAAGAAAGTGTCGAAATCTTCGCTTTATTATTTTTCTCTAGAACTTTATATCATGTAGGAATGCAAATATCAGACGGAACGGAAAAACACTACACAATAAACAACAAAATAGAGTACTCGTACAACAATCGCACACAACACAACACTCGAAACAAACACAAAAACCTATCTCGAAGACGAGTGGCCACTCCGTCTCAATCCGACTCGTCCTTCCTTCCTCTCCGATCACTACGGCCAATTTGCTGAAATCCACAGCGATATTACCTAACCCAATCGCTATCGTATTGTCATAATAGGTCTCCAACATTCATTCATTCAGCTTTCTAGTATGTGTCAGCGAAATTGTCCTCCTTATTCATAACAACTCAAACGGTCTTTTAACCTATTTTAGCTATTACACTGTTTTGTCACTTTCTGTCAAATGATGACAGCGCCAAGAGAGAATTTCTTAGATTCGAAAATGCACCACTATTTTACTTTAATCAAAGGAAAATGCATCATTGTTTTTCTAAAAAACTTTTGTGTAAGTGGCTTGATACACACAAGCATTGCTATTGCTATTTCTACGTAATACCCCTGACGGAGACTTGATGGAGGTTTCCTGGCATTAAATACATGTAACTAATTTCACCAAAATATCATACGCAAAGAAATAGGAAAAATATTTGTGTTTGTTTTAGCGAGAATCTTGCAAAACAAATATGTGTTGTTAGACCATAAAATAACTGGCGGTCCCCCACGACTACGTCCACGCATTTTATACTCCCTTCGTTCTCTTTTAAGCGTGATTTTTTATAGCCTATAGCCTTCCCCGATAAAGAAGTTATCTAAGACAAAAAGTATTTTTATAATCCGACCATTTTAACGCGTTGAAACAAATAAATAAACTCTTTAGTTTTATGAAATTACCCCCTTTTTCATAATAACTCAAACGGTATTTTAAACCTATTTTAGTTATTACACTGTTTTGTCACTTTCTGACAAATGATGACAGCGCCAAGAAAGAATAAGCCAAAACAGTGTAATATTTAAAACAGGTTTAAAGGACCGTTTGAATAAGGAGTAAGTAAAAATTATATTCCAAAGAAACATACGCCCGAATTTCAGATACCCAAAAATCGGCTACATTTCGTGTGCTGCCTCTCACAATTACTTTCGTCGAATGCAAATCGTGAAGGAGGTCTAACGTGTGCTTGGTGAATTTTTTAGCCCGTCTACTTGTTGGTCGTGATTTGTGGCCATGTCAGCCTTTTGGGTAGCTTTAGCAAAAACCTTTGAAACGAACTCCGAGTCCCGTCTTTGAGGGGTTAACTTATTGAGGTCTTATTTTTGGGTGACAGCTTAAATGTTTGTAAAATTTATCCTTATTTAATTGGTCACGATATGATATGAGAATTTTTACTATATAAAATAGTCTTTATTATAAAAAATAACACTTTCGCACGCTGTTTACAGCCAGTATAATTTCCCGGAAAGGGAATATACATATCTACAGACGAAAAAATATCAAACCGTATTATCAGGTCTAAATGGATATTGGATTGTAGTCTTATTACTTTGTAGTCGTATAACGGAGTCCTGTTTTTTGGCTGAACTGAAATTGTGAATCCAGTATTACAGATTATGAACTATAGAATCAAACTTCACTGCAGTGATCGAATGATTTAAGACTTTTATGGTGTCATTATCTTAAAAACCATAGGGAAAGCTTTTCCTCATCAGACCTTTTACGATAACAGTGTGCAGTTACGATGTAGGTATAAGTAATGAATGAGAGAAAAAAAACTGTCTTCTGACTGTAACAATATCCACCGATTGAAAGATGTGTACCTTCTGTACTTTGTCGTTGTTATATTCCGAACAACCTTCTTATTCGAAGCACGTTCACCCAGGAAGTACGAATGTACAGCACAATTTATGAACTTGTACATGTTGTATGTATATTGTCGGCAACCACAGGGGGTTTGTATCGGCTGCGAATTACCGGATTATAAATAAATATTTTAGATAACAAGCCGGAAATAGTTGAATTCTAGCAAAGGAAGTATTAAGGTGCTTCCAGGGTTATGTAAACAGATTAGTGGCCACCACTAAACATTGACGTGGTTGGTGGGTGTATTTTATCAAAATTTGTATATCTGTAGTGCATTTTATTAAGAACGTTATTGTTACAAAATGACAAGTAGCACTTCTAAAGACAGTAATATAGATTTAAAGAAAATATTCGTAACTTTTAAATATTCGTTAGATAAGTTTAAAACCCTCAGGACAAGAATTTCGTGATTTGGTGGGATCCTAACCCAACCCAACCCTTGAGATAACTAAGTGTCAACAGGGCTAACTTAATGTAAATGGACCCAAAAATAACAATTGAAGGCATAAAATAATCTAATAAAAAGTGGTCTGAGATTAAATAAAGCATTTAATCATTTAGACCAAAGCAGCTAGGATTCGATTACTCGGACACATAGAGAAAATCGAACCAAATGGGATACACCCGGTTGGACGTCCTAAATACCGCTGGAAAGACGTTGTAGCTCAAGACCTGCTCGTCCTCGGCTATAGCGACTGGCAAGCACTATCGCAAGACCGAGATGTATCGCGTGATCTGGTTTCGGAGGCCAAGACTCACTTTGGATCGTTGAGTCACTCTAGTAATTAAGGTTTGAACCTTGGAGGAATGAACATTGATAATTTAATTTAATATAAAGTCGTAAACATAAGTTGACACTTTCAAACCAAACATGGCAGACTCAATCTTGAAACTTTAGCGTGACCACTATAATTATAGTTTGATACAACACTTAGGGCTTAGGGTTCGGTCAACGCATAAATAACCAGCGAACCCTTACTCTGTAAGACACACTGTATTCAGAAAGTCACAGAAAATGAATGAAAGAAAGAAAAACGTTTATTCGGCACCAAAATATGTTTAAAAAAGAAGAAGAAGGAGAAGCAGAAGGAGCGATTGATAAAGCTTTTAGCAAAATTAAATTTAACTGGCTTGCCAACGTGGTAATGGCCGAGTGGTTAGACATGCGCCCGGATAGCGTAAGACACAGGGTAAGATTCTTTGTCTGACACATTTGTTTTTTACATGTGCAATTTATATAGATTTTAGCGATTTCTCTACGATATCGAATTAAAAATTATGAGATATAGTCCTGGCTCAAGTGCCTATGTGCACGGTACACAAAGCGCGATGAACTTAAGGACGTTGGGGTCGAACATTCTAACAGCCCAGCGTAGGACGTCCACCATTAAGACAAACTTGTGAAAACCTCAGGATCACACTGGGTGCAATCACTTGCATTAAGATGTTACTGCATTTTATTTTAGATACCTATAGTCATCAAGCTCACTCGCATCCATTATACTATTGGAACAACAAGGACGGCTAGAGTTAAAACTAAACAGTCTTACAGAGTAGGAACCGTGGTCCCTTGCCTCATTTATATTTCGGACGAAACTTCTTAATTACATTCGGTAATGTTGTTTTCTTAGAGGACGGGGGATTTATTGGTAATGTTTAGTGGTAAGAACCCAGGCAGTGGTCGGGTAACATGAGGTGATTAAGTAGTTATTAATTAAATTGGTGGAATTAAATTCTTGGCATAATAATATTTGATAAAGATGAAGTAAGATGTGTATACATTACGGGCCGTGTTTTCTCTTCTTGACTTTCATAAGTAAGACTTTTCTGGTTTTATGAATATTTGACACAAACAGTGTTTGTTTTTTTCTAACAAGATATCTTTTCAGGTTGTGTCCGACAAAGTATATCTACCTCTGATTAGTAAATCCCATAATTATAAGCTTCTAACATAATTTTTGTATTGTTTCAGGAAATCGCAGCCATACTCATCAGTTTTGACAAACACAGCGAATGGCAGTCCAAAGAGGTCAAAATACGGTAAGTTACTTTATTTATCTGTTGTTCTTCTTTGTAAATGGACTACAAAAATTTTAGGTGTTGATCCTATTCTTAAGAGGATCGTGTGCGCACAAGCTTCCATACAAAAAGAGAAAACGATTTAAACGTTGTCTGATTTTGTCATTTTTTTTACATGTTAGAGATATTTTGAAAAACGCTGCTCGTACGTTTTTTTTTAATATTTTATTTTTTAAAAAATATAAGAACCAAAACATTAACTTAAATCTCTTCGGAATTTCGTCCATTTTTAACTAATCAAGCCTCTATACAAAAAATCGAAGACGTACAATACGCTTGTTCAGGATGTATGAAAACGAATGAGACCAAATTTGTCTCATAAAGGTTTACCTACCCGAAAACGTTTTCAAGCATATTTCGACCGTTGGCGTTCGAAATGTATGAAATCTCGCGCTGCGCTACGCCTGCACACGATCCTCTTAATGATCTTGTTCTTTTTTCAAAATTAAACTAGAACAAAGCAACAAACAAATACAATCATAAGCAATGCCTTCTCAAAATTATTCCAGTCTCGTGCCCAAGGGGTGCAGGACAGCCTGCCTCACTTAAACATGTAGAGACGGCATTAATAATTATCATTTGTTCCCGAAGTTCGGTAGCCCATTCTTATGCGCCCCTCACCACGGCACCTAATTTGGCCGGTACCACGGGACACGTTCCAACTCGAACTCTGAGCAAATTAAAACTTGTACTGACTACTGCCGCTTTGTCTTGTGCTTTTAAATATTAAGTCTTTCTGCGCGCTCGATGTAAGGCGAAAGTTGCGGAAGATTCGTTTTGCTCGGGGGAATCGGTTGGCGGTTTTGTTTTTGGAATTAATTATGATGTTCTTGACATAACTATATGACTCGTACTTGTTGAGTTTAATAGCAGTTGAAAAGACTAAGAACCTGTTTCGCCAACCACTAATAAGTATTAACCAACGAATAATTCAAATATGGAACGTCATTTCTTATGAAGTATTGCAAAGATAACGCTAACCAGAACTTCTTAGGACATTGTGAAACAAGCCGTAAGGCTAAAGGTAATCTAAAATGCTGTCAAATAGCAAATGGAGCCTCGTTTATTTAATAAAAATAATAGAATATGTTTTAGAAAATCTTTCGGATAACCTAAAGATATAAAAATTTATGACCCATGAAAACTGAACGTCAACCAGCTAGGTAAGATTTAATCTAGATACTCGTAATTCTTAATCTCTGAATTAATTTACCTAATTAATCTAGAAGTTTAATCAAGACAACTGAGATAGGTCGTTTATACAAGTTCTTTTAAAACTCTTTTCGTTTTACACAAGTCCATAATTAGTAAAAACCTCAATTAGCAATAATAAAATAAAAACTTTGCCCCTAAAATTAATCAAAACCCTTTTAAACTCAGCCAGTGCTCGCCCCTCTTAACAAATCATTTAAACCGTCCGTACTAAATCGAATAAAAATGTTTCAGTAGTTAAATACATTTCAAGTGATTTGTCGCTTTGTCTTGCTTCGTATTTTAGCTCGTGTTAAAGCAATTCGGTTTGATATATCTGTTTGGTTTCGGTGACAGTATTTTTCAGTGTAAGTGACCGCTAGATTTAAGGTCACAGAAGGCAAGTTTTTTCTTCAATTTAGCAGTAAATGGCATTGTAACGATATTTCTGTGAAAATTAGGTAATGTAATATGTTATACCGAACACCTATTGATTCTATCGTAGAAAGATTTTATGCAATGAATGTCTCATAGAGAAAAATATTGTACTGATTTGTAATCTTCTTCTTCTTCTTCTTCAGCACGTGTTTGCCCACTGCAGGGCATATGCCTCTCCAAACTTCCTCCACGCCGTTCTGTCTTGTGCTTTTCGAAACCAGGTTGTGCCGGCTTGGTTCTTTATGTCATCAGACCATCTGGCTGGAGGTCTCCCAACACTCCTCTTCCCGACTCTGGGTCTCCACTCGAACACTGATTTGCTCCATCTGTTGTCACCTCTTCGACAGAGATGTTCAGCAGCAGATTTGTAATGAAACTCGTATACTATGTATGTATGTACTGTACCCCAACCACGAACATTTGACGTATTCGTCATGTAATCGTAGCGAGTTTACGTCAGTCGGCAGCACGAAGCACTCACGTGTCGTGTAGTAAGCTCGAAAGCCTTACCGCAGATAACGTCATACTTATTCGAGTGTCATATTTTAGTTTGTTTTCGGTCCGATAGAGGCGCTTTTAAATTCTCATACAAATGATTACGTTACTATACAATTACTTTGACGCAATTATCCCTGTCGTGATCGGGGTTCTGTACAATTTTGACATTAAGGTTCGATTTTGCCACCTTGCATTACATTCATGAACATCAAGTACCATTTCTGATCTGGTAAAATTTTGACGAACCTAAAATGGGTTATAGGTAAATGAGTTCAAAGTAATTTTAATTGAGTATAAGATGTTCGAGCAGTTTCAGTACCTCAATTTTTGCGTTCCATTAACAACTATAGCATCTAAAAGTTGATTGACCCGATTGAAGAAAGTTGCAAATCCCGTAAATGATATCACGTTTATTTTATTGTAAAGGCGGTTTAACCTACATACTAAGCATCATATTTCCTCAACATCATAATCGTGAACATACGTCTAATCTCGTTCAACACACGATCATAGCGTAATCCGAACGTGACAAATGAAGCGTGATGGCGGACGGATTGAGTGGATCGCGATCACTTGTGTCGTCGCTATGGAGTAATTATGAATTAGCAGTCAGTGTTGGGATGACTTGGCGTTTACACCGGACGATCAAGTTGTTAGTAATTTTTGTTTAGACAGTCAATTTTAAACGATTTTTATGATAAACTAGCGGTCCTAGTGAACTTCATTTCGCCCTCGGTCCCGTCCCGCTCAGTCCCCGTTTTATGAATATATCCTGTTTGGGCGACGACGAATTCAACAAAGTAAAAATCATAAATTTCTGAAGAAGAAGATGTTCAGAAGATTAGGAATAAGGAAAATACGTTGAAGAGCTAACGTAACGGATATAATCACCCTGCGGATAAGTCCTAGTACTAAAGTGTAGTACATAGGGTGCTGATAGCTTTTGGGAAATAATTTGCACAGTCAAATCCCCATTGTATGCAAGATTTCCCACACCAGATTCCGTTTTCAATTGTTCTCTGTGGAAATCGAAGTTGTGTGCTCATTATGATGGTAATAAAAGAAACACATTATCACCCAAAGGACGTCTACTGCTGAACGAAGGGCTCCCCCAATCTCTACATCGACCGGTTATAAGCGATCTACTGTGATTTTGCGATCTTTACAAGATATTTACACATCGTGTCGATGCACGTCCTACGCTGCGCTTTTGGTCTCATGATTGAGATTTGGTGAAATCGTACTAATGATGCGCAAGGTGTAAATCCCACAACATCTTGTCAGATCATCCATGAGAGATAATCCAAATTGATATGTGACGTGGAGTTAGTGTGATTGTTCATTTACGCGATTAACAATAATCGCCGAATTAATAGTCTCGCTGAAATATCTCTGCTTAATTTAGTTGAATTACTATCCTATACCTATAACCTATTGTAATTAGGTGCGTACAAAAAAAATAATAAGCAAATGCTTATTAGTAGTTTGTATACATTTTTGGCGTTCGTCATTTTATTTTTGTGCAATCGCTACAAATAAATAACAATGTAAATGCACGCAAATATTAATTTTGTCATAGAATTAAGTAAAATTACAGATAGCTTGACAAAAAAAATACTACTCACGATTAGTCTGAGATGGACGAAACCTTAACAAACCTAAAAAAAACTTTAACAAAAAAAAACGAACTACGAGTAGCTAACCAGATAACCATAGTTTGAGAACTACAGGACTTTCTTATAATGAAAAAAAAAAGTTGTCATAACCAGTTCTATTACGAGAACTACTTAATATTATTTCAGTGCCCCATAGAGATATCGACCAAACTTTTCATCCACATTTTCGATGGAACTTATCTCGCTGGAATTGCGGCAATAAACAATCTGTGAGCTCATAAAGAATTAATTTTCAAATGCCGTGCACCGTGACGATTCGCATTATTGCTTGTTCGCCGAAGTTAGTTACTGCACTTGAATTTATGTGTATACTTTGACCGTTAGGGCGCGCTCGCACTAGGGTCGAGAGATATTTTTGATGCGCGCAAAATCATTTTCCGACTTTTTCAACATTGGAACTCTTTATTAGCGACGATGTGTTAAAATTTTAGCCATAAAGCCAGCTAGCGTCATAGCCTCCTTGCCACAAGGAAATGTTTTTGTTTTTGAATCGGTCTTTTTTATGTTGCATGCCTTACTTTTATTTTTTTCTTGTTTGTTTTTACAAACCGAAAGGTAAATTACTCTTAATGTTTTCAATAATATTCCTTTTTATAATTTCTGTAGAAGTTAAAGTGTTAAACCTATTTTAGCAATTGACAATTAGAATTTTAAGCTATTATAATGGGATTTTACTTACCACCGCACCCTTTATTTTGTCAGGCAGACATTTAAGTATTGTAATTTTTTCCTATCTAAAGAAACCTTAGTAAGTAAAGATCTCACATGTCTAGATTTAGTAAGTTGATAAATATAAATAAATAAATATGCGCCAGACCACACACCAATTATCTGGTTTCGAAGCAAGGAATTTTCTTCCTTGCGTTACGAAGTACCAGACGACGAGAATGACGTCTATCACTTCCTTTGCGCCGCCTGTATTTTCTCTGTATAGACCAATGGTTGACTGGTAGAGAATGCTTTTAGCATTAAGTCCGCCATATGTACCTTTTGTTTGTGCATGAAGTGTCATAAATAAATAAATGACGGGTGCGTCTTCCATAAAAACTTAAATAATATAACATCCATGACTTCGGTACTAATGTTCGTGCTCATCACACAAATATTTGCCACTTGCGGGATTTGAACCCGCGACCGCTGGTTCAGAAGCCAGAAGTGCTAACCACTGCACCACGTGTCGTCCATATGTGTCGATGCTCGCTTGTTTTTAATGCTCTCCCGAACGCTCAAAGTATGAACGCGGCATTACTAAACTAGCTACTAGTTCGTGGTTTACAAACATAACTCTAACTTAAAATAACAACTTCAGCTTAACGAGTCAATTGAGCGGTTTTTTTGTATTCGCTGATTTATTAGGGCGAAGCAAATTAAATTTGAAAGTTCCAGCATAACTTAAGGCGTGATTTATTATTGACTTTAAGTGGTGATTATCGAAAGTAAGTGGAAAGTTGATGCTTTGTTAAATTATTCGGTTAGTAGTGGAACAAACATAAAAGTTTGTGACAATTTTCATGCGATACTTACTTTTAAGGCGAGGTAGGTTGGGTATTCCTTCAAAACACGTTTTTATTTGCTATGTTATGTTTGCTATGTTTTGAAGCAGTTATCAGTGAAATTAAAATCTAGTATTTTCAAAGATATTTTTGAGGAGAGTATTTAACAAACGGAATCGCGATTTGATAAAATTGTCTCAATCAATAGAATTAAATCACAAAGTAACCTTACCTCCATACCCAAAAAATTGCCAAAATTCCAGTTAAAACACTTATTTTCGATATTATAGTTATCTACATATTAATCTATATACATAAAAGAAAGTGGGGCTAGTTCTCACCATTTATAACTCGAGAAAAGATAGAACTATTTTCATTATTTTTACTTTGTTAGATTTGTAATTATAACCATAAAACAGGGACGAGGTCAGGGGGCGGGAAGGAAAAAAAGCCACCTGGGTTAAAGGGGGAAAGAAAAAAAAACCACCTGGATCACGAACATTCTTCTGTTATCAAAATATGTATTTTATAATTTTTAAAGCCACTTGGTAAAACATAATAAAGCTGAATAAGTTGTGTTTTCTCATTATAAATCTTTCTTACAATATTTTGTATTATTTACATCCATGTTAATTAACGGTATAATATATATATACAGGATACTCTTATCAATCTTTCCATCTACACGACAGTTGCTAACTTTAATTCCACTTCAAAACTGAATAAAAGTAAATACCTCATTTAACAGCTACATTAAACCGTTTTACTACAAGAGTTTTTAGTAAAAATATTCATGAATTCGCCCTATAATCGTTTTAATAGCGCAACTTGACACAAAAACGGTAACCGGGGTTCTTATTGTGATTTATACGATTTATAGTAACTTTCTAACTCATATTTTGAGCTGGACGAAGTTGGAACGACCTTGGTTCTTGTTAGTACATAAATCCAAACAGAGTTGCTAATGTAAAGAAATTATTTCAGCTAATATCTGTTGAGGGTCGGGCGAAGCATTTATTGATGTTGATCACAAAACTTACCTTCAACGGGTTATTTTGTAATACCTAGTCAGATAAACCAACTGCTTTATAAAGGATGAGACCAACTTTTTTGTTATATTATTCGGTATGATTTTAAACCGTAAATAATAGCACAATAATAGCCTTAGCACATGTTAAAGAATTTGTAATTAGCCTATGTGATGTTCAAAAAAGAGTTCTATCTATTTAACCCCTTTAACTTTTTCAATAATAAGGTTGGAGATAAATGAGCACATTTTTTTATACAAATAAAGGACAACGTTTCAAATACGATACTTCTTAAGAATGTGTTACTGACAATTATGACTTTTCTGATACAAACAATCAAATATGCAGTTCAAGTACAACCAAATCGAGATTGAATTTTTAATGTCCACTCTGAAATGCGGTGTCATAGCCAAATACCAGGGCTATTACATAAGTCAATCGCTATCGTTTAATGCCTACATTCAAGACGCTGAGACATTATAAATTTATTACATACAAATGCAAAAGAAAAACACTAGCAACTATCGTCTTGAATTCATTGATGACGTCGCGACAATTTTTTGAAAGCTCCAAATTACCACTTTGACGGGCCTGACAAATAATCTGCTTGGACATAGACATAGGTACTTCAATATAGATATAGGTTTACCATTTTACTTTCAAGAGCTTAAGCACTTATTCCAGTAAGCTATATTCTAATGGAACACTTTACGAGAAATAGAGAAAAGCACCATTAGAAGCTAAGATCGTCACAAACCAAACTTTATGTATTTGGAAATGAGACCACATGACAGCAATACCAACTATAGTTAAATTGGCGCTTGTTACAAGATTGGATGTGTCTTTATCAGTAAGACTGCCCCCGATTCGGCTTCTTCTGTTGGAGCACAATAGTCATTCAGTAGTGCTATTGCACTTTACCGTCTCTCGTAGTACAACTGATGCACATCTCAGTGACGTCTTAAATAGCGGAATAGGAATAGGCCCAGTTTGTTTAGTATTTATAAACAAGTGATCGACTTCATTTTTTTATTTTATTTTATTTATTTTTCATTTATTTTCAGGCTACACATGGCCCATAGTACAAAAACCTTATAGACTAGCATACATATGACAATTTAAAATAAAATATATACCTTAAAGACTAACATACATACAATATCAATATATTTATTTATTAATAGGCACTATTTTGTCATTGCGACCATTCACACACGAATGAGAATCGCTACCCTTACATGTTCAATCAACAATTTTACATGTTTCATAATACCACAGCAGAATAGCAACTGAAGCTTTGTTTGCTATCCCCAATCAATTGAAGAGGCTGACTGGTTGCGATCTAATTGCTTCGCGCAATTGTTAAACGTGCGGTGCATTTTAACGAGTTTCTGATGCCGACCGTTTTGTGTTTCTGAATGTGACTGTACTGGGTTTTCGACCAGCGATTTAAACACGGTCTTGATAAAAGAATGGAAGGAAACGGTAAAACCACGCTGATTTAATGACAATACTCGGGTGGGCGACTGCGCACGCGCCGACATCGCCCTTGAGCTGATTTATCCATTGATCATTTATCGATTTTTGGCAACAGCCACTATAGATGAGTTACGTTTTATTGTAAATCTTCTTTGTATACATTAGTTACATTTCTCGAGAACGGGTAGACCGATATTCATGATTTTTCTTTGTTTGTTTTGTCTTTGCCCCGAATAGGATAATTAACATAAAACGAAAAGAAGTTCGCTAGGATCGCTAGTAACCTATACGGGTAAATGAATAAATAAATATCAGGTGTTGTGGTAGTTAAAGTAACATGAAGTTTTGTTATTGTAATAGTACTATAACAACCGATAAAAACTGTCGTTTCTTTTGTAAACAGTGTATGAACTATTATGACATAAATGATGAATCAGAGTTTTATTTTGCTGGCTATGTCCTTATCACAGTGATTCTAAAATGAATTTTATTATATAACTTTAGAGTGTATAGTGAATTTAAAACATCACTTATATATTACCTACGTAAATTATGCACCACGAAGACCCCTCACTAATAAACTAACGCCCAATTTGTAGTCACGTGACAGCGGGATCAGATTCCCCGGATAAATGGGACTACCCTATTCCCGGGATGTATCACCTTATCCTGTAACCCATCTTGAGTTGCAATTTGAGTTTTATTTGAAGGGGATAAGGTGTAGATCAGATCGTATTGAAAAGGATCACGTAATGAATAGGTGAGGATGGCTGCTCTTTGGCGGCATTTAACTAATATTAGACCATTTATATGAATGTTTTTTTGTGATCTATACGTTTAAGCTATATTGAAGTATTTATAAAGGGAAACCTTGTAATAACAATATTAAAAATGCAAAGTTATTTTAGCAGGATGAATTCGGCCAAAGCTAAACGACAAGAAGTCAAATCATTTACTTATTGGGACACTGTAAATCAATCAACAATGTCACGAGGGTAAAATCAACTGTTGGTAGGTAGATGCAACGGTAAATTAAGCTGTAAAGTCCCATTTTGTAACTAATACTGGTTATGAAACAACCACGTAGTATGTTCAGCGCCGTAAAACAGTATGTAGAGCCAATAGTATGGCTAATAGAAAGCGATGTACCGTTAGCAAACACAACCCTGCATAAATCAGGGCGCTCAAACAACTGAGTACGGTCGTGACGATGTAGGCAAATACGAGACGATACTTTAGGGTTGACACTATATATACTATATAGTCATCATCATCATCAATTTTTTGAGCTAGGTTCTTGTCGGTAAAGATTTTTTCTTAAAAAGAACAAATATAGTGTGGTGGTTTCCTTCTGGCCTTCCACACCGCAGTTTAAGAACCAGTGGTTTCCCGCCTCTTGATAACTTGAAAAGCCTTTCCTGATAAAGTATATTTTCAGTCTTCTGCCATTACTGTTGTTGCTGCTACCCAACACCAGGACGCGACTCCCCGCTACATTCTAGTAATCCTGCTGGTGTTTGGTCTGGGACCGATTATTCTACATATTAGCAGCTAACCACCATATTGTCCTTGGTGGTGTAGGGACCATTAACTATCCCGCACCTGTGACCCCACTAGTAGCCTACAGCTCAGCCCTAATACTTTCATACTTCCCTTTTCATTTGAAATTTGATAAATATTGGCAAGCAAATAATTTGGAGTAAGTCAGATGAAAAACGTCGTACTTTTATGAGTAAATGAAGTAAAAATTTACTATTAAAAGATGCGTACGTAAATTAACGAATTTCAAATCAGTTGGTACAAAGTCCTTAGAAGGAAGATCATACAACATTATAGCCTTTTGGTACTTTAATAATGAAAACGTGGTCAGGGATAGTTTTTATGTTTATTATACAAAGTAGTAGTAGCATAAAGTAACACATCCAAATAATAATAAAACGCTTTCAATGTGTAAGGGTACACACCTGTGACAGCCCTATTGTTCGAGTAAATCGCCGGACAAATTATAGGCGCCGCCGGCCGGCACGGAATCCCGTGAATCCGGGATGTTACTAAACAATCCCATTAAGGCTTCAGGTAAACAGCTCTGACAATGTTTGGAGTGCGGGGTTTGTTAAAAAACGCGTGAAAAGATATAACTGGAAAAAATATGTGTCAGAAAATTAGAGGGTTTTTTATTTTACAATTTCAAAATTACTGATAGAAACTTGAAACTGATCCAAAGATTTTCAAAAATATGAAAAAAAATGCAGCCGGTCGCTGTGGAGAACCGTGGGGGAACAAAGACCATATACCATGTTCAGCAATGACGTCACGAAGCACGATGATGATGATGAAATAACCCATATACAGCCGAAATTGATAAATTACAAAAAAAAAATGAGTCAGCTGTTAATCTGTGTGAATAAGGCTGCGTTTCCACCAGAGATGTGCGATGGAAATGTGTCGTAAGAGAATGTCTAGCTGTGCTGTGAAAATGTGTGGGTGTTTCCACCAAAGCTGTGCGATGAAAATGTGTCTACGAGGATGTGTAGCGGAGCTGTGAAAATGCGCATTAATGTGTGGTGCGAGGATGCGTTGCGAAGCTGTGAAATGTGTCGACGGGGGTGCGGTGTATGCGCAAACCTATTCAACACACATTCCTCGCACACATTCCTCGCACACATCACTCGTACACATCCCTCGCACACATCCCTCGTACACATCCCTCGCACACATTCCTCGCTTGTTTTGTATGCGCAAAAACCTAGCTCCGCTGAGCCGTTTCCACCAGAGCTGTGCTGACCGAGGCGAGGTAATTGAAGCGATTCTATTGGTTCTTTACAAACACATTCCTCGCTACGCATCCTCGCACATCTCTGGTGGAAACGCAGCCTAAGCCTAGATCTAAGGCTTGTAGTGATATACATCGTAATGATTATTACAATCAGTTGCTCATGTTCAGTACTGAACATGACATTCTCCTTGTAAGCAGCCTTCGATATTATGCGTGACTACGACCGCAGTTTGCTACGATTGTCATAGTCAAGTTCGTAGCAACAATATCGTAGATGCGTAGCAAGTGTAGTAGATTTAAGTTCTAGAATATGTTTATTGTAAAATGGGACCTCCCAATCAGTTAGCTAATTGGTATTGCGACCCAACTTAAGATCCAACACTAGTACAAAATTAATCAAAACTATGAGTGTACTGACATTATTTAAATAGGTTTTCTGCTCTACAAAAATAAGAGTTCCGCCTACTAATAAAATGTATATTCCGCCTTCTTAAAACATAACTTGCCTTGCAGTCAAAAATAGCTAAAAAGTGATTAGTCAGGCACAGCCTCGTTAGTTCAAGTCACATTTTCCATTAGCGACAATTACTCAGTCCCAGGTTCATTCCTATTTAATTATGAAAAATGCATGTCAGCTTGGATTGCTATTTGAAAACTGCAAGTGCATTTTAATCACTCCATCGAGGCAAAGGAATTATTCTTACTTTTTAATTGGCTTCATTCATTCTTATATTCTTATGTTGGACTTTAAAATCAAGCATCAAAACACCGAGTAGGTACATGATTGAAGTACAACATTTGTGATTTGTTTTAGCATATGTCTTAGCAGATGCAATTATTAACGTTTAGTTAAAATTTACAGTATTGATAGTATGTATTGAATTAACTTTCTGAATAAGGGAGAATTAGTGTATTTCAAAATAGTATTATTTTGACCAATTTTTGAAATAAATGTCATCATCATCATTATCAGTAAAAGGACGTCCACTGTTAAACATAAGACTCCCCACGGTTTTCCACAGCGACCGGTTGTGAGCAATCTACATCCAGTGTGATCCTGTGATCTTTACAAGCTCGTCTGTCAATTTTGTCGGTGAACGTCCTACGCTGCGCCGTTGGTCGAAGAATCTCCAGTCTATAATTTTTTTGCCTTAACCTGCCGACGCGTTTGGTGTATTGGTTAGAGCTCCTGACTATTACGCCGGCCGTCGCGGGTTCGAATCCCGCAAGGGGCAAATGTTTGTGTGATGAGCACGAACATTTGTACCTAAGTCATGGATGTTATATGTATATTTAAGTATTTATGGGAGACGCCCCCGACATAATCGTTGTCTGGTACTTCGTAACACAAGGAAGAAAATTCCTTACCACGAAACCAGATAATTGGTGTGTTGTCTGGCGCATATTTATATTTATTATATTTATATTTATATATTTATTAACCTCGTTTGTTCGTTTAATACGTGTGTTATAAGTGTGTAGATTTTGAAGAGTGACTAAGCTCACTATAATTTTCAGATAACTTTGTAATAGGTACCGAATGTAAGAACCACAGCTTAGTATAAGTGGCGGGATCAAGTGCTACCTATGCATTATGACGGCCATCCACTCGTCCAGCTCTTCACATTGGGAACGGTGCCCACACCGCTCTCCATCCGTCAGCATTAGCCGAGATCTTCTGTCTCCATCACACTAATCGCACCGATAAATACTAGACAAGGATAGATTCATGAAGAGAGCCGAATTAGCGAGTCATGTACATTTTGAACGGGTATTATGTAACTTGTGGTCGCGATAGCGTTTGGAACATTTGTGGCGTGAGATCAAAAAGTGCCATAAAGCGCGGGCTAGTAAATGGTGGGCACATATTTGGGCGTGAAGCAATCACCATTTTTTTACATAGAGGAAATATTATATTTACCAGCGTCCTAACAAATCTTAAGGGTGATAGATATAGGAATAGTAAAGAAACAGGGGAAGAAAGTTAGTATATTATATATTGTTATAGCCTTTAAAAGAAAAGTTTGTGCGCATATTTGTCAGCGATGCCAAATGCTAAAGCGCTTACGGTACTTTCAAAATATTTATTTATTTTTAAGCTTTATTGCACGTGAGTTGTACAATGCCTTTAGGCTTTTTCAACTTTTGTTAACGATAGCAATACACAACAGCTAGCTTAGTTAGCTAATACCAAACCGGTCGTATTTAGTTGGTAGATTAGCGAACGACTGATTCGTAGATTTAGCGGCAGCATCGGTCGACTCGATCGCCGTGGTTTGTCAAGTAATTGCTGCTTGATAGCGGGCTGAGTTTTAGTTGGCTGTTGGGATTAGTCAGGTGCTAATGGATATTTTGAATGGATAAATTATCAACTAATTTGGTCATAGAAGTAAACAGAGTTGGTTGGTTGGCTTTTAGCTAGACCCTGTCACTATACTCCTTGTCAACAATTATTGTTGTCTTATAAGTATAGAGAGAGATAAACTCAAATGGTTAATATCATAAGTTACTATTTCAAGAAAACTTTCTTTCATAGTAAATTAAAGGACTAACGTTCAAAAAGACGGCTATCAAAATTACTTGTGTTTAACACAGTATCTAACACATTTCTACTTTTTTATACTCACGTTTTCATGAATCTATCTATATAAATAAAAATGAATTGATGTTCGTTAGTCTGATTAAAACTCCAGAACGGCTGGGCCGATTGAGCTGATTTTGGTTTTAAAATGTTTGTCGTAGGCCAGGGTAGGTCTAAACGGTGAGCGAATAAGGAAAAATTGCGAGAAAGATAGAGTAAAACGACAATTCCATCTTCCCTTATGAAAGTTGACCACTTACTGTCAAACATTTGACGGTATTTGTAGTCTCGGTTCCACTCGAATTGAAGAACGCATTAAAACAAGACTTTTGAATCGACAACATAATATCAACTTTGCTCATAACATCATGTATTTAAATTTCAAAATATAAAAATAATGAATGGGTTATGTTTGACGTTGTTTGACGGGTGCCAATCTTACCAAATTAATGACAGGCAGGTATACGTTCTGCAAATACTGCCAACATTGTAATAAGACTCCAGTAGGCCTAACATGCATGACACACTATTACTTTCGATCGACATGACAAAATTAATCGATCAATGCTATTTTATCATATTCCCTAACATGCCAACCACATTGGACAAATTTATCCACAACGATAACGAGATATGTCAATTTCTAACCATTCACTCAATTTAATGTCAGATTTGGCTCAAAATGATCAACTTGACACAATGACAGATTGACTCGATATTGCCCACAGATTAGTAGGAGTATATCTAATATTGCCCAAAGATAATGAATTCAAATTAATAAATATGTTCCACGGGGACTTTCTTTTCAATATTTTTACACTTTATTGTTTTTTGAGAGCCTAGGATAAAATATGGCACGACTCAGTCATATATTTTTGCTCTAAATATGTTGTTTTTTATTTGTCGTCGTCGCTAATGGTGGAATTTGAATATTTGTTATTTTTTTTTGTTATAATTATCAAATGCAATAAAATTAATGATTTAATTTAGTAGATTTTTGGTATAATTTAATTTTTTTTAGTATATTTTAGTACTGGCAACAGAATGTTACCGATTATGATGTAGCATTCGTCACATCTTAATAGTATTTTATTACAACCTGGACAGTTATTATTTTTGTTCTGCCGTTCCATCCACTTATTACAAAAGGGACAATGCATTTTAAGGAGTTAAACTATAAGTTCACTATAAGTTCTGTTTTTACATTTGAACAATCTTTTCTTCAAAAGTTAGGTGACAGTGACACTGACAGTATTGCCAGATTACTAAACTACTATTAGGCCGCCCCAACACGAAGTGATACGAAGTTCACCGGGTCATCTATATTAAATAGATATTTTAGAGATAGACATTTGGATCATGGAAATCGGACGGAGGAGGCGAACCTGGTGTGCTGTTAGGAACCAGCTCAGGTTCGATCATTTAAAAAACTTACTTCTTAAAGGACACGGTCGTATCGTGCCCCAGAGTCGTTTTATGTTTGATTAAAGAAAAGCATTAAGAGACTTGACTATATCATTTTCCAAAAAATATATTGAATTTTTAATACAATATTGTTAATTTACTTTGCTTTTATCTAGCGGCATATAAATCTACAAAAAAAATAGGACAACGATTGAATACAATTTCCTGTCCCCAACAATTGTTGTGTTTGGCAGAAAATAGCGGTTTCGAGCACTTATTAGCAAACTGACGACCGCTTAACGAAATGGCATATTGTGTGTCATAGAACTGGCAGTTAGTTAAATAAGTAAGCGCTGGCAATCGCTATTTTAAGAAGGAAAATGACGTTTGCCTCCCATAGGTACTAACCTTTAAACCTACTAACCTCTTCCTAAAACTTGAAAAAAAAAACTGTGACAAGGAACTTCTTTTCGTTGGCTATTGTTTGCGTCATCGTAATTTTCACGCGTTACGCACCCTAGCGGGGCAGTTTTCTATGTTTTAGTTTTGGTGGCCTAGATGGCGGTTTTTCGACACAGATGGCGCTATGATCTAGAAAGACCTGTTCTAAATAGTGTGCAAGAGATTGACCCCACACATTTTATTTCGTTTCATGTGAAAACCCCGCTATAAGCCGTAATTATATTATTTTAAAAGGCGAAGAAACGAACCCATAAAATTAGTTTTGGTCGTGTCGCATGGATTTTTACTTTTGGGGCAAGCAATGTATGGCGGGTCGACCGTGTCCTTTGAAAGTGACGAATTTCCGTTTTTATATCAATTTGTGCTTTACTTGAATTTTCTGTAGTTTTGTCATATTAATTCGTTTTGTTCGGCTTAAGTTTTAACTACATTTTACATAAATCTAAGTAAGTGGTACGAAGTTCACCGGGTCATCTAGTATTTATATAAAAATGAAAACATACTAACAATACCATATCCAAGAAACATGCTTTTGGTTCAAAATTTAATAAATTATGCACAAATACGTTAAACTTACCAGGCCCTAATGCATGACTTACTTGGTTAACTTAAAAGCTTTCTTAACTGACATATTAATTAAGTTTTGTCGTACAAAAGCTTGACAAGGGCAACTAATTACTATTCCTCAACTCTGCAAGAGAATTATATTAACCTACCTACTGTTGTTTTACACTGATAAGACAACTTCGATAAGATCGTAGGATCAAACGGAATGCTAACAGTCCGATTTTTTTTGCTAGTCGAACAATGTAAACAATCTTTTGATAACTTTAAAAATAATTTCAGTGTATAAAATTGACAAATTATTTCGTTTGAAAAGATCTCAGTGTTCGACGATGACTGGCCTAATCAATTTGTAAGTTTTGTGTTAACACGTTCCGGGACACTGTTCCAGACACAACAGATGTTTTATTGTTTTCACGCCTGTACGCGTTCACTGTCCCGGAACGTGTTAATCTTATTTTAAAATGAATTATTTCGTTAAAAAAGATTATCAAGATTGTTTACAATATTGGACATGCAAAAAAAACATACTTTTTGTTGCTTGAAAGTGGTCACGATGGATCATTCTATAAGGCCTTATAGCTTACGTTATGATAAATGAATACAAATAATAAATAAATAATAATAAGGAGGAAGTGAGTACGATTCCTAGCGTCAAAAACAGCGCATTCCAGCTGCCACAATAGAGTCCCGGTGGTTTTAATACGAGAATAATATTTACGAAATTGTATTGATTTGAGTGATAACTTTAGTACCTGCTTTAAAGATAGGATGTTTTCAATTTAACTTTATAATTCGTTAGTGACAGTAAAGGAGGCATCAAAAAGAAAGCTCTTTTTGCAAGCAATGTATTTTTCGACTCGTCTTTTTTACTTGCTTCATTATAAAGTTTTAGGTTGAGCCCAGAACAGTATCTTTGGATTTATTCAACAATCTTTTGTTTCCAAAAAGTAAGAGCAGCACTCGATATATACTGATCATCTCTTAAAATAAACTTAGACAATATTAATACCTTCATAGATGAATATTCTTGCCCTCAAAGTGAACTAAAAGTGCCTTAAAAATAACCACCGCCTCTGTAACGCTCATAAAAACACATGTAACAACATGTTTACAGCCAGCAAAGTTGCTCTTTGTAAAGAAAAACCTTGAAATAAAACTTCCTTACTTCATAACACACTCAAAGTTCAAACCAACTCAAAACATGGCAAACTTTGTAAAATTCCGTGTGCATTTTCTGTGTTTATAATTTATTAAATTACTACTTGGCACATATTCAAAGCTGAACGTAGTAGGAGACTCAGTGTGTTACAAATGTTTGCATTTTTCTCTTGAATAAGGACCAAAAACTTTGTACGTAATATGTACTCGTTACATTATTTTTGTTTTTTGCTGTATACGAAAAGGGTCACCAGTCGAGTCGGCATGTGACCACGGATGCTGTAAAAATTCTTTACAGCATTTATAAAGCATTTTTACAGCATCCGTGGTCACACATGTTCGCGAAACGTCAAGTGTTTAAAAATAAATGTTCGTGAAATCAATCTGTAAAGTGGGTTTATATCAAATAATTTTCTTCGAGCAAGGGCGGTTTTTCTTTACCAGGGTCACGATTTCTATGAATTTCGATTTCTTGCGTGCAATATGTTTCATGTGTGGATACATGTATTTTTTTTGTTAAACAGTGAAATTCGTAATCGAATTACCAGTCGAAAAAAGTTCGATTGGCGCGTGAATCCGGGCCCTGATGTCAGAATTTGAAATAATAAACGTTTTTAAATAGTTTTTTTTATGTAGTTTATCACAAATGAAAAGCAATGTCATAGATTGTTTTTGCCCTCGTCATTGAAAAATTGCAATCATCAATCTATATATTTCTTTCATCTATTTTTGCCTATATTTTTTTTTTAATAGACACCACACTTTCAGGCAATATCTGCAATCTAAATAAAAATAAAGTTTGTGAACACCGAAGGCCAGGAGCCAACTTACTTATTTCATGTTTCACAAAACTTAGCCAGACTAGACTAGCTTAATAAGAAAACGGGGTTGAAGAGTATAGTTTTGTATTACCCAAATGAAATGTACCTAGTTTAGATTGGACGAAAAAGTTAAGGGGTTCCGTATTGTTTTAGGTTAGCTTCTTCTCAGTTCTGTTGCACGAAGACATTGTTTCGTTAAACAAGTACCTAACATAGCTTCATATAATTGTTTACTTTTTTTTGACGATTAGATGCAATGGAGCTTCCCAAAAACAATTTTTATTTGAAACTTGGTGGTTTCGGTGATAAACTGATTCTATTAAAAATAAGCGTTACCAACACCATTACTCATACTCACTCTAATGATGTATTTCATACATAACATTGCATTTAGCCCATTCTTATATCTTCCTAAAGGACCCTGAAACCCAAAAAGAAAGTTTTCAGCAAGTTTATGTTTATTTATTTCTCGCTTGCACCGCATCGCATGACGGCGATGCAATTAACCGAGGTTCTGCTGCCGGCTTTAGTTTTTTTTATTCTATTATAAACGAGTATATAAGCCGTTCTGGTTTTGATGATCGTAAAAAGACGCAAAGGCCTAAGCAAGAGTCGACTCATATTTCAAGTCGTAACCATTGAGAAAATAAAATTCTATGCAAAACGGAAGAGAAAATAGCGAATTTAGTCTAACCCGACAAAATCTATAAACGTACGCTAAATATCGTTATTTTTTACAAAATGACGATTAAACATTGATGCTCCAAAATAAGACCACGCTTAATTGAGCATAGTCTTATTTTCTTATCTTATCTTATCCAAGCGATGGTACAAGCAATTTTATTTACCTAATTAATGATTTCGGTTCGGTAGTTTAAGTTTAAATGTCTGATGTTTAAATGGATTTATATCGCGGACATCTAATGTGTAAACTTAATCATTAAGTGTTTGAATTAATAAATCTTCAGTCAGTCAATTTTATGAACCAGTATTACCTATATACTTCATGCGTGAAGTTAACGAACATTTGTCTTTACTTGCCTAAAACCTACAACATTGCAATTGCAGCCACAAAAGCCGCTAAATACTTAATTCCCATTTCCGAACTGCACCAATCCAGATACAATCGGACTTCCGTGTGAACGCGGCATAACTCTTATCGATTAAGATATTTATTTGCTATTTGAAAAGTTACAAAGTCCGTGTTTACGGTTCAGTGAGGCAGTAATTCCGGTTTTTCAACGATAAATACCGAAATGTGGGCGAAATTATTCGGTATCGATGATTTATTGGCTTGAACGCTATTGTGGAGCATGCGGATTGGTTTTGCATGAGTTTGGAGGTCGGGAGGTAAAAAGTTAAATAGTGAATTCAATTTTTGCGTTGTGTTTTTGTTTCTTTTTAGCGCGTATGATGTTTTTTTTTGTGTTTGTTGTATGGTGGTGCTGTAATAATATTGTATAGGTTTTAAGTTTTGATTGTTCGATGCTTTGTTTTAGAATATTTTTAACACTCACATTTTATTCTTAAACGATGAAATAAGAAACCAAAAATTGCGCACCGCCGGGACTCGAACCAGCATCTTTCTGGCTAACCGTTCGTTTCTGTTCGTTATTTTTTAGATTTTCTTTTGGTACTTTTGATACTGCCTTTTTGTTTTGTTGCCGTCATACTGTAGAGCCTGGCTAAACAGCAGTGAAAAACAAACTATAACATTTTTAAATCGTACTTCGATAATTAGGTATAAGTATTTGATTACAAGTTTATATCCAGTTGTTCTCAGTTATCTAACAATTTTCTGTAAAATCCGATACTTAACTTATATAAACTTTGGTATTCACAAGTTAGTATTAACTATCATAAATTATATAACAAAAAAGCAACATATTTATGCAGCTAACTGTACTTTGGCCACCATTTGTCGGAGATTAAAGCGCTAGCGCTCGTAACTCGCGCTTCGGGTCGGCTTTAAATAATTTTTATTGTCTTCGCCTACTTAATTAAAATGTGGACGCCGAAAATGTCGGCGATTTCGCGATAAGCTCGCTCACTGGTGTTTATGGGGTGGAGTGTACAAGTCATAATCTCTACGGCTGGTTGTTTGGAAATATTTAAAAAATACGCTTGGATTAGTATACGTAATCGTATCTAATAGGTTTCAAGTATCAAGTCGTTCTACTAAAGTTTTGCGATTTTAATTCTAGAAATATTTTTTGATAATTTTATAATATACATTACAACGATTAGGATAGTTAAATGGAAACTAATAGGTATGAAGGTTCTAAAAGAAAAAAAAACATTGTTAAACGAGTATGTTTCAATCAAACAGGTATGTAAAAATCAAATATAACCGCGGTATGTAATAAATTCATAGCTATAAAAACTAAATTGCACTTCCAATTTTTACCACCACAAAACATATTTTTTTCTATTTTTTTTATTTCTACACATTTATTTAAACCATCACATATGTCAAGATTAGGGGCCGTTCACACACCGTGACGAATGTCGACAGGCGATTGTCATTGCGTATCTAAATAATGCCGGGGTCACACTAGCCAATCGGAGTGACATAGAAACGGCTAAAAACGCGTCGAACATAGATGTCGCTGATTTATCCGTACGAACGGTGATATATTCGCGAGTGACAGCCATGAATCGTATGTTTCGCGATATACCCTGCGTGTGACGTCACGAAATATGGTGTCGTTCCGTTTTTATTGGTGTACTAGCGGTCGCCCGCGGCTCCGCCCGCGTGGATGTCGGTTACCGCTGCAAAAAGCCTACCCAGGAAAGACACAATTCACAGACACCGACACTAACTTCGACGAAGCAGTCACTATCCGCAGGCTGAACAGATTTTCTTTCTGTGGGTGTTAGTTGTTAAGTCCCGGAGTGCAACCCGTTGTTTTAGGATAGAAAACTTAAGCTATTATTGTAGAGCTTCTCTATACACAACATTTGACGTTACATTATTTTCTGGTAACAAAATATACTGATGCTCGGGAGCCCCGACCCCATGCGTAAAACATTCTTTTCGTAAATCAATTCCTACTAATTTGAATGTTTGGCCCAGGGATTTGTTTATCGTGAGTGCGAAAGAAATTTTTACTGAAAATCGCGCCGCGCGGGTACCTTACTCATAGATCTAAACTCCCCCTCCCACACGCTCACCGGGCCTTGGTAAAGCCTACTTCGCAACGGGCCGGCCGTGCAGCAGAAATCGTAATATGTATTTTAATTTCGCTATAACTTCAGAACCAAACGTCCAATTTTAATTATTTAAAGACTAAATATTATTTACATTAACTGTACTTAGTGATGAAATAATTTATTTTGATAAGGATTAATAGCATGAGTAAAATAAACGCGTTTAAATGTAGTCCAAAAAATAATCAAGATTTTTCAATAAAAAAAATGGTTATTGTGCCTCACCCGACATAGATAGGTATAGTATGTCGCGGACTTTTTTGTAGATATTTATAAGATCTACAATTACTTAGAACATTTTATGGTTCTATCTTTAATGGTTTAGGCAGGGTAAGCAAAATAAGTAACTGTTTTGGTTGATTTTTTACACCTTGTGTCCGAAAAACCCTAATATCTTACGGAACCCTATTTTTGTTCAAAATTAAATATATCCTATATTACTCGTGGATAATGTAGCTTTCGAATGGTGAAAGAATTTTCAAAATCGGTCCAGTAGTTTATGAGCCTATTGATTACAATCAAACAAACAAACAAACAAACAAACAAACAAACAAAGTTTTCCTCTTTATAATATTAGTGTAGATAAATTAAATTGGGCCGATGATATTTTAATCTGAGATCTGGCGCGTATAGTTGTAGCGGGCTTTAACATCTTTAGATCTGGAAATGCAGCCCATTTTACATAATTGAATTCATTCGGCATCAAAATATTGTATGGCAACTTAAAAACATTTCAGGAAGCGATTTTTAATCGTGTTAAATGATTTTATGTGTAATCAAGGTTTTATGCATCTTCTTCTCTGTATGTTGTAGGTACTTGTATTAGTCATTAATTATTATAAAACCTACCTTAATAGAAACTCAAACGATTACAACAAAGCGTTCACTTAACCAACTCACATTTGTGGCTTTCTCACACGTGTCAATATCTAGACTACTTATAAATAGTTTAAAGAAACAC
Organism: Pyrausta aurata; assembly: GCA_963584085.1. Taxonomy (NCBI): domain Eukaryota; kingdom Metazoa; phylum Arthropoda; class Insecta; order Lepidoptera; family Crambidae; genus Pyrausta; species Pyrausta aurata. The sequence goes on along the minus strand of OY757264.1, from coordinate 11,991,325 downwards.
CACAAGGAACTGTAGCAACACCGTTTCTGTACATTTATGTAATAACATATACTACATTACTTCCATGTTCTAATTTTTTTATTATTAATTTAAGGCTAAGCAGCTATATTTGACCTCGATGGCATCATGTACAGAGTCAGGTTTTGCGAAAGAATATTGATTAAGAAAAATGTTTAATTTAACGAATGTAATGATTTCAAAAGTCTTCTTATATTTTGTTGCATCGCTTATACTATTCTTAAAAAATAACGTCGATATCATAATATTTCTCTTCGAAGCTACATAGTTCAGGGTTTCGTTTCACTTAATCACTAGAGGCCTCACGGCTACGAGATAGCATGAAGATAGCTATCAATGAAATTGAGATAATGTAGCCACTGCATTATTCACATACAGCTAAAGTTTACTAGGGTAGTGGCGTTACAAAGTCATTTATAATTCACATCATCGGCTCATCTATACTAATATTATAAAGCTGAAGAGTTTGTTTGTTTGTTTGTTTGTTTGAACGCGCTAATCTCCGAAACTACTGGTTCGAATTGAATAATTCTTTTTGTGTTGGATAGTCCAGTTATCGAGGAAGGCTATAGGCTATATAACATCACGCTACGACCAATAGGAGCAAAGATATAGTGGTAAATGTGTAAAAAACGGGAGAAAGAAGTCACTATTCCACGCGGACGAAGTCGCGGGCAAAAGCTAGTACCCCATAAACAGCCACTCGGATTATGCTCCATATAATTTTGGTCGTGCTCGAAAATTTTAGCAATACAACATTTTATTATCACGGATACCGTATATATTGAAGTTTATTTGAAGTCAATTTTATTATTAAGCCTGTACAACTGTGATATGTGAGTATCTGACCCAAATGGAGCGTGGTCATGTTTTTCTAATACGGATTTACATATCCAGTGGCGTTTTAGTGCGGGCCCCAAAGTTGTAAAATGGGGCGGCTGCGTGACCAATATGAGGCTGTGAATTTTTGCAAATGTTGCTAAGGCGCTGTTACTGTATTAAAGGAGATTTTTAGATAGTAAAGCTGTTGAAATTGAAATCATGATTGTCAAGAAATACATAATTTAAATATAGTGGATAGTACAGATTAAATAATGCCCAGGAAACAGGTATAAGTATCTGTCGAACTATTTATATTTTGCATCATAGAAATTAATTAGGTTCACTTACAGTTCTGCTGTTTATGAAAGAAATACAATAAAATCAATCAAATTTATTATTCTATTAGGTTTTCTTACGGTGAAAGCGAAACAAATTTTATATTTATTTTATGAGGCACGTATCTACAATAAGTAAAATATTCACGAAATCTGATACTTTCTCATAACGAAGCTAAGTTTCAAGGCCCTCATTATACTTACAGCTCTTACTAAAGCACTCATACCCAAAGTATACTTATCTTGCATTAACTCATCTCATCAGTTAATTCGTCCGGTTGTTTTTACAGCCGGATCGTAAATCTACCTGGGATGTCTCTAAAAGTTCCTACTTGAGAGCATTTGGCCTCTAGATGTGATTACAAGAGCACGTTTTGATACAAAAATAGTTTCACAATGCCCTAATAGGTTCTGGTTAACGTTATCTGTTGAGTACTTCATACAAAATAATGTTCCATAATATGGAACCATATTATGGTTATCGTTGATTAGTGCGTGCTCGATGGTGAAACAGGCCCTTAGTCATAAATTTATTTCTTCATGATCACTTTACTTGCTGCTCGTGATGATTCCATATTAGGATGACGCTTCAGGCAAACTTGCGTTTTTGCGTTTCAAACAATTAAGATATTAATAACGTCGTATAGGTGTACTCTAAGACAATTAATTTTGCATTTATATAGTTCCACAAAAAAATTATTATTATTATCTCTCACCCAGTGACGCTTCAAACAGTCCCACCCACTACCTACATACAGCCGAAGCAAGTTCTTGTCAAGTGAGCGCTGGCTGATAATTCTCGGTTTTATAGCCCGGCTGTAAATCCCTAGCCGTCCCTGTAATAATTCAGATGGCAGCTGACTCCGCCCCTGTCGGACGTCATTTATTAGTTATCTAAGGGATATTGACGAACTTATGTTCGGTCTAAATGCCGGAATGGCTCGGAATGGGAATGGCATCTTTCGGTTTTTGTGTTTTGTTTTAGGATTTTCAATGCAATTTTACTTTGACGAAAGTTTATGCTGTTTTATTAATTGTATAATACCTGCGTTATTTTTTTCAATGTGACTCAGTGCACATCTACAATAAATGCCATTATTGAATTTTATTGATTTATTGAAAGTATGTATACTAAGAACTTTATTTTATTTTTATCTGTCTACACCTGACTGTCTTTGTCATGGGTGTTATTGTGGTGTTACTGTCTGTCTCAGCAATGAGAAATATCGAACAGGGATATTCATTCTAATATTAATTATAATGCTAAAAAGTTTGCTGAATGCTTATCTCAGGAACTATTTGACAGATAAAAAAAAATTGAATTGCGTCGAGACCGCTAGTTCAAAATAATCAACATGCTAGTTAGCTCTGCTCTGATTCAAAATTCATCCTTCGTCGTCTGTACCAAGTTCTGTTTTAACCTTATTGGTCCTTATAAGTATTGATTTCTTTGTTCCAGGCCAAAAAGCGGCTCAATGCTGCTGTACAGCCGGAAGAAGGTCAGGTACCGAAGAGATGGGTACTGCTGGAAGAAGAGGAAAGACGGGAAGACCACGCGGGAAGACCACATGAAACTCAAGGTCCAGGGGACTGAGGTAGGGATGTCTTTGCGAGTTCTTCCTTTTAGATAACCGGAAGACTCGTTAGACTTTTCTATGCTCTATCGTCACAAATATGTTGTTCCTCAATTATTAGCTTTCAGAACACTGTTCCAATAGATATTTGAAAACTTAACCCATTTTATTTTTACTATCATTAATTTAATTCTAGTTTAAAATTAAAACACTTTGGAAAAATGTGTCGTTTGTAAAAAATACCTATCACATTAATGTGAGCGTCATTATGATATTATGCTGATGACACGGTATTAAAAGATTAAAGGTAGGCTATGGTGCTAACCCTAGCCAAAGGCACTTTTTGAGTGAATGTGTTGGTGTTTTAAAATATCACTTACTTATGATTAATAGGTACTCAAATGAGCACAAAAACTACTTATACTAACAAAATCAAACATAAAGACTTTTGACTTACAAAACTCTTTAAGTTGAGGTTTCGTCGACAAGCGAAGCCCGAAAAAGAATCGAAAACTCCGATTGCAATAGTCTAGAATGTTCGAAAAGGAATATCAAACAGACAAGGCCGTTTGCGGACTTTCACTGATGCACTGACACTCGGAAAACGAAAGATTGAACGGCTGAGGTATTAAGTATCTTTTATTAGACTTCTATGGTTTTGCTCTTGACTTCAAATTAACACAAGAGTGGCTAAGACAGAGTCGATGATAGAGCGATTTGGATGGATCTTAATATGATTTATTTCATGAAGAAACAGTGGTGATTTTCATGGACGATGATCAGGCGTTGTTATTGTTGAACTTTGACCTTTAACACACCGCAACTTTTATCATCGATGCTAACGCGCGTTTTGGAAACGCGTGACAGCATCGCGATTCACGCAATGAACAAATTTTGGTATCGAATGATGCATCTCGTTTGCATCGATGCAAACGCGCGAAAGTATCGATGCAGTCACGATGCTGCATCGCGTCTGCATCGATATTTTTTTAGTATTATCTATTTAATAAACCTACTATTAGCGGTCCCCTGTGGCTTTACCCTCATAAATGATAAACTCTTTACCCCCCCCCCCCTACAGGAACATTTGCGTGTCTTCTTGGTTTTTAGGGTTCCGTAGCCGAATGGCAAAAAACGGAACCCTTATAGTTTCGTCAAGTCTGTCTGTCTGTCTGTCTGTCTGTCTGTCTGTCTGTCTGTCTGTCTGTCTGTCTGTCCGTCCGTATGTCACAGCCACTTTATTCTGAAACTATAAGCATTACATAGATGAAACTTGGTAGGTAGGTGTATTTTGTTTACCGCTTTCCGATTCAGATACAAAAAGTAAAAAAAAAATAATATTTAAGGGGGGGCTCCCATACATGAAACTAAAACCTAAAAAATTTTTTTTACTCAAACATATGCGTGTGGGTGTCTATGGATAGGTCTTTTAAAATGATGTTGAGGTTTCTAAAACCATTTTTTCTAAAAGTGTAAGGTTTGAGATATAGACGCTTCCAAAGTGGTAAAATGGGCGTCCCCCCCCCTCTAACTTTTGAACTAAGAAAGTGAAAATTTTGAAAAAAATATATGATGTAGATCTCAACAAAAACTTGCAACGAAAATTGGTTTGAAGGAGATCGAACCAGTAGTTTTTGAGATATTGCACATTTTTATCAACCGCAAATATAACTTTGTCTTTCATACAAACACTATGAAAAACAAAGTTATTTTTGCTGTCGCAATATATTGTGATGTTTTCGTTAAGTAAAAGTAAGTGGACACTGAATTCAGTTAAGGGTGGCACGGAACCCTCAGTGCGCGGGTCCGACACGCACTTAACCGGTTTTTGTTGGTGCTGCCATTAATATTAAGCAAATTCCTCGTAGGTTTTTAAATACTGTTATCATAAAAAAATAATAATTATTTTTATAAATTTTAAATAAGAAGACTGTCCAGTTAGCTAATAACCGTGCGAATATTTGATTTGAATTTCAATGCCTGACGTAGAATTGCCTTTTTTGGGTCGGCGGTAATCTGTTTGCGATTGCGAAACGTTTTTGATATCTGAATGTTGTAACTATTAAATGATGTATTTGACTTGCAAGTAACTCAGTAAAACATAACAGACGCGTACCATCTAAAGGGGGGATAAAATTGCTCTAATTATACAACTTTGCTGTAAAATATAATATTTAGCTAGGATGAACGTTCAAGTATTAGTCAAGAATGTATATTGATTAATGGATTAGATCAGAACAGCACAATCAAGTAAAATATTACTCAATGCAAAAGCTAGGTGAGACAAACTCTTTTTTCATTTGAGTTATAGTCAATCTTATTTTGTTGTATACCAAAAGACTGTGATGTATCTCAAAAGGAAAACTGAACCTTTATAAAATCACTTTGCAGATTTTTTTCTCCTATAAAACCGTATCATAGCCAACCATATCGAAACCGTGATGTAGATTGTATATTAATTCATAAATTGTAGGAATCTTCTTAACTTACAAAAAGCACAACATAAGATGCGTGCGTTGAATGTTTAATGAACACATTTGGAGAAATCAAACGCAATATTAACGTCCAATCATCGTTACAACGAATATTGCGTTTGATTTCTCCACTGTACAGTGTATCATTTTCCATTCAACGATTCTGCCCTCAACCTCCTGCATATTCAGCCGCGATGCAAATGCCCAATCAATCGCAAACCTCTCTATAACCGGAGCCGCAACGAGCGGTGTCGACCTACTCTCGGTGATGGCGAATAAATACATCGGTGATCGGAAATGTCCTGGAAAAATAAAGATGTAACCAGACCGAGATAAGTTTCAAGGGAATCTAGATACGTCAAACCCTCTACCGGCGGGCTTTTATTTCAATAGCTAATGATGGAGCTTAAACCTGAAATCCTTGCTCATTTTTTGGCATTCGTGTTGCAGTCAATTGGCTAGATTAGCCGTTAACCTAAAGCATTGTTGTGTACTATTTCCCAATTTGATGTCGGTCAATCTCATCAGCACATGGAATGGTGTTTTGTGAATATCGAGAACTATTTCAGCGGTGCCGACCACTCGGGCCCGAGTGTCTATAATTTTTATATATTAATAGCGCAAATATTTTTTAACAATGTTTTATTATTACGTGTAAACATTGCGGTTTCTTGGAGTATTCTTTGTCATTATTAAGCCACTTAAAGCGTTACTTATCAAGTTTTGTTAGAAACCAATAGATTTGTAAGTAGAAGATTGCCTCAACTCAAAGACACATGCTATCATCTCCGATTCTACCTCTATAATGACGTAACACTCCAAAAGCATGGCATATATCAATTATGGCATATGCCAACTATGGCATATGTCAACTATACCTCTGCTACCAACTGTGCTGTTATAAAACCATTTTTCACTCTTATGTCGATGGGTAAAAGTGCATATTTTAACGCTCCATCAATTAACTGAGCTCGCAAATTGCGAGTGATGGCTTGCGGTTTTTTTAACAAGTATCCATATTTTAATATCGGGGACAGGGCATGAATTGATTGGTTGCGATAAATCTAGTGTCGTGATATTTGGTGCTGGTAGTTACTTTAATGAAAAAGATACTGTTTAAATTAATAAAACAAACTACTGGATTTAATTTTTATGTAATATCGTAATTTTTGCTATCGAAAATCATTCAGGCAATAATATTGACTTGACTTTTGTAACTTTATAAAGCCCAAATAGCCTCAAAATAATTCGTCATTATTTCGATGTTATAAGCAAAGGAAGTTGAAAGAGTTATGTATGTGATAAAGTAAAATACCTACAATCCAGTGGTGCAAGTCTCGACACAGTTTTTTTTTCTCGATAAACCACTGTGGCACTTGAACGATGCGACGCCAAAACGAAATTCGTATTTTTTTTTATAAGAATTGTTGAACCAAGTTTAAAAAATTACAAATATTTAAAAAAAATATATTTAAGATATACCTATTCTATTGTGTCATATTTGATGCAGAAGAAAATCATAAAATTTAACTTATCGAGACGAAATTTCAAAAATTTCACATTTTTGTGCTTCAGGTTGTGGCTGCAGGTAACTTCATAAAAATTTTCATCAGTACCTATAATTATTTTAGTAGTGATATCAATTTTGATGAGTCTCATTATAAAATTAATAATGTGCATAATTGGCAATCTCTAATTTATTACCTTAAATTCCAATCTTCTTAATTACGACTCAATGATATTATCCTCGTACCTTTCTCATTAACTCGTCAAGTATGTGTAAACGAGACACAATAAAAATTCCATTGTTATGCGACTCTCGGCATTCGTTTGATACCTGACTGATTAATATGATATTTTTGCAAATGATTCATCTCAATAATCTATCACAGGTTTTTTTTAAACATGTGATTTCAGAATTTGACCCATCTTTCAATTATCTCACTAAATTTACCTTTAATTTTTTTATATTTTATGGAGTTAGGCATTATTTTATCGTTACTTGCAGTTAAAGTAAGAGGTGCAACCCAGCCTAACCGTTTTAAATCCAATACAGAGAGTCTAATTCCCTTTTAACTATATAACTGGCTTATTCCAATGATAGCGGGCGCACGCCACCTAGCGGTGGTATATAAGTTGGAGTACTGCCAGGTTGTGGCGCAAGTGATGAGGTTGCAGCCTTGACACGTCGCCTTGGGAGAATGTAACTGAAGGCAGGGTTTTCTTTGTTTAAATATTAAGTTTTAAAGCCGTCGCTTTACGGATTACTGAGAAGCGATGTTATTTAAAAAAAAATTCTGAGCTGACGTGTAGGTACTTTTTTCTTCTATAATAAATAGTAACGTTAGTTGATCATGCTAAGAATTCTAACAAAGTACGGTCAACAAAGCACTAATTTGATAACTCTTCAAAACCTTACCTATCTTGTTAAAAGATAGTGATAATGTTATTGGTTTCATAAGGAAATTATAAATAATCGTCAAATACAGACACTAATGTTAAAGGGATTTTGTGTTTTAAAAAAATATGCTCACATTCAACCAGAATTAGAATGTGTGGTTTACATTATTCACGCTAATATGGAGTGCCTTAAAGTGGCTCCACGCTGCTCGCCGGCATATTATCTGACAAGTCTAGACGTAAGCCGCCGGGCAGTGTGGAGCCACCGTTCCAACTATGAAGAAAATTATGATGGCATAAAACCGTTACCTCGTTACCGGTTTTCGCTCATCGCACACACCACACTCCTCCCACACGCAAGACTGTCACTTGTTTATGTGCAAAAAGGCCTCCGGTGTAAAGTGGCCCAGCAAAGCGTACCAAGTTTACTCTTTCAGATTAAGTTGTTGCGACGGTGGCGCCACCCTGGGGGTGAGATTTGTTAAGACAGCAGCTTGAGGTGTGGGGCTGGATGCGTTTGTCTTTGATACGAGGTTATAGAGCACTTAACGGCTGTATTTTATTTTACTATGTAGAAGTAATCTAGATAATTTAACCACAGTATCTTAGTCTAGAGTTGACGTATGTTTGAAGACTTTATGTGTTCCTTTTAGTGAACAAAGATGTAATGTTGTTTTTATGATTAAGATATAATAATTTCCAAATGCATCCGTATGACTTATTTCGTTTGATAAGGTAACTTTTAAGGTTACCCTGAAGTGAACAAAAATCTAGCATACATTGGTAAACATAAAATAAGTTAAAATACACAATAAGCACGTTTTTAGATACACGTTTAGCTTAGCGGAAATTTAAAGCAAAATAATTTTATAAAAAGCACGTTTTTATTTCATGCCATATTTTCATAGTTACACTACATAGTAAGTGATATGTTTTTAGTTATCATTACTTAACCCTGTATAGAAAATCTTATGCATATAAATGATACCTTGGAGGTTAACTTGCAATTTACGAAAATATTTTTGTTCCACGCTTTGTTTTTCCAAATTATCATACGCAAGAAAGCTTTCCCCATCATAATAAGCTGATGAAACCGAATATTAATAATGATTTTAAACAGCACAAAGCAAATTAAGTAACAGCCGCTTTAAACATGTAATTAAGTAAATGCGAACGTAAATTACGGAAGACAGCTATTTTCCACCAGCGATATGTTTTTGCTATGATGATATAATTATTCTAGTGGGTCAAGGCGCTTTATCCAGGTTAAATGGTAGATAGTGGAGACAGGTGTTAATATGTAGTAAGAAGATACTTAACTAGGTTTTAGCTCTATAATAGTTGCAACTTAATGTGTTTTAAAGGCGCATAGGGCACGGTGAAGAGAGACTTTTATGTATGAACTCCTCTGCGTGAACTATCTCAGTTTTAAGTCGAATTAGAATATTATATTTACGTAGGAACTTGTTCTCAAGGAAAATCAGATGTGATCCGTAATTCTTCTAAGAGGGATTTCGTTTCCAAAAAGTTATTTTAATTGGTTGATCTTGAAAACTAAACAATGGACAGGTTCAAATAGATGAAACTACAAGAAAAAAAGGAAATAATTTTGCTCTCATAAGTAATTCTATAAGTAGATAAAACACAATTATAAAGACAACGTAAAATATAATAATACAATAAAATATGTGCGAGACAACACACCAATTGTCTGGTTTTGAAGTAAAGAATTTCCTGCTTTGTGTTACGAAGTACCAGACAACGATAAAATACATATGCTTTTAACATCCATGACTTCGGTACAAATGTTCGTGCACATCGCACAAAAATTTGCCCCTTGCGGGATTCGAACCCACAACTGCTGGCTCAGTGGTCAAAAGCGCTAACCACTGCGCCTAACGCGTCGTCAGTATGTAGCATCTGAAATATGCTCTAAATAAGTGGCCGTGATATGGAAGATGGTAAAGCTAAATTCTTCAAGCCGTTCACAGATATCAATCTAAGCGGAAGCAAGATCTTGGAGTCCATTCAAGCGGAAAATCTTATTCATCCTAAAAGCATGACGGATGTAGATGCAGTAACTCAGCCAAGAACACACTAGACAATACTTTATCTGCCTAGTTACGGACTGCTCCGGATTTTTCCCAATAAGTGCAGGACACAATGGGTGTTGATTTCAGTAGGTCCCTTCTGACCAGTCTGATACAATGGATTGTGAAGTTGAATTGACATAACGATGTCAATTCAACTTCACAATCGTGTATGTCTTCTAACGAGAAGACATATGATAAACACGATTTCTAAACAAACTGATTGAATTAAAAGAAAACATGAAGGTTGAAAAAAGGACGGTGTTTTTCTACAGGAGATATGTAGAAGAATAAAGATAACGGACATCACCCTTCGAATCAGTGAGCGCAAATGCGGCTGTAGGCAGGGCACATAGCGTGAAGAACTGATGGCCGTTGGGGCAGAAAAGTTCTAGATTGAAGACCTTCGACCAAATGCGCAACGTAGGACGTCCACCGAAAAAATGGACAAACGACCTTTTAAAGATTGCAAGATCACACAGCATGCTCACAACTGGTTGCTGTGAAAATTCGTGGAAAAGGCCTTCGTTCAACAGCTTATAGCTTGATGCATCGTTCAGTTTCATAGTCCCGAATTTGTAAACAAACTATCAATAACTGTTATTGTGATTTTCCTATGTAGATATCGCCATTCTGATTTTAAGTGTCATGAAGCATTTCATGACACTTAAAATCTCAAGTACAAAATCTTGAAGTTTCCAAAGAGTAAGCCCACTGTTATCTCCTTCCACTATGCTAAGACGCCATGCTCAAATAACGCTAGGTGGTCTGGCAGACCGCCAGAAATAACTATTATTGTGCTCGGAGCTAACGGCTCTTAACAATTTGCAGCCTATTTAATTTATTAAGTGTTTTAAAACAAGCCTAATAAGCACGTTAGAGGTAATTAATTGCGGGCGCTTGATTATGAAATTGGGTTGCGCGGAAAATGTTTAAGAGTTTTTTTTGACTTGATTAGTTATGTTGTGGTCATATTGAGTTGAAAGTAACGTTGTCTTCAATTCAAAGAATAGGTAATGACACTGTTCTCTGGTGGACTATTTAAATGACAAGATCATATTATATGAGACTAAATTGTATTGGAGTTTTACTTTGTTGCAAACGGACATACCCTCGATCAGTTTTCGTTTTAATTAAATACTAGATAGTATTGTCTTTGATGGTAATAAATATGTATACATTGACTTTAATTGTCTGAAACCAGATTTACATAATGTATGTATTTATTGGAATCCAGATTTTACTGGGATCTGTCCTCATAGCTAATTTATAGAGTTTTGAAGTCACGGTCTCAATTTAGATTGATTTCAAATTAATATAATTCAAACCGAAAAACCTGTTTGCTAAGGATATTACGATAGTATCAACCTGTATGAAAACCATAAAATGAGCTTCCAATTTTTTATTAAAATCTCCAGCCATATCCCTTAATAGAAGCAGGTGGATTTTTCCACCTTATTTCGGAAACTATAACCTTAAAGTAGTCGTTAAAGTTTTCTACTAAAATGGAATCTGCATTTGCAGTTTTATAGCTTTGGGATATAGAAAGGTTTCACTTCCAATCGTAGTTTAACATTAACATTTGACATTTGAGATGATTTATGATTTAACAATAAAAAATACAAGTGTTACAAGTACCTAGATGGACAAATTTTATCTAAATAAGTCACGTCACGTTTTTTTTAAAATTGAAATGGGATTGCTCTTGGCTCTAGACTAGACCTTATATGGCATAGACTTAACCTCATTAATCACATGTGATATTTTTTTAAATAAGTAGAACATTTTTTTCATAATGCTTTTACGTAATGGAGTTCGATATTTTTTTTTGTTTTCAAATATTGTCGTCAATTTCATTTCGTCTTAACTTCTCATGTTTGACTCAAAATACTCGTTCTAGAGGAAGTCATATCAACTTTTAATTAACTTCAGAACACCACTTCAGCCTTGATGGATGGCTAAGCATAAATTCGGAAAACTTTTTAATCCATTCAATCCGAATTTAGAGCGGTCCGTTTGAAATGCACTAGAATTGAACTAGACTAGAAATCCTGTAGTCGAGGGGCTAAAGTTTTTAATATTGTGGAACTATATTATATTTTTAGCCCTACAAAAGTTATTTATTATTATTTCTTTATTATTTTCCATAAATAAATGGTAAAAAAATAACCCATATTAGTGAAAACTTCAGGACATTTAGAAAAATATAAAAAAAAACAACATGAATGATTAATGACCATAAAAAGAAAGGTAATCTGGAACGAGGATAGAAGTTTAGTAAATCGAACATTTTTGAAGCCTAGTTTGACTTCTGGTAAAAGAACAGTTGGTAGATTATCTATACTAATATTATAAAGCTGAAGAGTTTGTTTGTTTGTTTGTTTGAACGCGCTAATCACCGAAACTACTGGTTCGAATTGAATAATTCTTTTTGTGTTGGATAGTCCAGTTATCTAGGAAGGCTATAGGCTATATTACATCACGCTACGACCAATAAGAGCAAAGATATAGTGGTAAATGTGTAAAAAACGGGAGAAATTATTTCATCTTTGAAGCCTTCCGTTGCGTGCGCCGTGAAAACGGTTCAAGATACACAAAAAATATGTATTAAAGAATAATAGCTCTTTTGATGATCTAAAATATCCTATTCCACGCGGACGAAGTCGCGGGCAAAAGCTATTGTAACAATAAGCATCTCAAAAGTTGAATATTTTTATCGAACGCAGCGTAATGTGCATTTTGTCCCCTGTACTATACTATAGGATCGTAAATCTAAATGGTACACTTCCAGTCTCAATAGATTCAATGAAGTTTTTCCGTATTTTTCCGAATGTGCAGTTTATTTCTGAAATACTAATACTTTCGTGCGGTTTCGATAATAGATAGAGTAAGCATAATTATAATAAAATATGATGTGAAAGACTTGGTAAAAGTATGAGCAGGTTCTTAGTACGTAGGTTTCGTAGTCTCTCTACCAAAAACAGAAAATATTTTTTTTTTCTGGGACTAGCACCAACTGGGAAATCTGTACAAAACGTTTACTTTTATTTTAATAAATGAACCATGCCCACTATAAATTGAATAGTGTTAGCCACTAGAAATACGACACGGTTGTGTGGTCGATTTAGCTCCAATCTGTCTATTCCATAGGCATTGTCTTAGCAGAATAGCTTCGGTTTGTGGGTTAAGAGGGACATTTCCGATTGAGGCCTGTATTTATGGAGTCAGTATCTTCGAACGCCGAAATCCCTTTACATTTCTTTGTCAGGCTGATTATGCCGTCGTTGATATGGTATGTACTGAAATACATACCATGTCTTATAATTCTGTCATGAAACAAAAACTTACCGAATGATATGATTTAATTACAAGTATTAGTTTTACAACTTAAAGGGTTTAGGGCTAATTACAGCTCCGTATCTTAGTAACTAAGGTAACTCAGATGAGTGTGTTTTTTTTAAAACGATCATTCTAAAAATATAAGTCCCTTGAGGAATTCGAACTCCCAAGCCTTATGTTGTAGTTAATATAAGTACTACAACTAACAACTTAAAAAAAAAACATTGTCCGAAGGCCACACCGTGGAATTGGAATTTGTTGTCTAGAATTCTTGCATACATAGCAATTTTAATTTCCTAAAAACTTGTTGTTTATGACTACAGAACGAATTCGATGCTATAACAGAAAGATGAAAGATGGCTTTAGATGAGACTCCAAGATGCCCTTGACGAATTCACTATTCATTGCTACGAAATATTCTATAGGGCTTCTACGATAATAAACTGTTTCAAGTTTTATTTATCACAGAAAATTATTTTTAATAAAGGTACTGGGTACTTTAAAAGCTTGTGTAGTAAATTCTTTGGACAGTAAAATCTTGATAGAATGGTTGAAATGTTGAATAAGCAGTCCCCGACCAAACAGCAGTAGGATTACCAGAATGTGGTGAGGAGTCTAGTAGGATGGGCGTCTATATTAAAATCTACTTATAATATTGTGACGATCCTGTGACATGGCGAGTAATCGCTGCTAATACATAAGCGTTCCCCTGGTGTTTAGTAGAAGCATCATCAGTTCTGGCAGAAGGCTGAAGATATATTTATATCAGGAAAGTCTTTTAAATAGCCTAACTCTTAAATTTGATGATGATGATTTTTTTGCAAATAGATAAAATATGAGCCTACTCAATTAGCAACTATCGTTGTGTAGTACGTTAAAAAGAATTTCGTTTCACCAAAATCACTGAGACAGAAAGTAAAAATTCCGGATAAAATGTTAAAATTTTGTTTAGCAAAGCAGTCCCAGAAACCACTTTGTGAGCTATAAGCTCGCTCCGAGGTTTATAGTGGACACTTAGTAGAATATTAAACAGTATTTCATCTCGATAAGTGTGGCTCGGAATTTATAACGCAGTTTCCTAAACTTGTTTTAAGCAACTTGCGGCCACTTTAAAAGTTTCGCGACAAAGGATTTTGTGGTTTTAATGTTGTAGTACTTAAAGTATGAACGTTGTTTTACCTATTTATTGTTTTAGTGGTTGAGTCATATACTTTTAATGTTGTCAACGTCAAACGTAAATGATTCTATCGCCTTAAACTCAGGGCAGTCTTAACATTTCTGTGTTAATGATAGCAATGGCTCAAGAGTACATCTAATGAATGAGGGTTTCTTTATATGTGAAGACAAAACTTGGTTATGACATGAAAATGCGGCTTATGCCACTTGACCCCAAAGCCCCATTGCTCTCCCTATTTTACAATCTATACATTCATTCCATTATAACCCCAAAATTGTGAATTATAATCCTCCCTGTATAACGTTTTAGGGTGAAAGTGGATTTTTTTTGGAGTTAAGGCCGAAAATAACCCCGAAAATCATGTTGTGGCTGATAAGTTTTTATACAGAATTGTGATGCACTTTTAAGGTACAAAGTATTAACAGATATAAGTAATATATTATTGTTGTGGCACGGTTCCGTAAATCCGAACTTAAAACTTATTCCAAGATCGATGCAATGAAAGAAACTCAATTTTATTGGTGTAAGAAGTCGCTTTTCGCCGTAAGTCGCGATATAGCGTAGCAAAGTGTTGGAAAACTATCGATGGTAATATCACATTTGCACTATCGTAAAAATAAAATAATAACAAAACACAAATACAACAAGTAATAGTGTGTAAATAAATGTAAGTAAAAACAAAGCAAACTAATGTTTTTATTTGCAATTGCGGCGTCAGCAGAGGTGAGCAGCCTTTTGATGCTTGTAAAACTAATATAATCAATTAAACTATACGAACTAAATGTATGAATTTATAACAAAGTTGTAAGTTTTACCTTTGTTTTAATGATTAGTCACAAATACACAATCGCAATATATAGAACAAAATTTCCTAAGCTTTCGTCACTCTATAGAAAATTATTAAACGTACCATAATATCAATAGTCACTATAAAGGCAACACTATCTAGGCTTCTATCTACGGTAAAGTTGGCTCAGACACGTGCTCCAACTGAATAATACATACAGCACAACTGGGCCCACTTTTGGGATGGGACGAGGCATGTGCGTAGGCGAAAGAGATCGTAATATGGGACGAGTTGTAAGCGTGAGCGTTAGCGGTATGAGCAGATTACTAATATTTTTTTTCAACCTGAAACATGCGAATAATATGTTTACTTGACTATCATTTTATTACACAAAGTAAAAAATTAAATCTAAGACATGTATCATAAATAAATCTTAAAACCGACCTTTTCTAAAACGAAACTGTATCCTTGTGGCAAAGAGGTTTTGCTGACTGCGTTGCGTTGGATAGCTATGCTAATACTTTGAGCTTTTCTTACTAACTGTACTTACCTGATGTTTATTTATTTAGGTAATCTTTACTTCGAACATTTGTATCTATGATGTAAATTAATTTACTCTTCTGATTAGTAGCATGACTAACAAGTGATATTGTTACTTGTTTATTGTATTTGATCCTTTCTATATACTAAGCTAAGAGTGACACAAACAAAATCGGATAATCATGCATTTTTTATTCTAAAAAGTATTGCGCTTATGTATCTCTGAGAACACTTACTAGTCTTCTGTTTGGGGAAAACGTAAGGAAAACTGGCAACCCCACGTACGCTGAATTCCGATGGAGAGAGGCTCTGAGGCCCAGGCTCGGCTCGCTGTAAACCAACCATATCGATGGAAGGCTGGTTATGCTCGCTCTCAGGGTTGCAAATAAGGAAAAAATCTAAATAATAAAATAATATGAATGCGAGAAAAAGAAAAGATCCATTTTATTAGTCCATTAATCATTATAGAAAGACTAGATGGATTTCGCTTTTTTAAATTTTCCTGCTAATGATGTGTGTACCTATAATTGGCATATGTAGTAGGATAATACTACTACTGTTACTAATGCTGCCTATGTATACTGTTGGTGTACCATATTTATAAAATAAATAAATACTTGGACTCTCGTTGGTTTCCACTAACATTTAAAATATACAACTAAGGCTCAGGTAACCATTCCTTGGGTTAACGAAACCGGGCCCAAGATATCAATTTCTGTCCATTGAATTTCAAGGTTTCATAAAGTTGAACAAATCATCGCGCCACTTTATTTTGAGCCTCTATAGCAGAAGTCTACCGTCCTAGTAATAATAAATATAAAATGTCGTTACGTTGTTGATTCCAAATTATTATCAGATTTCACATAATCACGTACATACCTACGTACTTATTTTTTATTGGCAATATTTTCATAGTTTCCTTTTATTATTACACTGATTTATATAAAAAAACACAACCCTAGCGAGCCTCTATGAGAGCGCCGTAACAAGGTTACTGTAGGTGCCAATTCGCCTTTGTTTTAGATGCTCTCTACTTACGGAATCTAACGCGATACTGGACGCTTGTGCACTATGCATTTCTGTGAGAGAATACTCACTCATAGTTTTGGTTGTGGCTAATCTCGACATAGCATGGCCAAGTAAAAAAATTGTTTTTAATTTAATTTAATCTAATTGTAATTTTAGTAAAGTGTTAAGTAACTTTATGGGTGTAATTTGCCTGAAATAAATAAATGATTATGATTATGATTATATCTAAGAAACTACTAGTATTACTACTACTACTATATAGAATAAAGTGGCTGCGACATACGGAAAGACAGACTTGACGAAACTATAAGGATTCCGTTTTTTGCCATTTGGCCACAGAACCCTAAAAAGTGTGCATGTGTGCACAGACCATAAGTGCACACTCTATTCCTTCACTGACTCAGTTCATAAATAATTCTGATTTGATTTTAAAGAGATTAGCAGGACGGGTCTAAGGCATTGCGTTTACACCCCAACTTTCTAACTCAGAAACAATTTTCGGCAACGAAAAACATACGAGTTCTCTTTGAACTAAGCATAAGTCCTCAAAATATTGACTAAAGAAGATGATTAAACGCTACATATGCAGACAAAAAAAAATTGATATCATTTTATCCGAAACTTGGACGCATCGGTTCGAATGCTGATGGATCCACACTTTTTACTTTTTTTTTCAATAAAATACCTAGCACAGCTCGTGAATCCAGGCCTTTGTATTATTTTCGACGAATATTTCTTGTATGGCTATTCTAAAATCAGCCCTATGTATAAAAAGTTTTTTTTTTATTAACATGATGTTTTTTTATTGTTACAGTGTATCTATGGGTGCTATGTGCACTCCGCCATCTTGCCCACGTTCCATCGAAGGTGTTATTGGCTGCTGCAGGTAGTATGTTCAATTTTGTTATATTATTTATAGAAGTTAAGTCCTTTTTGTATCACTTAAAAATAATATAAACAGTTTTCTCATTTGGACAACCTACTTCGTCATATGAGTTCTAACTTAATATCGTGGAAATAGACTTTTCCAAATTTTACACCACTTTGAAGCAAAATAGACACTGAATGGCGAAATAGTACTGTTACCAACGTTATTTCTTGTGAATTATATTTATTTACTGTTTTTTATTTCAGTGCCCTTGCCTTTTCTTAATATCAGTGACTAGTACAAATACTGTACTCTATATTATATAGCTAACTATATTCTTTAAGTTTCAAAGCAGTTTCGACTGAGCATTTCGACCGTAATAAATCTCTTTCAAGCAACCTGCTTTCAGGCTCACTTTTTAACATCCATTCCGCTCCTCAATTTAATTCATACATTCCGTTTTGTGATATATGAAATCTTTCAACATTTTTCAGTTCTCAACTCTCAGAGCCACCCTGTCGCCGAAAAGAAAATATGAATCCTTGAAATCTGAGACATTTGCGCGATTGGCGGTCTCATATACCCGATATTTGTAATATATCTTCCCGGAATCGCTTTGATATTAATGGAATATCCGGGAATTTTCCAATTTATACGACCTAAAAGTCCCACTGACGCTAAGTAAAAGTTTTTATTGGCCGCCCCAAACTGGTATTGGCGGTCGTGGTATAAAATACTTCCTTGTGAGGTTTTACTACTTGTATGTTTATTGGTGGTAGTTACATCGATGCGTATTCGTATTCGGGAGAGTTATTAAATTAGGATACCGCGTCTCTACATAATATTTAAAATAATGAAAAAAATCTTCTCACACAATCTTTATAATAGGTAGATTACATTTTTTGGTGTCATTCGTTACTCTGCCTGGTATAACCATACATTAAAAATAAGGCTACTAATGAGGCAAAAGCAGTACTTATAATCAAAAGAGTAAAAGATGATGTTTGAAACCATTGTTTGGTTAGACAAATAATAACACAAAATAAACTTCCAATTGGTAAAAAATATCTCCATACGTGTCATCATCATCATTATCAGCCGTATTAATAACACCAAATTAGCACCTGCCTCGTAATTGCGAATTTGATTTCCCCATGACTAGTTTACAATGTTTGATCGACGCACTGACACCTGTTACTTCGCAATCAGGAATTCAATTAGTTCAGGCATTTTAGATGCCACTGCGGGCTAGATGACATTTCAAAATGGCGCCATTAGGGTCCGATAATAATCGGGGCTAAATGTTGCCGGTTCCCAGAAGGCAGTTCGTAAATGTACCTATTGGTTGATACTTGTCACTCGCTAAATGATACAGAAATGAAAAGAGACGAAATATGTATTGAAAAAGCTACTCGTGGATAAAGTTTTTAACTAATATAAAATAATTTTGTAAGTATATTTTTGTAGTTCTCATAAATTTGATATTCTATAGTGCCAATTTTTAAGGTAAATAATAATAAAACAAGGTTTCAAACGTTAAAATAATTGTGAACCTTATTATCATAACAATAATGATTACGGATTGTGTAGCGTTGCAATGTCCTGTTTTCTTGTGGTTTTCTAACAGCAAAACATTTAAATATCCAGCTCTACAAAGGTCCCCAAGCACCAAACTCCACCATCGTATTATGTTTATGTATCTTCTCACCGAAACTATGTCGCTCTAAGCTCGACTATGGCGAAATGAAACTAATTCTAAAGTTCGGAAGTTAACAATAAAACGACAGGGTTGCCATACTTTAGACGACAATTTGACAAATTAATTTCGTGATTTGTATGATTTCAAACTTAGCAAAAGAAAACTGAATTTCATACATATCCTTTATGATTATTTTCATTTACGACTTAACGTAAGATTGTTCTATATAAATATTTATTTTTTAAATATTGTAGGTCTAAAGGTACTTTGATTTAAAAAAAAATATATCATATCGGTCGACCAATGGAAACATCGACATCTGCTTATTTACCCACTATCCATACCAGTAACATTAAAACCGCTATTAATATCAGTTTGCTTTAAAAAGTGATTTAATTGTCGCAATGACTCATCGTAATGGCTTTCCGAAATGTAGATACATTATGGAGATCTGTTACAATTTGCTGCGGTTTTTTATCATTTTTATCAAGTACTTTTCATTGGCCGCCCTCTCACCTTATACGTGACTAGCGGCTCGCCCGCGACTTCATACGCGCGTATTAGTTTAACTCCGTTCCCATAGATCGTAGCGAAAATTTATAAGCCTATACGCATTAAACTATAGCCTTCCTTAATAAATTAGCTATCTATCATATTTTATAACCTTACCAATAGTTCCTGTGAGTAGCGCGTTCAAACAAACAAACAAAAACATCCAGTCTTAAAATATGTACAAAGAAATACGTACAGATAAATGATATATTTTATGTACACACAACACATAGCCCGGTATAATGGTCAAACTTACACAGGGATATTATCTTTTTTATTTTACAACGAATTGAAAATAGTTCGTACGCCCTATAGTCAATCGTATCGTTATTTCGGGTACTAAAATGACCAGGCTACTCTCTGCGCTTACACAGCATCATGTCACATACAGGCTGTGAGAGAAGCAAATTCCCTCAAGTCTTCTCCCGCTACCTTAAGGCTGCTGTCACCTACCTTCTAACAAAGTTCAAGTGTAGTTTTCTCCCCTAAAATGACTAAACTGACTACCTTTTTTGAATGAATTGTGTAGAAATGAACTATCTCCATAAGATGTCGACTCTGAATTTTTGATTCAATCTTTAAAATGCCTGTAACTTGCAATCATAGAAGCCAAATTGACGGTTTTTCTGGTACACTTTTCCAGATCAGTTGTTGACATCAGCTATCGAAATAACATAAACATGAAAGGAAATACGTTCCTCTACAAGCTTTCGACTCGGTTTTTTAATTTATTGCTCTAGTTATTCCACATGAAGACAAAATTGAAACCATGTTTTGGCATAAAATACGCACCTAAAGACAGGCGATTATCTCTGAGATACATTGCACTTATTGTGTGTTATTTGATAAAACAATGTTATAGAGGTTCCTATCTTTGACTTAGCATCTAAATTCTTGATTTTATCTTGTGCAATATATTCAAAATACCTTACTAAAGTAACCTATAAATTTGAGATTTGGAGCTGTCACGAACATTCATCTTCGTTCGAAATTTGACAGACAGCGCCGAGCGCTCGGAGGGGAAGGGTGTGTCGCTCGTTGTCTTCGCTGCCACTCTTTTATTTCGTGTATGATACTAATTCCAAATTTGAAAATATCACGCTTTGCACAATTTTTATACGGCGACCAATTCGCTTTGAGGCTTTTTGCAACAGGCATAAAGCCAAAGTGCATTTGGATCGTCGATGGTCTCTAATTATAACAAAAAAGTATTCGTTCTTTTGTCTCGATCGATTAGTAGTTGTATTTAAATGGTTAATCAATGTTATGTAAACTTGCATAGAAAGGAATCCTTATTAATACTAATAAACAAGAAAGATTTATATGTATGGTGACTACTTCAAGAGGTTCATGAGTTTTAACGAAGATCTTTTATCATATACAATTTGTATTTTCGAAACTTGATCAAACAAAATGTGCAGATACTAGGACCAAAATTATCGACAAAAATAATAATAATAAAAAATTGTCTACAAAATAAAATTGTGGTATATGATGAGCAAACTGTTTCTATCACCAAACAGTTAAATGTAAATTTTAGACAAATACTGAATTAATAAGGACAAGAATAGGCAATAGTACCAATTCTATTGCATATGTATGGGGTTGCAAATAATAACCTTATTTATATAAAATAAAGTAATATCAGTAACACTACTTTATAGTTCAACAACGGTAGACCGATTTTCATGATTTTTACTTTGTTGAATTGGTATTTACCTCTTACCCCTTAAGTTATTATAAAACAGGGCTGGGGCGCGCCGAGATTGGATATGAAGCAAAGTTTTCTGTGGTCGAAGTATTTTTTTTCACTAAAAAGTCTAAAACTCTTCAAAGGACTCCAATTTAGGCAAATCATTTCTTTTTGAAGTCAGTGCCATCGGATGGGCTCTCTCAAGTTTCATCTTAAGCGACATCTATCCGGGCATCGACTCCAAAAAGAAATGGTTTGCCTTAAATGGAGTCCTTTCAAGAGTTTATTTAAGACTTTTTAATGTGTTTTGTTTTTGAAGTCGGTTTTATTGAAATAGTATGGTGGTGAAGTGACCATTAACCCAACAAAATTGAAGACAAATAAGGGCTTTTGTTTTAAGTATCTGACTTTGAGTAGTAAACAAGTAAGTTTATAAATTTTCTTACATCATTCGTGCTTTGGATTTTGAGTAAGAATAAACGGACGACAAAAAGTAAAAGGTCAGTTTTTCTTAATATAGACCGTATATAGACGTTATTTAGTTCCACAACCTTTGATACGCACTTGTACGTACATACCATTGGCCATTGGCGTCAATTCCATACTGTGTGGGACTTGTTCATGGCATTAATTCCATACGCTAGTAACAGTGTTTCAATGGTTTAAACCTAAATAAATAGGGCAATATTTTGCTTATTTAACATTACTTTTCTTTCTACCACAATCCACAACCACAACCTAACTATAAACTTGTATAGTAAAACGCTTGTTTAAATAGAAGCGTTTCATGTGATGTGTATGTAGTTAATATGAACCTGTATTCAAATTGTACGCAAACGCAATGAAGTTCCATGGTTCTATTCAAGTCCATATTCATATAATATTTCATTATTGAAAAATGTATATGGACAAAATGATATAATACCGGTGTAAACCAAATAATTAAATAAAATTCTCTTGTTTATCATCTGTTATACATGAAATACTTGAAATCTTGATCGAAATTTTCTTAACTACATTTTCTGAATGTCAGCTATAATAACTTGTGACATATTTCCTTTATCAAAATACAAATCATATCAAAGAACAGCGTTACACTAAAAAGCATTTATGTGTAAATAAATCCTCACAGCATCCAGCTGGTATGACACGTGGTAGATCAAGCGCAGAACCAATGGCATCATCCACCAATAACCCTTAGTCCCCGTTTCTCGTGGAGTTTACATTCGTAAAAAAATACCTACTCTGAGAAGTCACGATTTGGGTGAAGACATATAGAGGCAGATAACCGGTACCAACCTGTACCGACTGACTAGTGATGTGCCAAGTCATCTATTTTTAATCTCGAAATATTTAAGAAATTCGTTACAACAATCCAAATAAGGACCGACTGACGCTAGAAAATTGTTTTAAAACAAGATTCAAATCAAGACTTGAGTCGGAAAAGTCTCTATAAAGCATTTCAATTCCATGAAATAGCCAACACGGCACAACACTGGTTAGTCGTTGCAGGTCAGTGCGTGTTACCCGCCTCTATATGTCTTCACCCTTTGGATGCATTTCGTTTATTGTATGCTGTAAGTTTTTTACGTTATTATAACTGTACGTTTGTGTTTAAATCTGTGAATTTAGTTATATAATTATCAAAAGGAAAATGTTCGCGAACGGAATTGACGCGAACCCTGATTCCGAACTGTATTCACTGTATTCGTAATAGGTATTTTAAATACAAAAAAAACTGGTATAACATTAATTTATCACATCGACTTTTATAAGACCATCATTTTCTGTGTTCATCATACGCATAGCCTACTACCTAGAGATAAAGTATCAAAATTGTTTAGTTACAGTTAACATTTTTTTGTGTCCCGGACATATAAAATCGCACACACACATTGATAAATTCGGTAAAATCTGAGAATCTCCAGACTGTCATATGGCTCTTAAGAGTTTGAATTTGAGCTTTGTTTATGGTTATTGGTTATAGCGAATACCTACACTACTTTTCTATGTAAAGACAATTCTATGTAAAGATCTACGCCACCATCATCATCATCAACATCCAAGAGCCGTCCACTGCTAAACATAGGTCCTCCACGAAAAGTTTGCAGAAAAGTTCCAGATTGGACACCTTTCGACCACAGGAGCAGCGTAGAATGTCCACCGAAAATATGAACATACGATCTGCAATCTACACTGGACACAGACCGATTGATACCTACGCTGTTTAAACACAAAAACATATTATTTACTATTTCTAAGGAATAAAATCTCTTCTCGAGAGCAACATCAATAACAAACACGTGTCAAATAATCTGTCTCAGATATGTCAAATGACTGTCAAAAATGAAATATAAAATATTTTAATCGTAAGCACTAAAGAGTATTTATATCAAATTCAAAGCAAATCACCCCCATAATAACTTTGCACCACTTTTTAACCCCCTTAAGAGATGAATTTCAATAAAATACAAAATAAGACTTTCGTCAATTTTGTTAAAGAATGTGTATGCAAAATTTGAAGTAGATTGGACCAAGGGATCTGTCCCATACAAACTTTGCACCCCTTTTTGACCCCCTTAGGGATGGAATTTCTGAAAATCCTTTCTTATCGGATCCCTTCGTCATACAAAGAACACACCCTCCCAGTTTAAGGTATCTACAATAAGCGGTTTAGGCTGTACGTTGATCCATCAGTCAGTCAGTCAGTCAGTCAATCAATAAATCAGTCGTTCAGGACAAAGCATTTTATTGGTATAGATGATGAGACCTAGGCTGGATCATATAATTGAGTTTCGTCTTCTCTGGTTGCAAAAAAAAGTAAACCTAATGAGTAATCAGGTCAAAACTAATTTTACCTAAAATAACAATAACGACCTATTTAATTGTTGGCTGTCATAAATCCAACTCGGATGCAAATATTTCGCAGGAAACTTACATTGTAGCCGCTGTCATGAAACGCTGCAATATAGTTTGTGTTAACAACATTTTCACATGTTAACATCGGGTTAATGAAAAACCCACAATAACTATAATAAAGCACACGTGTCTGGTAGCACTGGCAACCCTAGCCGGCGGCCATTACATAAATAATGGCGCCATGTTTATTGCAGCCATTTTGAAGACAAATGGATAGTTATTACGGTGCACTCCGTTTTACATTCGCTCTTCGCGTTGAAAATTAAAATATTGTGTATTACTTATTTTATACGGAGTTCAACTGCCCTGGAGTCGATTTAGTGTCCGCTTACAATTTGTTTTTAGGGTTGCCACAGCTCTCAATAAACGGTAAAGTTACAGTGACTACAACTTTTGTTGTATACAAATTTCACGTGTAAAAAGCAACTGTTTCAGACAAGGCATTTTGCATAGTTTTGAAAATAAGACTCGTTTTTTTTTCTATGATAAGGTTCAACGAGGCGAGAACCTAATCAAGTCTACATACAAATTATCTTATATTCAGCATCACAAATGCACACATAAGTAATTCTGAATTTCTCAGTTTCTCTCATTTTATTCCTCACTTGAAAAATTAATAACTTTAATTATGCGCCTTACAGTGCAAAAACAAAATTTTGACACCTGTCAGGAGTCACAAACTAACGGCGGATTTGTTTATGCGTATAAATTAACAACATTAGTAGGAATATTTCTACTATATAATTTTAACGATTCCCTTATGCCATAAGCCGAAATAGCAAACTCCGTGTTGCCGTGTTTTTGAGCAACGATGTTTATTTCGTGAAAAAGAATATAAATGAACAAAATTTTGGCTCATGTGCTCCCCTAATTCACAACGAGTGGAAGGCTTTGTAACGCGTTGTTACTGTCCCTTTTTTTAAGTCGAGTTGAACTTTGGTGGAATGCTCATTCCACTTTTGCAGTAATATATAGGCCCTAAATCTCTAGGTGTCACTGGCCACTAAGTCGAAATTTTCAGCATCGCATTTAAGGTCGTTTTAATTATACTTTATAAATAATACTTTATTTGACCATTTACAATGAGTTTGCACTAATAGGGCTTTTATTAGGGTTTAATTTTTAGTAGTTGTTTAATACTTCACTGAGTATAGTCACTTTTATCGTCACATTTGCGGCTAAGGCACAGTTCTTTGCGTGATTGAAAGTTAACTCAAGTAATAGTTAAATGTCATTACCAGTGGTTAGATATTTACGATTGTGCGTGTTTTGAAGATAAAATACCTTAAACAAAGGTCTTTATAATAACCATTGTAACATTTGGTTTAGATATTTTTGCTTCGAAACACGCACAATTGTAAATATTCTACAGCTGGTAACGACATGAGAATAAATGGTTCTTAAAGGATTAACTAACCTTTTTCTAACCACTTTTTCTTATATTTCCAGAACCCAGACATAGTGCTAGTGCACTATCTGAACGTGCCGTACCCTGATGACAACAAACTCGCGACGGTGGCGCCAAGTCTCGCACTCTGGGCCGACAAGAAGGAGTGGACGAAAGACGAACTAGTCAGCCAGCTGAAACCTATGTGTGAGTATATTTAGCCTGTACAAACAAAATCATATTCGTTTACTTACAGTACATCTATTCATTTGTCGCAGCCAGCAATAAAATAGTTTGACCAGATGTTAAACTTTTTTTTATATTCTATTTAGTATTCGCGTAAAGCAAAAAAAAAATTGTTGCGAACACAGAGACTATCAACGGTTAAGCCGAATATAAGAATGCTAAAAGGTTTGCGTCCTTTACATTTTCAGTGCGACTATGACTAATACACACACACACACAAAACTCAAAAGTTAATAATATGTTTAAAAAAATGTGAAAATTCACATTTATATTGAGAAATTTTGTATTCAGAAAATTTTATAGATACACAGTAAAGTACAAAAATCTAGTCACATGTTTGCCTTTCAGAGCCAGTACCAAATGAAATTGTATACGATAATCATGTCATAAAAATCGACAAGTTATTAGTTTTATTTCAATTTCAAAGTCAGTGCACAATTTTAATTTGTTTTACTTCGTGCGCGCTATAAAGTGATGCAATTTCAGCTGAGTACATGGCTTACCTAAGTAAAAGTAAAATTTGTAGCCCTAAAAACATAAAAAAGTAAGTGAATCATTGAAAATCAAAAAATAAATATTTTAAACGATATCATTAAAATATTAATGGTAGTTTTTAATTTTTAGTGCCATCGATTTTAGAAAATAAAGCACTCATTGCGGTTGTTCTGATAAGTAAAACATTTATGTACATAAGAGCCCTACAGAATGATCCTCTCATATTCATTGCTAATCCTGTGGAAGCCAACATGCCAGGTCACTGGGTACCCATGAGTATAGTGAAGGTTATACTAGAAGGCACTACTCCTGCTAAGAAGTTGATACTAAAAGCTACGAAAACTCCATACACATTGCCACCAACAACTACTACACAGCCTCCTCCTCCGCCACCTCCACCGCCTCCTCCGGAAGAGCCTCCGGAAGAAGAACCGGAAACGACAACGGAAGCTGTAGTTGAGGAAACAGAGGCTGAAACAGAACCACCTGAGCCTGAACCAGAGACAGAGCCAGCTCCTGATCCTCCACCGGAACCGGAACCGGAGCCAGAACCGGAACCTGAACCTGAACCGGAACCAGAGCCAGAGCCGGAGCCAGAGCCAGAGCCGGAACCAGAGCCAGAGCCAGAAGCAGAGACAGAGAGAGTTCCCAAAAGACGACCTAAAGTTGATACTCATTCAAATAGAAAGGACTAATCAGTCAACCGTTTGTTTTCGTTTCTACTGATGTTGGTTATAGTTAGGTTTAGATACAAAAATATAGCTCCAGCAGCAATTTACATACAGAAACAAACAACTACAGCGTAGAAATATTTAAATAAAAATGAATAAACCTAAAAAAGTCTTTCTTGGCTTCCAAACCTTTTCGATTGCGTTTCAATACCATTTCCATTGCTTTTCAATTTATTTATACCCTACCTCCAGTTTACGTACAGCCGCTCGGAGAATGCTATTATGCGTTTTCAATTTAGATAGGAAATGTAGAAGAAAATTGACAAAGTCTGAAAGTTTCACTCATTAATTTTGTGTGAAATTGAAAATGACAAAAAACATTCTTTAGCGGCTGAAGTATAATTTCAAATACAATTACGTATAATTAAAATAATAATTCACCAAAATGGAAATAAGTGGTTCAAAAGCCATGGCGTCAAGCTGAAATCATGTTAAACCTTCATTTGGCTTCAACAATATTATACATGAATACCTACTAAACATGAATCACTCAGGAACATTTTGTTAGATAATAAAATGTTAGGCTTTATTAAAAAGTCACAATTCTCCATTTTCATTAATCAATCAATGACACGACCGTAATTTGCTTGCAACGCTTTTAATTTATTGTTTTCTATTTTTCAGTTTTCAGCGAAGATGAGCCAGACATCAACAGCGATTTGGAAATATCAGTAAGTATCAAAACATTTTAAACAAAAGGCTTTTAATGAAGATATTTTTGACAATGCCATCATAAAGAGATATCAGGGGAAAATGTTTCAGACGGCGGAGACGGTCGAAGCCATCGTCGGTCAGTTGATGGAGAAACAGCGAGCTGCCAGAGCTGCAGCGCTCGCCAGGCAGTTAGAATGCGGTTGTCCAGACTCCACGTGCCAAGACTCCAGGACTTGTGCCCATCCTCTTAGGCGCATTCAGGCTGCTAAACCACCACCCTCAGACCACCACGTATCTTCTACCACCGGCCCATCTCCGCGACCCATGTCGCAACCTCCTAGGCAGTACACTAGAGATCATAGACCCACGCAACAGTCAGCATCACCCCTGCTTCTATCGCTAGGCCAAATACAAGGAGGCGGCGGTCTTCTCATTCTGAATGGGACAAGCAACACCGCCCAACAACACTCTTCATTAGTTTCTCCACTGTCTGTGACGTCATTTGTCTGCGAGGAACCGAGAGACAGGTACCGACAGCAGTATAAACCCACTTTTGTACTGAAAAGGGAAGTACCTGATACCCAGCCAACGTCATGTCTTCGCAATTCAGAAGCAATTTTTGAAGTGGAGAGTCAAGTAGAAGAAAAAATAGAGATAGAGACTTTTGAAAAGAAAATAAAAATGGAACCGAAAACTAGAAATCAGATGGTTGCCAGCGCCCCGGCTACACCGTCTCGGTATCCTGATCTAGTAGAGCGTTTAGAGAGTAAGGTTTTGACAGATAACTGTGATGATACGTTAGTATTACTTGGAACTGATGGGAATTTAGGGTCTAGTGGATTTTTTGATGAAACTTTGGAGCTATCGCATGAAGATATACAGAAGACGTTATCAGCGAATATGCCTTCATGTGAACTGAATAGAAGTGGGGTTAGGTCATCTGATACGGCTAATGTCATGGTTTCTGGAATTGACACCATGGACTTCATAGAGAGTTGCGAAGCGGTTGCGTCTCCAACTCACGTTGTAGATGATAATGTATTTGTGAATCTGGACGCTTTCGATATGCTTGGAGATTTTCCGGAGCTAGAGGTTTTGGACCCCAGTTCGATATCAACGAACCCTGTGGTAAGTTTGAAATTCATTATAAATTTATGTTGGTATGAGTAGATACCACTTTTTGCGCAGCTTTCTTAAAACATAATGTCAATTGAATATTTAACAATGGTATTTAAAAAATATTTGCAAGCCACTTTTTTCTTTTTTGCATGGCCGTACGTGCTGCCTCTGTATCAAACACATATTATGTTTTGATAGCGGCTTCGCTGAAAGCTTTTCTTTTAAATACCAAACAAGATCATAATACAAATATGACCTTCAGGTCATTTCGTATTTCCAGCCGTCTTGTGGCAAGTCACCTCCAGTCGAAGAGAGTGAGAAGATGCAAACGGAGTGTAGTAACGAAGGCGCACTAAGCATTACGGACTACTCTCCTGAATGGGCGTACCCTGAAGGTGGTGCGAAGGTTCTAGTAGCTGGCCCTTGGACAGAAACTTCGGACCAGTACACAGTGCTGTTCGACAACTTCCCTGTGCCGTCGATATTGGTGCAGAATGGATTGCTGAGGTGTTATTGCCCAGGTTAGTTACATCAATAGAACTTATCAGTATATGTATCTATTATATCTAGCTGTCCATCTATGACTTGGTTAGTGTTTTAACTCTGATAACCGTTGAATTTTATAAAATAATCTCTCAGATGAAAAACCCTAATTACATATTACCAGTCTACCAATTGATTACACGTTGATTGGTTAAATACTTGAATAGATTTTTGTATCACTAAACAAACATGTAAAGATACGAGTACTTCTATATATGCATTAAAAAAATAAAATATTTCACTTGAAAATATTTCATTTCAATTCAATAAGGTTTCATGTAGAAAGTAAATTAACAAAAATCTTTAAAATGGATGTGATACTAATAAAGATACATTTTTTTATTTCAGCCCATGAAGCCGGTCTCGCAGCAATGCAAGTGGCTCGCGGAGGCCGTGTGGTCTCAGACACGGTAGTCTTCGAGTATAAGGCCGGGCCGGCGCCTGCGCCGTCTTCTCCTGCGTCCGCGCCGCTTCCATCGCTGGATTTTAGGAGGTTCACGCTGCTGCAGCGGTTGCAGCGGCTGCATGGCAGGTTGCAGATCAAGAGCGAGCCGATGGATGATAATAATCAGGTCCGTATAAATACAATCTATAGGTATTCAAGAATTTTAACTTTTTGTGTATTTTTAGAAAGTTGCCACCTGCGATTAGTTTCCTCGTCCCATTTCTATAAAACAAAAAAAAAGATCTAGTTTTTTTTTGTTTTCACTAGGGATAATTCGGCTATCAAAATAAAATATTTTATTTCAATCAAATAGTTCATAACTGTTTTTGAAAAATGCAGATTAAAAGCAAATTTTGATCAGCCGTGCTGTAAAGAAATGTAGGAAAACTATCATGTCCAAACTTCCTCGGAGAATTGTTTTTTTTTAAAGGTTCAGGCTTAAACACTTTTTATTAACATACTATGTTGTTGATACATTGTCTTCAAAATGCAGTTATTTTAAGATGAGTAGAACTCCGAAAATAACACAACTCATCTAAAATTCCAGATTGAAGACGTCCAACTGTACTCAAACCCGAAATTTGAAGAGCGACTGGTGTCTTTCTGCCGGTCCCTGAGCTTACGATCCACTGGAACCTCCGAGGGTTTCACCACAGAGCCTGGTGAAGATGGCTCCACCATTCTTCACTTGGCCGCAGCTTTAGGATATGCGAAGCTCACCACTGTGCTGTTGAGATGGAAGCAAGATGACAGTAGTCTGGCGTTGGAGAAGGAAGTCAATTTGGGTGCGAGGGATGTGGATAATTGCACGCCTTTGGTTAGTAGAATATTAAAATTTGTCGGTGGTGTTAGGGTTAAAATAAATAACATAACTTTAACTACTACTAAATTAATATAAATAACTTTTACTGTAGTATTAACTGCCTCGTTGGTGTTGTGGTAAGCTGGCTGTTTGCTTACCAAGAGGTCCCAGGGTTCAAATCCCGGGTCGGGCCAAAATGTTTTTCTGTTCTGAAAATACTCGGAATCAGCTCAGAGTCAGGAAGCTGGTGGTGATGACAACCCCATGCCTCATAAAGCACGTTAAGCCGTTGGTGCTGCGCCTGATCTCTCATCGGTCATGTCGGACTATCGGTCTGTCTCATCAAATTATTGAGAGTGAAGGAACAAAGAGTGCGCCTGTGTTTTGCGCACACATCTGGGCACTAATAACATCTCCTTAATTAAATACATTACCAAAAATCGGTAGGAGAATATTATTAGTAACGTTCATTGTCGCACTAAAGTAACCTGTTTAAACCTGCAACTGTAACACTATGGTGCTATATCAATTTCCAGATGCTAGCCAGCGCTGCCGGGCACGTCGAGACGGCTGTGGTTTTAGCCAGGTGGTCTGCGGGCACTCGCTGCGAAGCAGGCGCTAGGCAGGCTGCTACCGCTGCTAGGCGGTCGGGGCACTCCAAACTCGCAGCACTGCTGGACAGGATACACCCACCGCCGAGGGATGGCGTGTTTCTTAGGCCTCACTGGTAATAAACGATTATAATTACTCCAATAAACAACAGATGCTATATGGTATTGGTCCGTTGAAGATGTTATACAGGCGGCAACGTTGGCGAGACGATCGGGACATTCCAAACTCGAAGCGCTACTGGACAGGATACACCCATCGCCGAGGGATGGCGTGTTTCTTAGGCCTCACTGGTAATAGACTAATATATTACTCCAAACAGATTTAATATGGTATTTCTGCGATGAAGGTGTTAAACTGGCGGATACTCTGGCCAGCTTGCAGCACTACTGGACAGCTAACACCGACCGCCGATTTGAATTTGACTTTGCGGCGATGGCTTTCCCAGGGATGGCGTGTTTCGTAAGCCTCACTGGTAATCAAGAAATAATTATAATAACACCAGACGCGAGCCAGCGCAAGCGAAACGTCGCGTTGGCTGTGGTCTTCTTCTTCTTCTTCTTCTTCTTTCGTATCGGCAGGAATACGGGCTAAATCTTACTTGCCCAGAAAGCGGCTACCGTGGTAGTGTGGTGTCAAGACTGACAGAGACAAGACAGCTTATTCTTTGTTTTGTGATGACATTGATACATACCTACTAAAGTATGTATGTAGTATGCATACGCGCAATCATCTGCACCTTCTGATATTGCTCACGCGCCCAATCTTTCCGGTTATGATGATAAAATCTCTCACCAGAAAATAAGGCAGTAGGGTGTAATACCTATACATATTAAAGAAAGAAAGAAAGAAAGAAAGAAAACATAAACATAAATACATAAACATAACATCGTATTCGTATATGTTACGAGTAGCTCTTATTGGTATCTACTAATAAGATGACCTTTCTTTCTTTTTCAGTTTGTCCCAAAAAGGCCGGATTGGCAGTTTGGAAAGCAACCTGGTCAAAAGGCCCTCCATAGACAGTGGGATCAACATGGCAGATGCTTTCAGATCCAGCTCAGCAATCGATAAGTCCGAGTCTTCTGCCAGGTATATGTTTCATTTCTTTTTTTCGACTTCTTAAAAGATAATGACATTATTTAATAATTTTTTGTAGAATTGAACCAAAAATTATTAAAAATTAATAATAAATTATTGGTATGCGCCGGACAACACACTAATTGTTTGGTTTAAATGTAATGAATTTTCTTCCTTATGTTACAAAGTACCAGACAAAGATTCTGACGGGGGTGTAGTATCCTTTAAATAATTAAATACATTTACCATCCATGACTCAGGTATAAATTTTCGTGCGCATTACAAAAACATTTGCCCTTGCGGGATTCGAACCTTCTTTGAAAAATATTTTAAGGTTCAGCTTACTTTATGGTCCATAGGGGAGGCATGTGTTCAGCAGTGGATGTCATTTGGGTAATAGTGATGACATTTTATTTATTTATTTATTTATACTTTATTGCACAACCAAAAACTGTACAAAAGGTGGACTTAATGCCGTATGGCATTCTCTACCAGTCATACCTTTGGGCTAAGCAGAAATGATTGTGGGCGGTGCGACAAAGAAATGTATTTAGTCATTAATAAGCATTTAGATTATATATAAATTCAAAATACATAAACAATCTATTACAATATAATAAAGACAAAACAAATGCAATAAGTAATGAATGCAATATACACTAACATAGTATTACATATACATACACAATACAAGCGATATAATAAATACATTAATAATAAATAAATACATATCTATTCAGTGAATAAATACATATATCTATATATACTATAATATATATTATGACGAGGATGTAAAGGACTATGGATGATGCAGCTATGTTGATGTTTCCGTTATATGAAGAAAGTGTGTACGGGCGAGCCTCTTAAATGCTAACTTACTGGGAGCCTGGGACATTGTTGAATCTATGGTCCTAAAATAACGAGTTGTTACACTGATTCAGGTGGGAACGCAGCATGTCACTGCCCCTCGACTCCGACACATCAGAAGATAGTCTTGGCGACGCCAAGATCGGCAGACGCATGGACTTGGCTCTTTGTAAGTCTCCACCAGGGCCCCTAATACCGATTCTTATAGCGACTCTATCACAGGCAAAAACTCGTTTAATTTTTTTCATTTACTTTAACTCATCCAAGTATGGTTGACATTGTTTTATCAATACGTTCATTGCATTAACTTTGATTGTTATTTCCTAGCTTCAGTAGGTAATCTTTTTTGTATTAACTATGAATACTTTTCATATAAAAATATCTTGTGGTGTATCAACACCGGCCGGCGGCATTACCGGTGGCCTAAGTCCAGACTTGTCAGATACTATGGAATGCCAGCAGTGTGGATACACGATTAGAGAGAACTTTTTTATGTTACTTTTGTTATTCTTTTTTTCTTATTTGTTTATTATGATTGCCAGTAGAATTGCATTTCTCTTTTTGAGTTATGAACATCTCACGTCATGCAATTCATTCGAGATATCAGTTGCTTTTAAAGCTGATATAACTGTTCATCATTGCTTCATATGGTTAGTACCATCTCGTAAAGTTTTTATATCTCCTTTGTTATCGAAAAATCTCCTTTCAGAAGATTTGATGGCATCCGTAGTCGCTATAAGATCTGGTATTAAGACTGCTGGTCTCACATAGCAGTTAATTTCATTTGCTATAATTATTTGTTTGTCGGCACTGCGCCAGGATGGTGAAGGTTTTGGTCGATCACATTTGGGAATATGGTTCGGCGATGTTGTTAACTGGCATTCGGTGAGCGGAGAAAATTCCTCCTTTCAATCTTATCATATGACAAAAATAGCCGAGACTAAAGATCGCGCAATAAAGACACTGAAATGACAGCCTACAGTTTTTATAGAAGCAATAGGTAGGTTAGCTTAAGACCTACTTAGCAATATGTTAGCTTAACATGCAAAATTAACCACAGATAGTCAGACTAGATAGTCGTAGAAGCCCACTGGCTGCTAGTTTTGAGCGGGTGTGATATCGAAACGAATACGCAGGTTAAGGTGGATACTAAGGATAAAGAGCATCAGCAAAGCAGCTTAAGCCAGAAGCATTTGCTACTTAGTTAGGTAAAAGATCAAATAGAAGTAAGGCAAAGGTTTCCTAAGGATATAATAGCATTCACTCGCTATTGATACCACCGATGATGTAACAGACGATGATGACTGAAACACGGTTGATGTAATTAGGAGTAAGCCCTCATTTGCTCCATAAGTATCTGTAGTTATATGAACCGAACTAAAGGGTAAAAGGAGGAAAATGATAGGTTCACGGGCTAAGCTAAGTCACAGCAGTGAGTTAGACAAGCCGACTAAGCTAGAGTACATAGGAGGAAAATCAAGAATAGCAAAACGGAGCAAAGATTTTTTAGGCTGAAGTCACTTGAGATGATAGTAATGCAAAGTAAGCTAGCAACTGATAAATATATTATCTTGAAGAAGATAGCAAAAGGCAGAGATTACTTGCAAACGATTGTAACTAAAGGCAGGATCACATTGAAGTGGTAGTAAGGCTAGTACCACATTAAAGAAAGACGATATAAAGGCGTGTTGTCCAGGCGAAACCGCGTCGCAGCGCGCGGGCAGCCCGCTCATAGACGTGGAGGCGCTCTCCGACGCCTCTCCGCCCGCGAGCCCGCCCCCGCCACCGCCCCAAGGTCAGTCGCGGCCAGAAACGGTGTAGACGGTACAGCTAAATTTTTGGGAGAAAACAATTGAAGAACTGTTTGAAATAACAAAATACAGTTGACATTCTTCATAATAGAGTCTACAAAGATCTGATCTAGATTTTAAAAACTACTGATATTCTTGATGGTACAGTTCATAGAATACTGTTCAAAATTTAAATAATGATGGCCATTCTTGATAACGAAGTTAAATGAGATGTAAATGGATTTCAAATGCAAAGATTCTACTATACCAAAATGTTAGTTTCGAACTTTTTATCAACAACGAACCAGTTGAGTAATGAGAAGGAAAATAACTATTAAAGAAAACTTGACTATTGTTCAAAAGACATTTTAGTTTGAAGAACAACATTTTTTAATATTGATGCTGAATGGTTCTAAATTCGATTTAAAAATATGCATCAGCAAAAGAAATCACAATTAACTTAAAACTTTTTTTCTAATATTTTTAGTTCCAACTATTAAAAAAGCCATTTGAAAAATTTGATTGGCTCATAAATATACGATACAACTGTACTACACCATTTCAAGTCGCAGCTTCCCTCCGCTCCTCTCAATGTTGTGATTGTAGTAGTGCATCTGACCGCTCGGTCCTCTTCTTCTAACCAATGTCGTCTGTATATCTCTGTCCCTTTCTGTCGCCAGTTTGTAGCCCTGAACGTGAACACTATATGTCGGTAGACCACTTGTAGTCTCTTCTGTATTTTTGTATCCTGTATCGAGCGGAGATCCCCCAATGTTGGTGTTTGTAGTTACCTTAAGCTAAACTGAATTGTCTATATCAGCTGCAACAGTTTCAGTTGCTCTGACTTCTCGTGCATC
Source organism: Pyrausta aurata (assembly GCA_963584085.1). Lineage (NCBI taxonomy): Eukaryota > Metazoa > Arthropoda > Insecta > Lepidoptera > Crambidae > Pyrausta > Pyrausta aurata. The sequence goes on along the minus strand of OY757264.1, from coordinate 11,955,384 downwards.
AATTTCATTATTTTCGTTTTAAATTTTAATGGTCTGAAGTTCAGTTTAGCTTACTCGATGTTGTCAATCGGTGTCGCTTTGAATGGTTCGTATTGGTCTATCCACAACCACAGTACCTTCAAACACATCAAATCGATTGGCTTCTTCTTCCATTTCAGTACACTTGAATTCAGCGTTGAAAAATGTTACACTGTTACCAAGAAAACGAAACATAACACACTGCATGACGCTATACTGCTTGCATGATGGATATTAATTAAAATGGCTTTTTATGTGTAGTTTTAGTATTACTCGTATACTCGTACTATGTTTTACCAGCTATGAAAGTAAAGATTACATCCAGATTTAGCGCGAAAAAAGGTCCTATTGAAATTATGGTGACTATGGGTCAAAACTATGGGTCAAAAGTAAAAAAATAGAAATCAAAGTAAATCTATTTTGAAAATATTATGTATGTATGTACTTGCGTTAATATTGCACAGCTTACAAAATGGCTAATTTAAATCAAAACTTTATATTCCGTTTGGGTTCCTTATCATGTCGTATGATATTGCATCTAGCTTATCAGTGTCGTAATTTGCAAAAGTTCAATTTCTAGCGAAAAATACCTATAAATTGATACCGTTTATTGGTGAGATTTAACATAAGAGTTAAATTAAATCAGATCAACATAAAACAAGGGTCACGGTTTCAAGTGGATACGAATGAAAGTATTTTCAGGACGCATACACGTGACAAAAAAATCATGAAAGTAATTTGAGAAAAACACTACGAAATAAAGAAATCTACTTTGACAAGGTTTATTACGAACTGTTTGTTTTCAGTGTGAGATTCTACATCAAATATGATTTCAGGGGAGCAGGATGACAGGGTGTTTACCTTGGCCGAGCAAATCATAGCAGCCATGCCGGAGCGGATAAAAGTAAGTAGCGACTATCTGAAGGGAATTTGTGTTATGTGCCATAGATTTTAGCCTTAGATCCAAATTAACACCTTTGGTAGTTATTATACATGTATTATGTGTGGTAACAGAAGGTTGGCTGATAACATGGTCAAAAATGTTGAGAATCTACCGACCTATAAGTCTCGGAGCAGGAAGCAACATTGAACTTGAACAAGGGTTCTAGATAGTGTAAAATATTCGAACTTTGAATTTCGAATGTCCCTCAAATTTTACAAATAAACTTCTTAATTGTTTCCTAACCAAGCGACCTTACTTTGTCTACATTCATTATTGACACATTCTTTAGTGGGGTGAAATGTTTCTAATATTCCATTTAAGTTCATTAAATATATGAAGTTATATATATATAGTTATATATTATAATGAAGTTTATATATTATTTCTATCGATATTATTTCTTCTTTGTTAAGGGGAATGATAAGGTGATGATATTTTGATTTTTGTGCCAGAACGAGAGCTCCTCTCTCCTGTCCGGGTGCGGGCTAGAGGGCGGCGCAGGAGCAGGGGAAGACACGCTCATGGTGCCCCTCCTAGATGACACTACCACCTTCAACACTGAGTTCAGTTTCGAGTTCTGCGATAACACTTACAGGTATTATTTTAACTTTTTCTTGAGCTCATGATAGCCAGTGGGTGATCATTGCTTAGGAGAAATAAAGCATAATCTACAATTACAATCCTTAATTTATTATTGTATTAAGTTTCATAAATTTATTACTGAATAATTAAGCAATTTTGTAAAAGCTCTTGATGATACTAGCAACTTTTTTAAGTGTCAGCACACTTTTTAGCGACCAGGCTTACGCTCTTCTTCCTCATACAGGTATTGTGGCGGCTCCACCCCCTGTTCATCAGGATCAGTGTCTCCAGGGTCAGCCCTCTCGCCACCCCCGCCGTCGCCCCGGCCAGCCATCAACGCCGCCCCTTCAGCTACGCTCCAAGAGTTTCTCAACGCTACCAATCATTTTTCCAGTCTCACACTAAATGGTAAGATGAGTTGAACAAAAACTTGATTAATAACCAGAAAGCGTATAGATGCTTACTGGTTTCCATAGGGAAAGAGTGGCCAGAAACACCAGCGGCACTAAACAACGGTTACTGAGGCACTCAGATACTGAGGCAACTGCAGATGCCTTCATGTCGGTGGCTTGCTTTGAGACGTTTTGTAATTGACACGTCCAAAACTAGCGAACTTATTGACTTTTGTCTTTTTTTTAATTAACAGCCAGACATTTACCCAGGGTCCACGTGATTTTCAGGGACAATGCGGCCTAAGATTGATTATGTCTGCTTGGTAAACAGTTTATTCAATCTTTTCTTGAAAAGGTCCAAATTGTAATAGCTAGACTACTATTACTAAGCAGATATGCACCATCCTAGACCTCATCTACACCTGAACCATAGGTGCGATCGAAGTCAAATATCTGCTTAGCCGAGAATAAAAAAAAAAGCTAGGGGACACTTCTTCCAGCAGCGAAACACACTCCCTGGCCATACGCAAAACGTTTTCACGTTGGATTCAATTAAGTCAGATGTCGATATTATAAGTATTTTAGGTTTCATTGACGTACTAATTGAATTCCCATTACCACCAGACCGGGAGCAGCGTGAGTTATACTCAGCTGCCATCACGATACAGAAAGCGTACCGGCAATATCGCGGACGACAACTGCAGAGGAGGGCCGCTGCCGCCGCCATCACCATACAGAACTGCTATCGGCGGTACAAACAGGTATGCTGTCAACACGATATATCCCATTACGCTACACAGTAGTACGAATGGTGAAACACCGCCAACTTCAAAACTCCGGGCTTCCCTGAGAATTACTGAACTGAAAAATCCAGGTACTTATTTTTGGGCCGACCCGGGAATCGAACCCGGGACCTCTGGCGCAGCCGTCGCTTTAAAATGCGACCCTAATCTAACCGCTGCGCCACCGAGGCAGTTACCGGAACCGTGCCTCGGAAAGCACGTAAAGTTGTTGGTCCTGCGCCTGATCTCTCTCCGGTCGTGTCAGATTGCTGTCCCATCGGGCTATGAGAGTAAAAGGAATAGAGAGTGCAACTGTATTTGTGCACGCACTTGTGCACTATAAATGTCCCGCGCAGTCGGTTAGTCGTTGTGACTGGCCACCGTAGTCGAAATCGACTAGGGGGACTATCGTTAGAATGGTCTTCTAGCAATTTTGAAACGTAGTCGTAACGATTTTACATGACCTTAAATGCGGCAATGTCAAACTCTCATATATAGCATGTATAGCTCACATCACTTTAGTCAGCGTGTTTTTAACTGAATCTTACCTGTGCGATTAAGCGCCGCACTGTATATACCTCTCTCTCTATTGACATTAGGATCTCAAGACACAATTGCTATTGCGCCGAGCAAGTAATAAGACCAAGTAATAAGTAATATCTTTTTTGTACAGTTTGCCTACTTGAAGCAAATGCACGCGGCGGCAACAGTAATCCAGCGGGGGTATCGCTCGATGCGTGCGCGCCGCCTCGCCAACACACCCATCAAGTAAGTCGCGAGTGAATGAGTGAATGTTAAAAAAAAGATAACGAGTGAGATGGTGAATCAATCTATAGCGCATGATCATTCATCATTGCAAGTCCTCATTCATATGAGACTTGCGATGATCAATTAAATAAATGAGTAAACAAATAATTGTGAGGATATCAATTAACTGGCGATTATGAAACGATTGAGTGATTTATTAAATGCACCAATATGAAGAAGTTTTAAACATTACTCGTCAATAAATGAAATAAAGGAATACTCAATAACATAAGATATGATTGTACACTTAGTATGATTTAGGAAATGGACTAAGCAAAGAAATATAATGCTGTTGATGTGATTGAATAAAAATTCTATCTAGTTATTTGTCTAATAGAAGCTATTCTCTTTTTTACCTTACCAATTGTCTTGGTTCGGAGTAAGGAACTTGCGTACGGGACGTCTCCCATAAATACTTAAATACATAACACATCGATGACTCGGGTACTTTGCGTGCTCATCACACAAACATTTGCCCCTTGCGGGATTCGAACCCACGACCGCCGGCATAGTAGTCAGACTAACTAAAAATCATTATTTCAAGCTCCATCTGATTATCGACAGAGTTAAGAAAGATGTTTTGAATAAAAAAATATTTTCAGGAGGACATACTCCCAAAGACGTCAAAACCAGGCAGCGAGAAAGATTCAACAGTTCATGCGGCAGTCCAAAATCAAGTAAGTAACTTACTATCCTATTTTGAGGTTTTAAAAACTTTGGGTGTGGACAGCTACGGTACTGTAGGAACATTCGTTGCAGAATAACAGCTTTGTATTGATATAGACTGCGAAAAATAACTTCTAATGAAGATAGTTGATAACTAAATTGTTAGCCATTTTATGAAAAAAACATCCGCTTATTTACACTATGCAGTAACAAAACAAACTACCGAGCAGTGTGGATTGTGCCTTGCGCAGTGTCGTGGTACCACACTGTAAACATTTTTCAATTTTCAATTCAATTTATTTATTTCCGATAACATTAAGATCCATAGTGTTCGTAACAGAGTTCTAACGTCTAATATTAGTAAAAAATTACAAATTTGACCTAACAATAATTACAATTAATGGAAAATGATCCGACGAGTACACTCCATAATCTACACGAACATCTGTTATCGTATCCTCTGCTGAGGCAGTAACAAGGCAGTGATCTAACCAACGTCTACAATTATGTGCTTCAACATTTGCCCATGCCCTTTCTCATCTACGAGGTGTTTCAAATCATCAAGTAAAAAATGATGGGAGCTACTCAGAATCAGTAACTTAACAACTTTCTTATAGAAAAATAAGTCGAATAACGCCAAAAAATATTTTACTTCCCATACTAAATTGGTCACATGATCTGTCTGTTTTCTATGGAATTGAAAGTCGTTTTTTTGGGCATATTTCGACCTATGTTTCTAGGAAAAGGTTTCTGATTCTGAGTAGCTACCTTCATTATTCACGGGTTGTTTTAAAACACCTTATATAAATTAAATCGATTCTAAAAATTTGCTAGACTAAATAAATAATAAAAAAACTAGAATATGCCCATGCTAAAAAAACTTACAACAACAATAACTATTCCAGCTTTCGACATATCCACTCGCAATCCCTTTTATTACCTTTTCAAAAGACCCACATTTTGCCCGCGTATTTATTAAATATCCTGGCACTGTATAAAGCCATATCTCATTTCCATTTCTATTGAATATGATAATATTACCCCAAACGGGCGCACAACGAACAATCATTTCTCGATACGCTGGCCATATATAATTGATACTACCCTTTTATCTAACTGTATCTAATTTTCCAGTAGCCCGATCACCCTTTATTAGATAGACTATATTTTTGGGCAAAACTATTTGCACGAGTAATCTTTAATAATGTACCTTACCAAGGTACCTACTCAGTGCGTTATGATCAGTATTGGCAGCAATATGTATACCTTTTTAAAGAGTTAGACGCAGTGAAAGAATAGATGTTGGAAATAGGAATATCTCTTACATATGAACAATTCAACGCTCTAAATGGGCTTGCACTGTTTGTTTTAAATAGCGTACTTAAGGGATTTTTTCTTTCACGATTGTTTTAAATCAATCGATACTAGATTATTGCTTATAGTATGTTTTAAAAGTGTTAAGTTAGAAATCGTTCTAAGCAACTAAGTATAACGCTTGTATTAACAGTAACTTGACAAACTTCACACCTCAATAGTCTAGTCAACCCTTTTCGATATAACTCTATTATTCCACTAGTATCGTTCCAAATCCTTTGGGGGGTCCCCAAATTGTTTGCCCGGAACTAATATCACAACTCCATTACGAAGTACAAAAGAGAAGCCTTTTTGAATGGAAACGAGAGAGATATAGTGGGAAGATATTATGTACGTTGCCATACTTATATCGGGATTTTGAATGAGCTTATGGCTCGCGCAAACTGTATTGAATAAATGCCGTACCTTGCCTAACGTTTTGTGTGCTACCGATTGCTATAAAATTTATTAAGATTTATTAACGAGAGAATTTATACAACTTCATAAAAATAATCTTTTTAAGTAAAGCTTTGTGTTTTGATAGATGAGCTGCCAAAAAATTGGGTTTCTATAAAAAGGTACAATAAAACTTAAAAAGTTTTACATATTGAAAAGCCTTCAAACTTGGATTATAATGAGAAAGTTCACAATGTCACCGAGCTGCCTATTTACAAAAAAAGCTCATTCCATTTTTGGGTCTTCACCTAAAAAACAACCGTCAACATTTTCTTACAATACTCCCTGTCAGCTTCGACTCTTGAGACCAATGTAAATTTAATTTAGACTCACCAAACTCGTACTTCAACTGGCAAGTAATCTAATCCGCTTTTACCTTAAATTGTAAACGAAACATTTTCTGCGAGGTTC